>CM062806.1:874945034-875377301 GCA_031772625.1 Pinus tabuliformis | reverse complement strand
ATTGTGAGTTGTTCACTTTCAATATTTTTGTAATTTAATGAGTATACATTTTTGTAATTTAATGGGTATACGTTTAATTTTTCCCTTTTTAATGTTTATTGTTTAATTATTAAAATTCAAGAGAAAGGAAGATAATATTTTTGTTGAGCATACTTTATAATTTACAAAGGTATTGTGGGGGTTTCAATTTATATTAACCCATCTGGATGGTCAACAACTACTTAAATCTAGTTCTTGTTAAGTTAAGCTAGGTAAAACAATGTTTTGTAACCAAATGCAAAACATAACCAGTCTCGACCAAGAAAAGAACCGATGAATATAACACTGTTTGTCCATGGCTCTACCCAAGTGACTCCCGAGAGCACTTCTTCATGATTAGTTTTATATTTTCTTTATTGAGCCATTTTCTTCTTATTTTAATGTACATCCAATCATCATCTCAGTTACTCGAGGTCTCGACATCTATGAGTTAAATTAAAAAATGTAAGTATAACTAAAACGTAGAAATACATTTTATATCAAACAATAATCATAATACACATTTCATTAAAATATTTTCTAACCGTATAGGCAAATGGGAAAGAAAATTATTGATCTTGTATGCTCTGCAGCAAAATTTAAGTGTTTTAGGGATTTTACTTCAACTTTCACACGTAATAACTAAACCCTTTTCCTGCAAAAAAATAACAATAATAGAAGGGGAGCTACATCAGCCTTGATGAGAAATATATCTATAATTCTTAATGAATCGATAGTGAAAATACTAACAGTACCAAGCTACTGCATCAACAATTCTAGAATTGAGTTGTTATATGAATCGGCACACGCAACCTCCATCTCATGTCCAAGTCCATTGTCTGTCCATGACTATATATTTTTATTTTCCATTTTAAATTGGAATTCTTGTAAATTATCCTTCCCCGCAGTCTTCAATTTGTTCTTTGTAGAGGTGCCATATGGTGCAAATGGGCTTATCTGTGTTTTAGTGATAATGTACGTATATTGGATTGTCCATACCTAAGTCACAAATTATTGGATGCAACATTGATTTTGACTTTTAGTTGGTCAAGTTTAGGATTCAAATTTACTTTTCGTTTATATTGCATCCACATTATTCACTATTTCATCCACTGTTTTTCACATTTTATATTGCATCTGGCTTGGTTTCACAGTAATGGTGACATTTGAAAGAAACAACGGATTATGAGCGGTAGAGTAGGTCTGAAACACATGATCACGAAATCTCCTACATGTACCAACTATTCCACTTCTTCGGTTGGCTGGGAACTAACAGGGAGCAATCAAACAACACTTCCTCAACCTTATCAGTGTTGGCACAACTCAGATATTTGGACCTATCGACCCTTTCTTCACACCAACACACATATAATACCAATAGATTATGGCGAGAGATTGACACAAAATCCAGCCTCATGCCTATGCCCCTCGTGCACAGTGTTCAGAAAGAAACCAACTGACACCTTTGATGGTTTTTGTATTAAAATTTTATTTATTTTTTAAATTTATTAAACACTATTTAGATACAAACTCAAAAACACAGAAGTATAAATATGATATTTTTTCCTTAGGCTACTTTTAATAATACTCCAAGTCTTACCCAAAACACAATGTAATGCTTTTCCTTACGCTAGTCTTGCCGGTCAAACATTGAAATGCAATCCTTTTAGAGTCTGGAATAATGGTCACATTTTAATCTTCCATGGCTACTAACCACCCAAAATATTTATACTGCTTCGCCATATACTAGTGGTTTTTTAAAATAATTATCATGAAGATTTTAAATAAGCTCAATTCAGTGGCAGGGCCTTGCTGCTTCGCAACTCCTCTTGTTTAATATTGCATTTGGATTCCCAAGAAATTCAATCTCATCTTGGAATATGCATTGTAACTATTAGATTGATAAGGCTAGGATTGTGTAAATCGCTTTTTTATTTTTCCTCTTATCCAATTCCCTCGTGAAGGATCTATGTATTAGTTTTGTCATGTTTGGATTTATTGTGAGTTGCTACTTAAGATAAAAAGTCAAAGTTTGGAATATATGATAGATACCATTTGGTTCAAATTTCCTATATTACTTTCTAACAATGATCGTTGTTGCATATGCAAGCGGGGGATGTTATCTTTGTTGGTATCCCTTTACATGAGAATCTTGGCCTAATTCCCAAGGTCCAAGTTGGGGGAGAATGGAGATGAGACTGAAAAAATAATGCGAAGTTTTAAGTAGTTATGAGATGAAGACACACTGAACATTGAAATTAATAGCTAGAGTTAACAAAAACTTCATGATGGAAGACTCTTCTTAAGTTGTCAAATTTTATGGTAAATTTGCTAACATATAGATTTAATTATGCAAAGACTATGAAGTTGTTCACTATTTGTGTTGTACTAATAAAAATGTTGCATGAGTGTATAAAATCCTCACACCGGTTAAGCACAACGTTAACCTTATCCCATGGATTTTAAGAGCAAACTTTGACATTTTATCAAAGTCAACAAAATACCATGGATAACCCATTCTCTAATGATGAAAGTTTGAAATAGGGTTCTCCTTCTACATGAGGATTTAGGATCATCAAGGTAAAGACCATACACAACCATTTTCAATATCACTACATACCTCCCTCTCATCTTGTTATTGCATCTCAACTTCACCTATGAACTCATAAATGTCCTCATGATTCCACTCAACATTATAGTTGGCTCTAAAGTAAAATTGGGAAAATTCGGTTGAACTTGCACAATCCAAGTGTAGAGATGGACAATTCCATATGGTTCACCCTAACACTCTTACTTACACACACTAACATTTATGTTCTAATGCTAGTGGATGTAATTTCTATCAATGGTCCAATGGACAATGCCTTGAGAAATATCCCATTATCGTCAACTAGTAGGGTCAAGGGGCAATGCCTCTAAAGATTTATAGCATTTGACATAGACAATTCCATGGGTGCATAGCTCTTGAACTTAAGTGCCAAGTTTCATCCCAACAACACTCACTATAGAATTCTATGCACATGTCCACAACTAAAATGGAAATTATGACTCAAATCATTTTGCACTGAGAGTAGGTCGCTCTAAAATTAGGATCAAGAGGATTGGGTTGAACTTGGGTGATCAAAGTGTAGCGATGGATAATTCCATACAAACCACCTTAGCACTACTAGTTACACAAACCAACCCTTGCATCCCAACAACATGACATGTAGTGTTCATTGAGAGGATGAAGAGACAGTACCCTAGAAAATATCCCATCATCATTGACTAATGAAGTTTAGAGGCAAGGCATCTAAATCTCTATAGCATTTGCATAGACAACAACACAAGTGCACAACTCTTGAGCCTGCATGCCAAGTTCTAGCCAATGTGCTCTCACCTTAGCGTTATGTGCATATCTCCACAACTAAATATGGTAATTGTTGCCTAGATCATTTTTGCACTAAGAGGACTGAGGTGCATCTACAATTGTTAATTTTAGTTAACAATGGTATGTTCTATGCTTAGCACAATTACTTCAATGTTCCTTTAGTAGCCCAATGACAATTTCCAATTTAGTTTTCCAATATAAATCACATTAACCATAAATCATGACAATAACTGTAGATAGAACATGAATAACGAAATGCAGAAGACAAGCCAAGAGAAGAGAACACCAGATTTGGCGGATGCCAGGGAAAAATCCCAAGATGGGGAAAACCCTTTGATCAATTCTTCTTCTTATTATATCAAATGTTTAGTAGAGAGAGAGAGTACAAAAAGTCAAAATTGACTTTCCAAATCAAAGTCAAAACAACCCTGTCAAATATGCAGTCAAATTCAGCCTTAACAAGAAAGTCAAAGATGGTCAACACAATAACAAAGCATCCTTTGAAGCTCAGTCAAAGGCAGTCAAACTCAACCTCCTTAGCTGGTCAAATAATAGTCGAAATAGTCCACTTTTGAGCAGTCAAACTTAGTCAACTTTGCAGTCAAACATGCATGCCGTCAACGCATGTCAAAATGCCCAAAAATTATCAGTTTCTATGCCAAATAGTATGGCTTGCCAACAATGAATTTTTCCCATAAAAATTGTAGTCAAAGTGCCTGGTCAACGTTTGTAAAACCCTGCAATAGCTTTGAAATTTCGGCCCTATAATATTCCCACAAATTTGTCCTTTACAGCCACACGTGTGAGATGAAGAGCTACCCAATAGTTGTACGAACCAATCAGATGAGGAGAGAGAAAAATGTGTGAGTGAGTGAGACGCTAAAAGAGGTTGGAGGCATATCTAATTTATACAAATCGTTGAGGGTGAAGTGACATGTCTCTTGGGCTTCATGAGCCTACATGATGATGTGGCCGACCTTGACAATTTGCACATGTGTGGGCATAAATTCAAAAACACATTTCTGCTTGTCCAAAATTGAAGATCTTTATGTCAATTTTGGTCCTCTCGAAAAGAGGAATTCAATGCAATCGTCATCTCCATCAAATGAGTTTTCCAAAGTGGAATTTGGCCCTATTTTCCAATTTTAACACTCCCTCTCAACTAGAGGGAATTCCTCCTGCCAATCCATTCATCAACATCGATCATCACACCATCTTATCGTCACTATATCTCATCTCTATTGTGTTGAACATTGTTATAGATAATGAAGAAGAATCAATTGAGAGTGAGTCACAAGACCTTACCACTCTCCACTGACGAAAGTCAATCCAGGGGTAGAACCCCAATCAGACTTGATCCCATATCAAGTTTTTGAACAACATGTGTCCTAGACATAGGGAGTACGATAGTACCTGATGCGTCCATCTGTAGTGCTATGGTCCCTATCCACTTTTCCCGACTCATTGACTAGATGAGAGGTAATTCGTATGAGTCCTGGACTACATGGGTAGGATGTATGTTGGGGCATCTACAGGAGAAGGTGAACCACTCATCCTATGCATATATCATCAATCGTAGAGGAAGGTGAACCACTCACCCTACACACATGCCAACCATGATGGGTATGATAGGGGAAGGTGAAACACTCACCCTGTACACAATGCACCTGTAGGGGAAGGTGAATCACTCACGCTATGGTTACTTATAGCTCCAAGAAGTACCCCAAGCCCCTAGGAGTTCCCAAAGTTCAATGTCCAACTCAAGCAGGACCCTCATGGGAGGGTCCTTCCACGACTCCAAGTCTCTCTCGAAAGGCTAAGAATTTGACCTTCCCCAAAGGCTTCGTGAGGATGTCAACAACCTACTCATCGGTCATGATGTGTTGGAGCCTTAATGCTCCTCGTTGTACCATATCCTAGATAAAGTGGTACCTAATATCAATGTGCTTGGAGTGGTCGTGGAACATGGGATTCTCTGAAAGGAAAATCCCACTTTGGTTGTCACAATAGATCACGGTGGTATCCAACATGTGCTTAAATAGCTAACTAAAGATCTTCCTCAACCAAACAACTTCACAACAAGCCATACTAGCTGCAATGTATTCGACCTCGACGATGCAAGAGCAATCGATTTCTGTTTCCTGCTCATCCAAGAAATCGAAGCAAACCCCAATGAGAAGCAACATCCTGGCGTGCTCTTTCGATCCACTACATTTCCAACCCAATCAACAATAGTATATCCACGTAGCCTCAAATTCTTGACAATGTATCTAAGCCCATAGTTGATTGTGCCACAAAGATATCTTAAGATATTCTCAACAAAAATCCAATGTATGTGATGACGCTCAACCATAAATTAACTCAACGTATTCACAACGAATCATATATTTGGACGAGAGTTTACCAAGAACATCAAGACCCCCATAAGTTGTTGATACTAGGAAGGGTTTGCCAATTCGGGCCCAACAACATTTCCACATAGCTTCTTGAAGTTGAGTTCCATCGGAGTATACACATACTTGCAATCCACCATCCAACATCTCTTGAGCAACTTCACAATGTTTTTTCCTTGAGAAAGGAAAATATCGCCTGGATTTTTCCAGACCTCCAGGCCTAGGAAATAGTGCATCAGTCCTAGGTCCTTCATCTTCAACTCAGAAGTTAACTACCTCTTGCTTTGATAAATGAAAGAGTCTGAACCAGTCATAAAGAGATCATCAACATAAAGGACCAAAATGAGAGGCATGTCCTTTTCAACCTTGAAATATAGGTTTGGGTCATCATAGCTCCTTCTAAATCCCAAATTCATAAGAAACCTATCAATCCTCTCATACCAAGCCCTAGGGGCTTGCTTCAACCCATAGAGGGCTTTCTTCAACCTATATACATGTGTCCTTCGATCTTGTACTTCAAACCCCTGAGGTTGTTCCAAGTAGACTTCCTCCTTAAGTGAGCCATGCAAGAAAGTAATCTTGACGTCCATTTGATGTAGGCTCCATCCTTGATTGGCAGTGAGAGAAATAATAGATCAAATAGTGGTATATCGGGCAACCGATGCAAATATTTTGTCATAGTCCACTCCTTCCTTTTGAGAGAAGCCACGAGCTACGAACCTGGCCTTATATTTTTTAGTACTTCCATCAACTCCATGTTTAATTTTGTAAAGCCATTTAGAGGTGACCACAAACTTATCCTTAGGTCTAGGCACCACGTCCCAGACATCATTCTTCATGATCAATTCATATTCCTCATTCATCACATCTTTCCATACTTGGTGCTTTATGGCTTCTTCGAACATGCAAGGTTCAACTTGAACAATAGTACTCATGGCAGCCAAGTACCCTTAATACATGTTCAACTTCTTACTTTCACGAAATGTCCCTCTTGGAGCACTATGTCTTTCAGTGTCTTCGAGAGTATCTTTGAGCCATAAGGTCGTTTCCTTGAGGCAGAGGGATCACGAGGAGGTGGACCAATATGATCCTTCGGGCCATCAACATTGGGCATAGGTTCATCCGTCGTAGGTTCATCTTGTTTTTCAACAGCATCATCATCATCCTTCCTTGGGATAGGGGGATCTCTCGATTTTCAGAGGGAATTATCTTCATCAAAGGTGCCATCACGACTTACTTTCACATCTCTTTGACTAGGCACATAGATTCAACATGCCTTTGAATTTTCACTATAGCCAACAAATATAACTTTATTCCCAGATGCTTCCAACTTATTTCTTTTCTCTTTAGGCACTGGAAAATACATGGGACACAAAAATATTCTAAAATGAGAAACATCAGGTTTCATACCCGTGAATACTTCCTCGGGTGTCTTGAAATCAAAGGCTTGATGCAGGATCCTATTTTGAACGTACACAGAAGTGGTTGCAACTTCTCCCCATAAGAACTTCGATAGACCTTGATCATGGAGCATGACATGGGTGGCTTCCATGATTGTTCAATTCTTCCTTTCAGCAACTCCATTTTGCTCGGGAGTATATGTAACAATTTTCTCCCTCCTAATGCCAACTTCTTTGCAAAAGTCATTGAATTCATTTGATTCATATTTGGTTCCATTGTCAGTCCTCAATATCTTGATCTTCTTCCCTATTTAATTTTCCACCAAGGCTTTGAAAGAACATAAACATTTGAACACTTCTTATTCATGTTTTGCATGGGAAATCATCCACAAAGATTGCATAATGTAGATATCATTCCAACGATGTTACAGGCAATATACCAGATAGGTCAGAATGGACCAATTGCAAAATATTGATGGTATTTCTTTCACTAGAAGGGAATGGTCCCCTTGTATGTTTCCCGGCTACATAACCCTGATAAACACCTTCATGGTTGATACTAAACTCGGGCATACTTGTGACCATCTTCTTTACCCTAGGTAAGGCTTTGTAATGTAAGTGGGCGAACCACTGGTGCCATAGCTCAGATCGAAGAGAAGTATCATTGGCCAAAGCTCCCAAAGGACTTCCTCCAACTTGATAAATACCATCAACCCTAAATCCAAGTGTAAATGCATCTTTAAGATTTCTTTACCAAATACGTACCTTTCCATTAGTGAATGCTACCTTTAAGCCTTTATCTTCCATCGCAGAAATAGACACCAGGTTCTTCTTCAAATCAGGAACATACAACACTTCTTGTAGATGAATGGCTTGACCTTGATTCAAGTGAAGAGTGACAATACCTATCCCTTTCACAGGGTAGGTGGCATCATCTCCAAGTATGATCTTCAACTTAGTATTCTTTTCAATCAAATTTGAGAGGGTCTCTTTGTACCTAGTGAAGTGCCTTGAGGCTCCACTATCGATCAACTAATGATCCAAAGTATCTGGAGGAGAGGCAGTAGATAGAGCGGAGATAAGATAAAATTCCTCTTGTTTTTATACAACATTACTTTGATCATACTTGGTATTTCTTGTCCTTTTGGGGGGTCGACCATTTCTAGTAGTGGGAGCACTCCTTTATCTTTTGTTTTTGAACCTATTATTCCTTTGATTTCCATTGCCTTTGAAATTGTTGTGGTTGTTGTTGTTATCATCATCCCTTGGAGAATTATTCTTGTGAGGACACTCTCTGGCATAGTGGTCAAACCTATTGCAAATGTAGCACCTTCCTTTTCTCCCTTCTTTGAATCCCTTCTTGAATCCTTGTTACATGTCTATTTGGGCACATCACTCCCATCATTTAGATCAATATATTGTAGTTCGAGATAAATAATCGATTGCCTGTACGTATGTTAAGTCCTTGGTTTACTGAGGCAATATATTGTAGTTCACAGTTGCTTGGTAATCCTTTTGCCTAGATTATCCCACTTTTCTTTTGTTATGTTATTTTGATTAAAATAAAATTAATTGACTGTGGATAACATCCTCCATGCTCACTCCTTAGTTGATCTTAGGATGAGACACATGGCAACAACTCCGAAGTCCACCGATCAAGGAATTCCTTTTGATGGGAATCCTAGTCCTTTTCCTCCTTTCATAAATATTGGTGCTCCTTATATGGCTACATTGTCCCTTCTGGGATTTACCATTGGCTTGCCAGTATGGTTGTTTTCAACGTCCTTGGTTCAAAATGTCATGATTTCTTCGCAGTCGAGTACTCCTCCAACTAGACAATATCAACCTCCAGTTGATCCTAAAGTTGACCCTTTGCCTTCTTCCTCAGTTGTTTCTTCCTCCCCTTCTTCCTCTTCACCTGGTGAAAGTATTGGTACTACTAACCAGGTGGCTAAGAAGAAGAAGAAAGGGAAGAAGAAGAAGAAGAAGAAGCAAATTCAGCAGGGGGGCAACCAAGAAACCATTGCTTCGAACGTAACTTCTGATGAGAAACCGTCTGTTAAGCCTCACAAAGTTCGATATCTATGCAAACTTTGTATGGGAGACCATCTTCTTCGAAATTGTCCTGATATTCCTCAGATCTTAGAAGAATGGTCTTCTCGTTCACATCATCCTGTGTCATCAACTTCTGGAGATCATGCTGGTGACACACCATCAACTAGTGGTAGTAACATTCATGGAAAGAAAGGTAAAATTAAGTTTCCCTATAGGTTATGTGAAGGGAATCACCCCATTCACCTTTGTCCCTATCTAGATGAAGCCAAAAAAGTATTGGATAACCGTCCTGCTTCTCCGCAACTACTTCCATCTGGTTACAGGAGACTCTCCCTTAATTCTTCACTATTTGATAAAGTGACTGACCCAAATCAATTATCGGTCAAACCGACTCTCTTTGAATGTGAATCCCATGAGTCTATACCTGACCAATCACAGGTTGAGGAAACAATTGAACCGATTTCACCTTCATTTAATCGTACCTTTCCCATAGAGAGTTAGTATGATACCAATCAGGTTCTTTTCGTTTCTTAAGATTCCAATGAGCTTGGAGGCAACCCTCCTATTCCATCAAGACAGGAGGAAAATCCTCTAGTTCTCGTAACTCAAGGGGGTGATTCTCTCGTTCCTACGGTACCCCCTCCAAGTAGTTTGGTCACTTCCTTTGATTGGAATCGACTGGCAGGATGCTGTCTTCCTTCTTATGTGCCTTTCCAAATCATAGTACAAGTTTGTAATATGATTATACCTGGCACTATTATAGATGAAGGTGCATCTGTGAGTATCCTTTCTTCTACTGCTTGGCAAGCGCTCGGTTCACCGCCACTTGTGTCTGTTACCTAGAATCTGTTGGCTTTTAACAGAGGAACCAATCAACCATTAGGGATCCTTCCTCAGTTGCTTATTACTTTGGGAGGAAAAATTGTTTAGTCCCAGGCCCTTTAGATTACAATTCACTTCTTTGGCGCGACTATGTTTATGACATGGTAGCTATTGTTTCAACACTCTTTCGAGTGATGTGTCTGCCACAGGTCAATTATGTGGCAACCCGTTCCATGCTTACATCAACTGACGATCAATTTCGTGATGTTGTGCATTATGTACTGGGGGCATTGGAACTAGATCTCACTAATGGATTCCTTGCTAGAGATCCCTTCCAGAGCATTGTTTTCCCATCTGATGAGAGCCTCTTGGAAGTCATGACCTCTTATGAGTCGTGAACAAGGAATATGAGGACAGTTCCTTGTGTTGTGTCAACCTCGTTAAAAAAAGAAACAAGGAATATGAGCATAGTTCCTTGTCTTGTGTCAATCTCGTTAAAAAATGAAACAAGGAATCTGAGGATAGTTCTTTTACTGTGTCAACCTCATTAAAAAATGAAACAGGTATATGGCCATAGTTCCTTGTCTTGTGTCAAGCTCATTAAAAAATGAAACAAGGAATATGAGGATAGTTCTTTTACTGTTTCAACCTCATTAAAAAATGAAACAGGTCCCAGAGCATAGTTCCTTGTCTTGTGTCAAATCGTTAAAAAATGAAACAAGGAGTCTGAGCATAATTCCTTGTCTGCTCATTAAAAAATGAAACAAGGTCCCCTGGAGCAAAGTTCCAATTCGAGTCTTTGATTAGGTCTCGTAAAATCCCAGTCGAGTCTTTCACTTGATATCGTAAATGAACCTTCATTCCATCCACTTGAAAGCCACGAGTAGTCTACTTAGGTGAAGGTAATGAAGCTTGGGGGGCATGCACCTAGAATCGAGTCATCATGTTGGGCGCATGTAAACCAATCCAAGGCATAGTTTTTTGTTTCAAGCTTGTGTAAAAATGAAACTGAATCCAAGCATAGTTTTTCATTTCAAGCTTGTGTAAAAATGAAACTGAATCCAAGCATAGTTTTTCGTTTCAAGCTTGTGTAAACATGAAACTGAATCCAAGCATAATTTTTCATTTCAAGCTTGTGTAAACATGAAATTCAATCCAAGCATAGCTTTTCGTTTCAAGCTTGTGTAAACATGAAACTGATTCCAAGCATAATTCCCTATGGTTCAAGCTTGTGTAAAAATGAACCCATATCCATTTTAACCCTCGTGATTTCCATTCTATCAGCCTCTTCCGTCATATGAGCCTTGGTTTTTCTCCTTCCATTGTCACTATCTGCTTGACTGATCATATGCTTTCACTTGGTTGTTTTACCCTTTTTGAGGAACAGTTGCAATGAGTGGTCTTATTAGCCAGCCTCTTCACATAAATCAACATGTTTTGAGAAGTTCCAACATCACCGGAACCAGTTGCTATCCTAGAAACCACTCATTCCTCTAAGTGGAGTTCTCTTTAATCTCTTTTCAGACTCTTGAAACATGAAAAGATTGCCGAGCGCTTGTCCTTTTCAGCTTGTAAATGGATTGGAAACGAAATCTACTCAGTATAAGTTTAACCCTTTTCCGGACTAAGATAGATTACTTACGAAAAAGGAATATATTGATCGAACATGGTCAATAGGTTCTCTCTCATATTATTTTACGCTTTTTTAGACTTGAGAGACAAATCTACAAAAAAAAAACTTGTGGAGTTTTCTTTTTGTCCCTTTTTCAAACTCTCTAAACATGAAAAGGACCGAGTTGTCATTGTCGTTAAACTCATTAAAACATAAAATAGTGACAAACTTGTCCATCATGACAAGACTGAGTTTCACCTTCGCTAGACTCGTTAAAAAATCACATAGTGAAGGATTCACCCGAAGGGTGGAATTATACAACGAACATATGTTATCCTCCTCAAGCTTGATAAAAAATAAAGAGGTACTGGTCAACAATGACTAGGGAAAATGGGAAAAGGGGTAAACCACTTTATGGCAGCAGGTCGCTCTTGAACATGACACTTTCACTTCATCTCTATGACTACTTGGGTTGGGTTATCTGCTTGACGGTTATCATACCTATGGTCTATCATACCATCCATTACTTTGGTTTTGGGTCAATGCTGCCAATTCATTTAGTGTCATCGACATGTTCAAGAGAAGTCACTTAGTTAAATTCATCCTTTGTAATAATCATAAACCTTCATTTTCATGACCAACATTCTTGAACCTTGTGTCATCAGTCACATTCCATCTCCAAAAATCATTACACTTGTTTCGTGTCGTTGATGTGGGATACATCAAGGCCCTCCTGTGATGAGTCACTTCTTGTCGACATCAACACATTATCCAAGAAGTTGACTTAGAAACACCATTTTAATACCTTGAGGCTTGCATACATTAATGGAAAGTTTCTCGCTTCCGGTGATAGGTTGAAATCACTAGCCTTTGACCGAAAGACTTTGTACGGTGTTCGACATCAAAACATCTATTCACACCATGCAAAATGTACTGCAATTCCTTGAGGATCATTATCATTATCGGTGATCTCTCTCGCGTCTGTTAACGACTTACATCATTGGCTGGTAATCAGATGGTGTCTTCCCATGTTCAACTTCAGATCACATATTCACATTGTTAGACTTGTACTTGAGCGAACGATTGAACGAGATAGAAGACCCTGAATCTAGTTTCATCCATCCGGGCTGTGATTTCAAGAAAGTACTAAATCATATGTACGATGGCTTTACACTGATGGTCATCCCATCATGGGTCTATATCTGTAGACGACTATCAATGTACATCACTGATGGTCATCCCATCATGGTTCTATATCTGTAGACGACTATCAATGTACATGTAAAGAAAGTTTATATGTTGAGCATGGGTATGCCTTCCCTTAGCAATTCATGAAAAATCCAAAATATGATGATATTATGTATTGTAATTGATGCAAGTCACCATCCGCTTCATAACCTCCTCATCACATCGTAATGCATATCACTCGACATTATCATTTTCAACTTCATGCTTTAGGGGGCAACTGTTACAGGTCTATTTGGGCACATCACTCCCATCATTCAGATTAGTACTTTTAGGGCTCATCAAACCCTAATTCAGTTGCTACATGCCCTAGACAAGTCATCACATTGAATGCCATCATTCTTGATAGTTTCCTGGCCTAAAGACATCCTGAAATGACTCCTTGAGGGACCAACGCAGCCTTGGTCAAGGGTAAGTGCGTTACAGAGCACTCAGGCCCATTCAAGCCTGCTCTGTAGAGCACGTAGGCCCACTTTGACCTATGCTGGGCGAGATTGAGCAAAATCTTCATAGGGTTTCGGGAATATTCCTACATTCTAGACCATTCTAGAAGATTCCCACCTCTTATCCTCTCATATGATCTTGAAATTGGATAGGGAATTAATCAAATAACCTCCTATCCTCTCATTCCTTTCTCCATGGAAACTAACTCCCAAATTAAAAAGCCATTCAATGCCCAATTTATGACAAAACCACCTCCATTTCCCTATGAATTGAGCACCCATCATAGTGATCAAGGGCTGAAATTTGAAGAATTTGTGAGGAGATACTGTTGGTTTGAGGCTTGAGATTGTAAGAAAGTATTGTTATGCTGCTGAAGTGTTGTGCTTTTGGTGTGATGAAGGACAGAACTTAGCTGGATGAGTGACATGGGATCAGACTTCTTTGGTTGTAACTCTTCCTTCTACTTAATAAAGCTGTTTACACCTTTTCCCATATTCTTGTCTTTATGTATGATGATTATATGTGTAAATGCTTTCGATTCCATTTGCTTATAGTAGATATATCTCTTGCTTTTATTGGTTTTTGTCCTCTGTTTATGATTGAATGTACTTATCGAGCGGATTCAGTTCGAGAAGAAGCAATGGGAGCTATTCAAAGGAGACAAAGGGAAGCGAAAGATAACAAGTAGGTCCCTTGTCTTATTTATCTTCTATAGAAAAAGGTTAAACTCTTTAAATCTGTTGTTCTAGGTGTAGTTACCCACCTAGGGAAGTCGTGTTTATCCGTAGATGCAAAATTCCACATAACAATCCTAGATCCTGTCTTCTTGGACCAACATTATTCTTCCTCTTTGCATGAGTAGAGAAAGCAGTAGGTTCATTTCCATTTGAGGGCTTGTCTCTCTCCATCATCCTAGTCTCCTCTTGAGTGCTTCTATCCAATAACTCATCGAAACCAAGTATCCTGTCATTGTTGAGAATGGTGGTGACAAATACATCCCATGGTCTTGGAAGACCTCCAAAAGCAATAAGTGAGAGCTCCCTGTCAGAAATAACTTCTCCTATAGATAACAAGTCATTCTTGATTTGCGTTATTCTCATGACGTAAGATTGAATAGACTCCCCTTAATCCATCTTGATATCCTTCAACTTGTTTTTGAGAAATAAGATTTGATTTGCATTGTTCACTTTGAACACCCCAACTAGCTTATCATATATCTCCTTAGAAGTTCCTAAATCATAAATATAGGCAACCAAATGCTTCTGAATAGAGTCGATCAAAATGTTATTTGCTTTGACTTCACCTTTTCTATACTTTGTCTTAGCAGTAGTCGGTGCATTTGAAGGAGGCTCCACCACTTTTCCCTGCACATAGTCCAATAGTTCATGCTCCTCCAAAGTCAAGTCCAAAGTCATCTTCCATGCATGATAGTCAGATTTATCATTGAGCTTGTCCTCGATCTTGAAGTAAGATGTAGATGACATGGGGACTTGTCTAATAAATATCTCTTAGTGATTACTTTTCTCTCTATTGCTTGGGCTTTGCCTTCATCTCACGTCTGATACCATGTTAATTTTAGTTAACAATGATATGTTCTATGCTTAGCACAATTACTTCAATGTTCCTTTAGTAGCCCAATGACAATTTCCAATTTAGTTTTCCAATAGCAATCACATTAACCATAAATCACATTGATAGTAACTGTAGATAGAATATGAATAACAAAATGCAGAATACAAGCCAAGGAAAGAGAACACCAGATTTGACGGATGCCAGGGAAAAACCCCAAGATAGGGAAAAACCCTTGATCAATTTTCTTATTATTGTATCAAATGTTTAGTAGAGAGAGAGAGAGTATGAAAAGTCAAAATTTACTTGAAAAATAAAAGTCAAAACAACCCTATTAAATCTGCAGTCAACTGCATTCAAATTCAACCCTAACAAGAAAGTCAAAGATGGTCAACTCAACAAAAAAACATCCTTTGAAGATCAATCAAAGGCAGTCAAACTCAACCTCCTTAGCTAGTCAAACAAGAGTCAAAACATTCCACTTTTGAGCAGTCAAAATCAGCCAATTTTGCAGTCAATGCAGGTCAAAGTGCCTTGAAATTCTTAGTTTTTGTGCCAATCAATACGACTTGCCAAAAACGAAATTTTCCCACAAAAATCATAGTCAAAGTGCTTGGTTAACACTGGTCAAACTCTACAACAACTCTGAAATTGCGGCCCTGTAATCTACCTAGAAATTCGTTCTCCTTTCCAACCACACGTGTGAGATGAAGGGTTGCCCAATAGTTGTATGAACCAATTAGATGAGGAGAGAGAAGAATGTGTGAGTGAGTGAGATGCCAAATGAGGTTGGAGGTATCTCCTATTTATACAAATCATTGAGGGTGAAGTGACATGTATCTTGGGCTTCATGAGCCTACATGATGATGTGGCCAACTTGACAATTTGCACATGTGTGGGCATAAATTCAAAAACACATTTATGCTTGTCCAAATTTGATGATCTTTAGGTCAATTTTGGCCCTCTTGAAAAGGGGAATTCAATGCAATCGTCATCTCCATCAAATGAGTTTTCCAAAGTGGAATTTGGCCCTAGTTGCCAATTTTAACAATAATCCAGTACAATAGAGATGTTTTCATGTGGGTAATGCTTACACCATTGCATATCAACTTAAAAAATTAGAGTACTTGTAACAATAATTTTAAGAATATCAAAAGTAATCAAATATAGATACAAATAGATATAAAAATATCTCAATACATATGAATGAGAGAAGTATATATTAATGAAAAGGGAGACATGAGATCTACACATAAATAGAAATATTATAAATATGATATTTACATAAAACTATTGTTATGTTACAATTATAAATAACTTAATAGTAACAATTTTTTTTTACATATCTATATTTGCATAAGTTTTGAGTTATGAGTTCTATGAACTTGAGTGTGATTACAACTAAGCTAGATCCATCTTAAATGATCAAGAAATTTACACTCAAGAGACTTGATCCTCTTAATGCTTGATAGATTTAGAATTGAAATGGATCTACATTGGTGGTGTGCTAATCAGCTCTATATCAAGCCCGTGCACAATGTCCGCCCAAGAGCATTATGGAAGACCAATCATCTCTATAACCAAGTCTTAGCTCATTCGTATAACCACATACACATATCTTATTAATACTCTTAGATCTTTAATCCTATGGTAAACATGATTTTGTTTCATAATGCTCATGATTTTTGTATACATAATTTCTGAATATATCAATCCCTATTGATTCTATAATCATATCTTTTACCATTTTGATATAATAAAAAAGCTTAAAGTTGCATCTTTGTTTCCATTATAATCTAATAGTAAAATAACATAATTAACTTTTCATATATTCATAATTATTTATATAACTTTAAATTATATTAAATTTAGAATCATCTTCCACACTATAAATACCAAACTCTTTGATATAAACATTAATAAAATCAAATTCTCAAATATTTTCTATATTGATAAATATCTAACAAAGTTAAAATACCCAAATAGAACTATACATTATAGACGATCCATCTCAACTCTGGATCTACCAAGCGTTGAGAGGGATCAAATCTCTTTTCACTCTAAAAAAGGTTTGCATATCAAAAGATTTGATCTCTCGGCGTTGGGTAGATCTAGAGTTAAGATGAATTTATGCTAATAGAAAATAAATAAATAAACACACACATAAAGTAGAGCCCAAAAACTACTAATAGTAAATTAACTATTTTACCTTAATTTTATTTAGTTATTAATTTTATTTTATTTTATTTTTACGTAATAGGAAAACATATATTCTCTATTAAACCAACAAAAAAATTGGCCAATATTTAAGACACTTAACAATTCTACCAATACACACTTAATTAATTCTACCTCTTGAAATTACTAGTTAGATATTTAGATATGGGCAAAGTACTTACGCATGTATTTGTTCATGCACCACAAAGATATACGTCCACTTGTTTAATAAAAAATACCATATTACAATTAATTCCACAAACACATTTTATTATTAATAGTTGATATTGTTTAATGAAAGGGAGCTCACAATATATCTATGCCTACTTTTAGCATTATGTCATATTTTTTTGTGGTGGGATGGGACATTGTCCCAACTTGTAAGTGGACGAGTAAGATTTATTTGGTGGCATGGAACATTGTCCAAGTGGGTAAGTAGATGAGTAAGATTTATGGATTTTATATTTATATTTTACTGGATTAAATATTGTATGCGCATGTCAGTAAATTGAAATTTATAAATAAATGTATTGATTTACATATTATATTTTATTTTGATTGTGAAAGTTATTGTTTTATAAAAATAAATGTTAAAATAATAAATGAAATGTTGACTTATAAGGTTGAAAGGTTTATTTTGATAATTAAATATAGGTTTATGATCTATGACTTGAATATGTGGGTTAGCTTAACAATGTTTGTAATGGTCGTTAGTGCGTAACATAGTTTGCAGTTTGCAGTGGTTGTTAATTTGTAACATATTTTGATGGGGACAATTGGAAAATAGATAAAGATCTCATGAGAATGTGGTTTTTGAATATTGTAGAGACTAATGTTGAAAGGTTTAATATGGTTTTTGAATATTCTACAAGAGTAAGGTTGAAAGGTTGAAAGGTTAGCACTGCAACTAAATTACCTTATGAATTGAAAAGATGGTTATGATAAATGACTTTAGCATGTGGGTTAACTTAATAATGTTTATAGTGGCTATTAATGTGTAACATGGCTTGTTGGGTTAACTTAACAATGTTTATAGTGGCTATTAATGTGTAACATGGCTTGTTGGGTTAACTTAATAATGTTTACAGTGGCTATTAATGTGTGACATGGCTTGTTATGGAACAATTGGAAAATGGACAAGAATGTGGTTTTTGAATATCTTTTAAGATGATAATTGTATTATGTTCTTAGGGAGGAAATATGATTGAGAAAAAGTGTCATTTATATTTATAAGTGGTGTATTTTTTATAACCTTTAAAACATATAGATGTTAACATGCAAATGTTACCATGACTAATAAAATAATATAATTTTTATGTTACTTTTTAGTTAAAAAAAAGAAAAAGGAGAATATTAATATAGAATAAAATTTTATTATAAAGATATATTACGGTAACAATATATTTTATAATATCACGTATATAATCACCATAAAATGAACACTATCATAATTAATATTAATATATATATATATATATATATATTTTAAAGATACCAATTTTTGGACAATAAAATATTCCTTCTTAAATGATGATAATGATTGATATATACTAAGATCAAATTTCGTTTATTAAACCTCGAGAAATATAAAATATTATTTGGCTCACTTTAATTTTTAGCATTACTTTCCTCTCTTGTTTCCCTTTCTTCCTCACTCTTATTCACTATATAAATCACACCCATTTATTTGTTCAACTTGTCCACATTATGACCATGATTGGTTTAGGTTTAAATACTAGCATTTGCACCAAATGTTGCAAAGGAAATGTCGTAAGGCATAAATTGAGGAACAATCTTGACATGTAAATGATCATTTAAAATAAGAATTAATAAAGAAAATTGCATGCAAAGGTGGAAGATAAAGCTAAATTATTTACATTATCTGAAGTTTATAGATAGTATAATGCTTGTAACAAAGATTGGCTCTTGATCTTCTAAGATGTGAAAAACATGATGGTGGTATTTCCACATTTGAAATTGCATCACAACTTTATGAATGATTCTTTATACATAGATTGGACACTTGCATCTATATCCCATGAGTTCCTGTGAGCATTCTGTATATGGTGAGTTCTAGGAAGAGTAGTCCATTAAAATTGACCAATATAGGCCAATCAATACTCATAATACATAATACTCATAAAAAAACATATATTCCTCTATTATGTATACTTATTTACTATGTGGTTTTGAGTAACGTTGTTGAAAAATATAATCATTAAATTAAAGGATATATTCATCTATTATGTATATTTATTTACTATGTGGTTTATAATCATTAAATTAAATGATATATTCATCTATTATGTATATTTATTTAATATGTGGTTTTTGGAAAAAAAATTCTTTTCTGTTTATTTAGATTAAGTTAAATCCAACACCAATATTATATGGAAAAACCATGTATTCACTCAAAAATGTTGTGGCCAAAACTAAAAGATGATTAATATTTACCATTATCTACTATTTCCATTTCTTTCTTTAAAAATGCAAAACTAAAAGGTGATTAACATATTTTTTTTCTTTTGAATTTGGACTAATTCTATTAATCAAAAATATGGTACAAGATGATACAACCAAGAGAGACAGAAAACCGGTAATTGGAAATGATAGGACTATCAACCTCAGTTCCGGAGAAGGAGTGAAACAAGCAAGAAGCTACAACACAGGTTGGAAGCAAAAAGACTGACTTCTACCCAGAATGGGCAGAAGCCTCAACACGAAGCTTTTTCCCTTTCCTTTTTTTGACTTCGACCCAACCATCCTGGGGTGAATGAGCAATAACAACTTGAAGATTGGGGTTTTCCACAGGGGGACCCTCCTTTTCTGAATCAGAGGAGGAGGTCATATGGACGCGTTTTTGGGCGATGGCTGTATCGGAGGAAAGCGTCGGACCTTCGGTGGAAGCGACCACAGAATGAGGGGCTTGATCCAAATCTGCATTGCTACCTTCGTCTTCAGAGCTGGAGGATTTAGAATCCATGACTGGAGGTGGAGTGCAAGGAGCCCATCGTTTGGACTTGGGCTTGGTGGAGTTATCCTTATTCTTTTTTGCCAGGAGAGATGGGCAGGTGTTCTACAGATGCCCTGATTGGTGGCAATGGCGGCAACGGAATGCAGTATTTTCGTAATCCAGTGTCTGGGTCCAGACAAAGTCGTTTATCTTGAGATTGATTTGATCTGGAAGTCCTTTGCTCAAATCTAACTCCGCACACATTCTGGCATATGTGTAGAGACCTTTACTTTCCCGCCAGTAATCTCCCATAAGGAAACTGCCCAAGGTATTGCCTATAGCTTTATAAACTGCAGTGTGCCATAGGTGGGAAGGTAAGTTTGGAAGCCTGATCCATACAGGTGTCCTGGTAATCACTGTAGTTGCTGGATCAAAGTCTGGGAACCAAGGAGTCAAGAAGAGCCCTGCAGTTCCCATGAACCAAGGGCCTTCTTCTAAAGCCTTTTCATAATGCTTACTGTTCTCAAATAGAACAATGAAGTATCCTTTTGAACAAAAACTGATCTTGCAATGATGAGTCCAGTTTGCATGGATCCATGCATAGAGATCCTGAGATCGCAGCCACAGTCCGTTGAATCTGCAAATGATGGCTCTTTCTGCAAATTCTTGAAGTTGGATTGTTGGACCTTCATGGGTGATTTCAACAGAGGGAACTTCCTCTATCTTGTCAACCAAAAAAGGCTTAGGTTTAAGGGCTTCCGGGGGTTTGGGGTACTCAGAGTGTACTGCATCTTTGTAAGAGAAAGGAGGAGTAGAGGATGACTGTCCCGCTGCACCTCCCCTCAAACGAAGGGTTAACACCAAAGAACTATTTCTGGTAATGCTGTAAGAAGAGAGGGGAATAAGGTCTTCAAGTTGTTTACCTTGAAAGAGAAGTCTCTGGAGGCCTGAAGGAATCCCAATCCACCGTTCTAGATCCAGTTTGAGATCCAGCACCAGATTTGAAGAACTGACCCATTGCAGGAGGGTTCTGCGTGTAGGTTGAGAAATTTGGATATGAAAGGAGTCAAAGAAGCACCTAGACACAGTACCAGGGCCTCTTGTGCATCCGAGAGCAAATCTGCCATGGCAATGATAGGGAGAGGAATTCTGCTCTGCATGCATATCTAGAGAGTTCGAGAAGCAGATCCGCTGCTTGCTAACGACAGAGAAGACGGCGACCCCATCTATGTCAGAGAAAGCCCTGTGCAAAGGCATGCTGACCTGTCGTTTCAGCTCTGCAACCCAGTCGATGTGTATTGCCATCATTGGAACTTCTGCAGGCATATTTGGCAGGATCGAGAGGCAGATCCGCAGCTGGCTTGCTGCTGAGGAGAAAACTTCCCGTCTGGTGTGGAGGCACGGAAGGCCAGCGGGTATGGAAGCAAGATTACCGAAGGAACCTGTGAGATCCCTGCTATCGCGAACCCCATTAGACTTGGCTGCACATGTGACATCGGGCATTGAGGACGAGCTCCTGTAGTAGCCGCTTTCTCTGTTACGCGAAGGGGAAACTGGATTTCTCCACCTGCCATTTTTGTTGGGCTGGTTGCGGCTTCTGTGTCTGTAATACTCATCGTTATCTTCATATTCATCGGGGTCGCTGTCGAGGGTTCCACCTCGTCGGCTTACGATTTCTGCTTGTGGGAGTTCAAAGTCTGTTTGAGGACCTGATCAACGCTCCGTTTGTGAATGTAAGGAGCAGAGATAGCCATCACGGAGGTCCCCACCAAGGCCGCCATGGCCAGCTGCAGGACAGAGGCATCCTTCACCGAAGATGAAGACGAGTATGAATTCATCGCTATTCCCAGATCCATATTTTCCCGAGTCAGAGTATCTTTTTTTTTGTAAGCTACAGAAGGATCTATTCTATTATATGCAACTAAGATAAAATATGTACATGCAAAAGGTGATCTCAACCCGCCCCGAAGGGAAACCGGGTCTGTTGATCCCCATCAGTCTGAGAATAACAATCCATAGCATATAAACATACACCACCGAGTCTACAATATGTATCATACTCTACCTACATACAACACTGTAATTCTACCTGCTATAACAGTTCAGAAACATTTTCAAAAAACAGGTTCTCCTAGCGATTGACAGAAGGTTTAAATTGAAAACAAAACAAAAGGACTCAGTCTACCATGAATTCTGTCTTGATCTCCTCCTTGCGCTGCCCATTAGTTATCTTTTCAGCAAAGTTTGAATTTCCTCTAACCTGGTGTCCTGCATCTGGATAGTGACATGTAGATTTTTCATCTCCCTTCTTAGATTGGGGATTCCTTGAGCCATTTCAATCATCTCTTCTGCTACATGTTCCATGGCTTTTGCTATTAACCGTTTCACTACCCAATAGACATGCAGGGCTTGTTTATACAGGGATAACCGACCCCTTGTGTTTCCTGGGTCTAGTAGAAGAATGCTCCAATCCTCCATTTCTGGGTCAGAGGCTTCCTGCAATACATTGTTCTCCAACTCCTGGATAATTCTTCTAATATCCTCATTCGTCCCTTCGTTATACGCCTTTTCCGCATCCAGAGCCATCTGCTCTGTTGTTCTCCGTCCTCTTTTCTGATGATTGGGATGTTGCATCTCTGCTTCATAAGCGTCATCTTGCCAGCCTCTTCCTCGGCCCCTGCGACTTCTACCTTTGCCTCTACGGGAGGGTCTTCCTCTGTTGGTGCTCCGGCTGCCTTGCCCTACCTCTACCGTCGCCTTCCTCATCTGTTCTTCCCTGCCAGCTTCCATTTCTCCCTCTCCTCGACCTTCTTCTTCTTCCGACTGTTCCTTCTCCTGATTGTTCGCCTTCACCGCTCTTCCTTTGGTTGGCAGATGCTTTTTAGCTTCCTGGGGACTTCCTTGCACCTCAGCTCTTTGCACATCTTGCTCTTTATCATTCTGAGCTCCCTGCTTGTCCTTGTCCTGGCCCATCTGGCTCCCTTTCTCATCTATATTTTTTCCTACCCTCCTTCTTCTCTCCGCCATTGTCCCCTGCCCTTTCCTGAGTCAGATACCCGGGTTTCTTTGATTGTTATTCTCTGCCCTCACCACTTTTCTAATCCTATGGTTATCTTCTACTTTGCTTTCGCCGTCTCTTAAATAATTAGCATTACCTATCCTACACTCCATCGCCCCAACATCTCCATCATTTTCCCCTGCTCTCACCATTATTCCTTCTCCTCCATGCCTCGGATTTCTACCACCTCTGCATGCCGGCTCTGCATAACTGAGGATGATTAATTCAGGAGGTGGCTTGAGCTTCCACGTCTTGATTGCCATCATTTCACCGCATCATGTCCTTTTCTTCACCCCGATCGGGGTCCCAAGTCAGAGTATCTTTACTTGAGTATGGACGTGGAATTATTCGTGATTAACATTTACCATTATCTACTATTTCCATTTCTTTCTTTAAAAATGCAAGCAACATAATATCAACTTAGTCCCATGGGATTGAAACTCAAAACCTTTCATTTGACTTCTTGTAATTTTTTGTTTAAGCTTTAACTAGAACAACAACTAAAAGGTGATTAACATTTACCATTATCTACTATTTCCATTTCTTTCTTTAAAAATGCAAGCAACATAATATCAACTCAGCGCCATGGGATTGAAACTCAAAACCTTTCATTAGTGGCTCGCCATGGGATTGAAACTCAAAACCTTTCATTTGACTTCTCGTAATTTTTTGTTTGAGCTTTAACTAGAACAACAATTCAAAGTGTTTGACAATTTGAATATGATTATTCATTAATTTTTCAGTTGAAGATGAGTACGTTTAGCATTGGCAAGATTTCATGAAGAACAAAATGCTAATACAAGATATAATACAAATGTCACAAAAATAATTAGCAGGATTTTCTGCATCATGAAGAACAATAATACAAATGTCACAAAAATATCCACAACGATATGCTAATAATCTGCAATTTAGCAAGTTGCATAATAAAATCTAAAAAATTAACAACTGCATTTATTCTCGCTTAGAAGATGAATTAAATTGACTCTGTTTGATTAGAAGAGAAGTTCAATTATAACTTTATTTTAAATTATTATTATTAATTATAAAAAGAAACACACACACACACACACATATATATAACAAGTAACAAAATTCTTAATCATGAAAATTCATCACCATTTTACCATGGAGATTCTTAATGTGATGATAGGCTTTGTTACAATAAGATTTACCAATACTTCTAGTATATATAAGTCATTGTATTGGCCTATAGTATTGTATCAAAGCCTATTTATAGATTAAGAATTTCCATAATAAAGTGAGAATACATGTTTTGATGATCATTGTAACTTGATGCTTATATGTATTCAAAGCCTATTTATAGATTAAGAATTTCCATAATAAAGTGAGAATACATGTTTTGATGATCATTGTAACTTGATGCTTATATGTATTTAAGTGCCAAACTAATTTATAGTTTCTAATTAACCATTTAATTTAGATGACAATGCTAGTTTATAATTCGAAATAAAACTAACTAAATTTTGATGTATATATTAAAACTAATATAAAATAATAATAAAAAATAATATTAGCTAACATAATTTTTTTTAAGACGGTTAAGACATTATATGTTCATATTGTTGTTGCCTGTAAATAATTGTACGCATGTCAGCTTTCAAGCAGTTTCAGGTATGGTATATGTGCAGAGTATGAATTTTGTGAGCCTCCCTCAGGCTTGACAACTCCATCCTCCATTGCTAGTCATTGCCTTCTATGTCAGAGAATAAACCCCATGCTCAAAACATATTCTATATAATCTCATATTGTTCCCCTCTAAAATTCAAAGAATTTTTGTTTGAATTTTCAGGTTTTATGAGAAGGAGGAGGAGAAAGATGTGATTTTGGAGCAACTGGTGCATGGGGAGGACATTGATAACACTTTACAAAGAGACCGAATGAGTCAACCTGACGCACGAAATTCGTCACGCTTGCCCAACCGCCAAATGAAAACCCTAATCACCACGAATATGTTCACTAGATAAACCACTGTCCAGCTTGGTAGAAAGAAGGGTGGTTTTTCCACAACATTCTAAAAATTAGCTATCAAGATCCAAAAAAAAATTAGTAGTATAAAACCCTCTCAAGGTTACGATCAATAATTTGTTGAGTTAGGTTAATGTGAAAATAAGGATAGTGAGTGAATAAGATGTCTACTTTAAAACATTTTTATTATAGATTTTGAGAATATTCTAAAATTTGATAGACAATTGATCTAATTAAGCAAAGGCTTTCAATAGAAATCACATAAGAGATATTAGAACGACTGCCAAATCGCGAAAGCCTGACTTGGGAAGCAAGGAAAGGGCATTTGCGTGATCTAACAGTGTGTCTCCGAAAGCTCAGTAAACCGATATTGCAGAGGGTAAAGTCAGAGTAAAGACATACAAAGTTGCCAGCAAGTAAATTGCCTTAAATTTTTTAGGTTTCCACATGGCATGCATTATTTCCCTGTTACCAAAATTGAAGGTCTGTTAAAAGTGGCAGACTTTTAATTTTCAGTAGAAACCCATGAAAGCGAAGAAAAAAATGACTGGGAACGTACACTGTCATAGCGTGGCCACCGAAAGTGTAGAGTATATTGGTGGCCCTAGTGAAGTAGAGGACCAGCTTTGTTGGTGCAGAATGCTTTACATCGTCTATCTGCACAGTGTGTATCAGGAAAGAAGCCATTGTCAGGTCCTTTGTAATTAGTTTCGAAAAGAGAGTAAATCTCGTACAGGGTAATTTGAAACATTAGTAAAAGAGCGTACTCCACTTTTGTATTACATAGCCATTGGATTTTTCTTCCCAAGCATTTATTAAAACGACACGGTACATTAAAAGAAATCACACAGATATACTTACTCAACACGCAATTCAACAAAGAGGAAAAACAAAATTCAAGGTTTTCACTTCTCACCATTGTCAATCTCTGAGAGCTGAGATGTATGATGGGTAAAATAGGCATTAATCAAATTCTACCTACCATTCTTTGACTCGCTTCAAGAGTCTCCCTGGCTGGAAATTGACACAGTCGAGACGTTGTTGTCGTTGTGATGGGCCATAGTAATGGAGTATGTGATTGGCGTGTGCAAGGTAATTATGCAGCAGCTACAACCAATTCATATTCGATTTGAACACACATAAATGAAGGGAGAATGAGAATAATAATGAAGTGAGGGTAGTTAGGATGCAACTGAAAAGGAGTGGGTTATGAGATCAATGGAGGGTAAGGAGTCAGGTAAGGAGGAGTCGGTTATGAGATCAACGAATGGCAACATTTTAATCATCTAACACTTAATCTGATGGTGTATAACAACGACGACGAGGATCAGAGGAGAGTTCATTTCAAAGGGAAACGCCTTACGGCGTAAAAAATAATATTTACAGGCATAAGTCATAGATTTAATTTAAAAATTATTTATAAAAAAAACATTTCATTGACATTTAATTTATTTTAAGTATATTTTACTATTAAAAATAGTATTTTTTCACATAATGCCTTTCCCAGGGGAACTTCCCCGATGCTTCTCATTTTGAGGATGGTTCCCACGGTAAATTGTGTTTTGTAAAAGCTCAAACATTTTGTTAACAAAATACATTTCAAGAGCACATCACTTGTGGAAATTGAACATGTGCATGAACAATAACACTCTCCCAATTGCTTAGACTAGCCCTAGTTGATATTTTTTTTAAATATCTTAGAGATTTTACATTAAATGAAAACTTCAACAAAGCTCACTGTGCAGTTACATCAAAAGTCTAATTCTAAACTTTTGAAACAAAAGATTAAAAAAAAGAAAAATAAAAAGAATAAGAGTTTTCTTCTAGCATTTAATTGTATTCATCTCATTTGGTAAACAGAACATCCCATAATTTCTTGGTAGTGGAGATTTTGTAAAATAAGTCGAAAATCCTAACCACTTCATACTTTTTCTACTATTGCTTTTTGTTGAATTTGAGTCTCATTTGACGATTTCCATATCATTTGTAAGTTGGTACATTGTTTCTTCTTTCCTTGGATCCCTATAGTTTGAATTAACTAATCACACTTGATTAGATGCTCCAAACTTCCCACCCTTAGATTTATAAGCATGTTCCTAAGCATATTAGATTCCACCCCTAGAGTAATTATGTGACACGTTTGTTGAACCAAGGTGCCCATAGTAATTTCAATTTGAGTAATGGCATGGTGTTCATGCTCATGCATTTTCATTGTGGTTGTGAAGATTGAGCTTCAGTTTCCTAGAATAACATCCCCTCAATTTCACAAATAACACCCGGTCTCTCACACCTCCTTGTAATCCATATGATTAGTATGGTCATCCAAGATCCAATTCAACTTTAAAATCTCAATGTTGCCTACAATTCCTTGCCTTGCTTCACCTTCAGATGCCTCCACTCCCAAAATAGATTGTAGTTTAACTTAGAGCAATCCCTGTAAATACCATATAGACTATCTCTATTCAAAGCAAATATGAGGATAAAAAATGAAGATAAGGAGTCGCAGGATAAACTTCTTGAGCTTTAAGACAAATTAAACAAATGGAATAAAACCTCCTAGAGTCCTTCCACCCTTAGAGGGCCTCTAATTGATATTGGCAAAAATAAAAAATAAAAGAGCACATGCCGAAAAGCACAAGTCCTCTTGAAGATAAATAAAATTTATACATAGATATAATAGGCTCCTCTAGAGGAGAGGCTAAAGCGAGGACAACATCCACTAAACTAAAACTTGTAACAACCTAATCACTACAATCCCTTCATTATCTAAAGGAAACAAAGGTGGTGGCTTACTCATATTCCAAAAAAAAGATTAAAACCACACACACGAGCATTGAAATACTAGGATTCACTAATATAATTCCTAAACCTATAGACTAGAGTCTCCTTGCAAGAAATCTAAACCATAGAACCACAATCCCACACCATTGAGAAAAATTACCTTTTGCAAGAAAAAGCATGCAAAGTTGTATGTCCAAGTATGTGAGAAGATGGGAATGGTTTCTTCTCATGATGCTCTTTACCATACAACAAGCACGAGGGCTTCACCTTGTTGATCAATATCTTACCACATTCATTCATACAGAGTATTTTAAAATTGTAAAAAGTGAAGTCAATATATTGTAGGTATTGGGGCTAAGTACAAGGTATTAATGGGTTTATAAGTATTAAAGGGCATTAAAAAGGATATCTAGTAAAACAAGGTGTTCTTTTATTGGAAACACGTTTTGGGAGGATAATTTAAAAAAAGGATTTTGGAGGTATTTATCAATACCTATTGAAGTTAGGGGTATTCTAGAATATTCCATGAACACAGGTGCAATGCCAAAAGTTCACTGAGTGAAGACCCTGTGACGGCAAGTATACCTCACGATATGCCATGTGCCTTCTCAATTGCATGATATGTGTCGTGTTCTCCATTATAGTGCTAAGGGATTGGTTGATTATATACCTTGCCAATATTGATAGCGATGTCATCTGCTTTTAAGGAAGTAGTTCAATTGGCACAATTGTCTGCTAAGGATTTATTTTCATGTAATACTTAGTAAAAATTTCCACATGAGAATTTATTAGTTTCTTGTTTTCCCACTTTATTATTCATGCTAAGGGAGTGTCAACTAGAGTGACATTCATGACCATATGTTTTA
Source organism: Pinus tabuliformis (assembly GCA_031772625.1). Taxonomy (NCBI): domain Eukaryota; kingdom Viridiplantae; phylum Streptophyta; class Pinopsida; order Pinales; family Pinaceae; genus Pinus; species Pinus tabuliformis. Next base: position 875,348,509 of record CM062806.1, on the reverse strand, counting down.
TAACAATGTTTGAATCCCCTACCACAATCAACTTCTAGATGTGAGAGTTGATGGCGATCCTCAAACATTACAATAGTGTATAAGCTTCAACCTTACTATTGGTCAATATAAAAATAAGCCATCCAAATGAAGCTTTAATTGTTCCTCTAGGGTTCTTGTTAACCCCTTCAACACCAATTTAACTAAAAGTCAGGCTAAACTTTTCAATTTAATAGTTTATTAATGCAATAAATTATTCATCATTCGTATATAGTAAATTGTTATTTTTTAGTTACTTGGTTAAAAAATAACCACACACACACAATATGAAGATGATGTTTATAGTGCATTAAGACCAGGAAGATCTATGGAACAAATAAAAATAATCATACCAAAACCTTTTTAGAATATCATTTCTATATTTGAACACCGATGGGAATGAAAGTACCAAGATCATCACATGTTATAGAAACCAAGGCACCAATAAGTGGAGGATAATAGAAAGCATAGTATAGTTAGTGGACAAAAATAGTAAAACATAATATTAAAATAAAGGGGGATACATCGTCAAAGCGACATTTACCTCATTTTGTATCGAACAATCCTATAAAAAGAAGGCTAGTCTATATAAAACATATGTTTGGATATTAGAATATAAGTTATGTTTTATTACTTTTCTATCTCATTATATACCGCTATGTTTTCCATAATAAAGAAGGCATAGACAATAGTTAAGTTGTGAAATTGGGTAAAGTTAGGTTTATATTATTAATGGTAGTGAAATTTGAGAGGAAATGGTGCTCATCCTCAACCTCTTATTTATCATAAAATCTACAAATTCACTCATCTTAGCGTGTTTTGGGGCTTAGCCCAAATTAGCAATATATGGTAACATGGCCAAGTGGTCAAAGGAAATAGATGTAAGCATTGAATTGAAAGAGCATCGGTTAAATATGGCAAAATATTATTGTAAGTTACACATTAAAATATTTTTATTCAAGGCTAAAAATAGTAGTAGAATTATGGAATATCTTGGGGTAACAAGTTAGGGTTTCATTGGTCGACTGTCTAAAGACCCTTATGAACTTATATCCTTGGACCTTATGAGTTTCAAAATTGAGATAGATCAATACATTGTGGAAGCACTTCACTACCATTAATCAATGGAGAAAGTTTTTAGGGAGGTTATGGTCATTGATCATGATTATTATGATATTCATTTGTTCTCAAAACTAAAAACACATTAAAAAAGTTTTGAACCAAATTAAGATCTATAAAATAATTAAAATATTTATTTTTCCTCTTATTAATGATCTCATACCATTCTAAGTAATTTGTTTGTCTTCCATTAGATTCTAATAAGTAAGCAAAGCCTCATACATTGTGGCCTAGCCTCTTTTAAGCCTATGCCATATATTATGCACACTAGAAGCATTAACAAAGAGCCTATATTTGTTCAACTTGAACAATTAATGCTTGGGATATAGATTTGCCTCTTTATTCCATGGAATTGCGTCCAACTTCAATCAACAAACAAAGCAATAAAGGTCACATAGACCCATCCCAATTTTTAATCTATTAAACATTGAAATGGTTAAAAAAGAAACTCAAATGTAAACTTTCCATTGCTTGTAGGATTAGCAACGAGAGGAATTTACATTAATTTATTTATAATCATGGTCAAATTTTTAAATATTCTTTTACATTTAGGACTTTGACTTTGACTTTCCTTTCATTGTATTTTTATTGATGTTGAGTTATGTTGTACATCTTATGCATATTCAAGTGCAGAATGCACATTGCACTAGGCGTGGCACCCCCTAAATTTTTTATCGGGTGGTTTTTTGTGTATACTTTTGGTGATTTCCAACACATGGTTTTTGCTAAAAGCAGTTTCGTGGCACATGGTGGTTTTGCCCATGGTTTTGTAGTTTTATTTAAGGAACTATAGTTGTATTCTAATCTAGGGTAAATGCATTGGCAGTTCATGGATGTCATGGGATACATATTATATTGTAATTTTATATAGAAAATATATATTCAAAAAATCTTGTTAGTTTTCCTGCTTTTGGGTTTCCTGGATAAAGTATTTGTATTAATATGTGTGCTTTCCATTGCATATTTTCTATTTTAATTAATATTTTTTTTAGTAATTAATTATACATGGTTAAAACCTATAGGGAAGATAAAACAACCAAATTTGTTGGTAGGATCCAACACTTGAGACAGTAGGTGCACGATATCTTGCAAAAGGACAATTCCGAGTACACACAATGACATGACCAACATTGAGTCCCACACAAGTTTTATGTTGGTGATAAAGTGTGGTTGCATTTATAGAATGAGCACTTAGCATGTTCCCATAGGAAGCTCATACCACTTTTCTATGGGTGTTACACCATCACAAAGATTGTGGGTGAAAATGATTTCAAATTAGGTATTCCTCCTTTCCTTGGATTGCACCTAATATTTAATGTGGGATTGCTCTCACAATAATTCCACCTCCGCTAGACACCTTTGAATTGGCTAAGCACTTGGACCCAACATCATTCAATCTCGACTGCATTGAGGAAGCTATATTGGATTGAATCATCGACACCAAAATGAAGAACTTTTATATTAGAACATATGACACTATTGGGTTGTCAACACATGACAACTTCTTCAGTAATGCAAGTGGATCATCGGGATTTAAATTAAAAAAAAAGTGTCCCTATCTCCTCCATGATTTTGATGCAATATGGACCATTTCTTTTTAAGGGCGAGGCAAAATTATCTAGTTGTGAAAAGAATGAAAGGTAATGTAACATACACAAAAAGATAGAAGAAAGTACAATAATACAAGGAAAACAAACTTTTATTAATGAATAAAATAGTAGGATATCGTAGATAAAAAAATAGCTATAATGGCAGCATCTTATCTCTGAAGAGAGAGTGATGGCAATTGCTTTCATTTGCAAAAATATATTACAAGAGGTCGAAAATGATTTTTAACGTAAATCAAGAACCCTAAAGGTCCAAAATCCTTACTCTAGGAGGTGAAGCACGAAAAGGTTTGTGGGCTCAAAAGTGGTTAGTTGATATGTCAACTTCTCGAGGGCACAACTTTTGCATAAAACATTCATTTGGAGCACACGATCACTCATTAGAATTATTTAACTAACAAATACAATTCTTAGTTGTCTCGGGGAGGCTTGTGGAACTCCTAGGCGCCTATATCAACAAAAAAATCATTTAAGTCCTCAAAACGACCCCAAAAGTTTAGGACCCAAAGAATCATAACAAAATTGCAAATTTGGAGAGCTATGTTGATTCATTGGAAGAGGTGTATGGTTAACAATATCCTTGATTAGTTTGACTAAGGAGTACTCAACGATTTTGTTGAATTTTTCAAATATAATTGAAGGTTGAATATTTATGATGGATTAATATAAGGGAGATGAGGAGATCATTAATAACATAATCACTGCCTATATAAGGAATGATGTCACTTTATTTGAAATGCATTAATGCCAAAGGATTTTTGGGCATTTGTGTCTCCTTTATGTACAATTACAATCATGTAAGACATCATGCAAGGAAGAATGGTTTAATTTGTAGTTGTAGACACCTTGGGTTTTTTATACTTAAAATAGTCCCATTATCAACTTGAATAACTTACATGTTATTTCACCCTTCGAAGCTCAATATTTGATACTTTGAATTCTAAAATTTGAAGTCATATTTTTTTTCCTTCATTTATATCTAGATAATTATTACAAAGTTTGCGCACCAAAGGCCATATGTTGACTACGTTGTTTTCCAATGTTTGTAGATAGGTATCCAACTTTTGAATCCCCTTAAACATCATACACATTGATGCTTTTCCTTTTCCTTATTTTATTTTCTTTTTATTTTTAAAAAAATATTATTAATCCACTAGCATATTACTTAGGAATTAAAAGAAACTTTAGAATAAGGGGCATATTATGTGCAAGACTTTATATATATATATCTATATAAATTATATTTTTATTAAAAAAGAAGTTGTAGCTAAACTAAATATCCTTATAATACAAATTTACAGAGTTTTAGTTGATACCTTAAAAAAATTATTGAGCTTTTTCTACAAACTATTATAGCATAGCCTATTCTAAAACTATTTCTACATCTATAGCAAGCATACTTACAAACTAACACATAACTAAAATAATATGAAAGAACATAACTAAAATTGAACATGAAATTGAAAAAAATATATCCTTAGGGGCCATGTCTACCCATTCCTTTGAATTCTTCACAGTAGCTTCACTTGGGCCCCTTTCCATTATTGATTGTACTAAAGGACGAGCTTCAATCTCAACAAATGGCAAGCTAGAAGGTGGCAATCTATTTATATCCATGACCTCTTCTTTAATAAAAAAAAATAGTGAAGAAGGATTCTCTAGTGGACATGGAAACAAAAGGGTGAGGAGACCCATAAATGGGCAAAAGAACACACAAGTGCTCCACCACTTTGACAAAATGTGATACAAGAGTCGCAACATTGCTTCCAACCCTAATTTATTTTGCCTTTGTGAGTGTATAAACACCTTCATCTACATTTTCCTTTAGCCTCTCTCTCTACACTCAATTTTCCACCCCACATTCCAATAATATCCACCAATTCCTTTTTTAAATAACCATTTACACAAAATTATGTATTTTTGTCAAATCTTTTTCATATTTTTTCATCCCTAATTTCACTAATGCTAGCTCATATAATATGTAGCAAACATTAGCATGGTGGTAATTAACCATGATTTCGCTTTATCCATGACTAATGGAAGTTTTTACTAGTTGAAGCATCGATGAAGATTACAACATATATGGCCCCTCCTCACCTTTCAAAATAGTGGGCTTCATTTATTTACACAACACTACCACAAGACCCAAACCAAATATTACTCAATAACACCGAGAGAGTCACCTTTGGAACCCATAACAAAAACCTAGTTTCAATAAGCAATCCCATTTTTGTATGAATTATTATATCGTGCATTAGTGCATAATTAACAATGAGGAATGTGGGATTTGATTCCCCCATTGTTGCAACTTGCATGGATATACAATTGTTTGAAAAAAATCTCCTCGAATTTTGATTGTGTAAGGTCATGGGAAGGTAGCTTTGAATAGTGTAACTCCACCACTAGTGGCTAATATAGGTTCCTCCATGCAAACACCAACATTGGCTTGGTGATCCACTTTTTTGTTTTGTATTTTAACATTTGGAAATCTTCTAAGTTTACAAAGTCTTTGGCTAAGTCCATAAATATTTCTATGAGACAAGCAATACCAATATTAAAAGGTATAATCCTCATAGAGAGAACTCCGAGGATGACAAGGGAATCCCCTATTATCATCATAACATTGATATCTATTTCTTTAAGCATGCACAAACCTTGAAAGAGGCCATAACCTCTCTTTCATTGTTGGTGGAAACCCTAGTCACCAAGCAAACTCTAAATCATTTTGTCCTTTAAGATCATATATGATCAACTCGTTCTTCCTACACTTTTATTCAACTCTTTATTAAACATTATTAGATACACACTTTTCATTTGATGAAGCTTAAATCTTTATCAAACATTAACTTTCAAACTCAATCAAAATATACTATATATTTTCCTTTTTAAATATGAACCTTCAACCAAAATTATATATATATAAATTTCTAACTCAAGTAAATATTTTCCTTTTTAAATATGAATCTTCAACCAAAATTATCTATATATATGACTTTCTAACTAAAACAAAATATACTAAATATTTATTTTTTTAAATATGAATGTTTAACCAAAATGTTATATATATATAATCTCATATGACCTATCCAATAATTGTTAAATACATAACACATCATAAAATATTATAATGACTTACACTATGATGGATATATATTTAATAGTGTAATATATTTAATGGTGCAATTATAATATACAAAATGGTTATTAGAAATAACATTGATATAAACATTGTTAACATTGAAGTGAGGGTGAATAGTATCACAACGAAAATATTTGTCATCCACATCAAACTTCAAACTTGTAAATTAGTAAAAGTTTTAGTATAAATAACATTTCATAATTCTTTTTTAGTTTACACAATTTTTGTAAATAAAGACAAAAATATATTACTATACTACTAAATGTATGAAAAATATGAGAATGGGCAACGCTTTTTTTTTTTTTGCAACGCTTTTACTTTAGTGTGATGATCTCAAATTATAAGCTTATCCAATAACTTGAAATATAATTATATCAGGTCGTCACATCGCGCTCACAATCAAAATGTTGTTGGTAACCACATCTATTAGTTGTGATTTTTATTGCAAAGAAGCATCGATCCTTTGCCCGAGAGACAACACATACACCATAAACATAATATAGTGTAATATATGCAAATGAAATAAATAAATTGTAGTTCTAGGAACTAGTGGCACACTACATTATAGACTATGCATAGATAAATGACAAAATTTCCACGGTTATGTTTTTTCAATATTGCAATTGGATTTTTGAGAAACTTGATCTCATCTTGGAATGGTCAACATAATTATTAGATTGACAAGGTTCTGCACAGAAAAGGCTGGTCGGGTCCTGGTAGATGTGTTATGTGCTGTCAAGCGCCGGAAACAAACATCCATATGTTTTTTCAATGTCCGGCATCGGCCAAAATATGGTATGAACTTTCATTATCTTATGGTTTTCCTCATCAATTTTTCTCCTCTGTACAGGATGCTTTCAAGTGGTGGAGTGATCAGGTTCCAGCTTGGAGATCGATTTTTATCCTCACCTGCTGGTTTCTCTGGAAGTGGAGAAATGCACGTATTTTCCAGGACTCTAACGCTCCTATTGATTCGGTGCTGGTCTACACAACTGCACTGGTCGCTTCGGACTGATATGTTTTTTCTTCTATTCCGGTCCCGCTCATAGCTATGTGGATCTCTTCTTTTTGGTATAATCCTGAAAGGACAGTGTGATTTTGTTTATGATCTGTGACCGCTTTTGGTTTCAGTTTCCTTTTCATTTTTAGGCTCAAAGGCAGCGCCTTCTTTGTCATCAGGAACAGTATTTTTGGCTGCTCTGTTTATGGCCCCCATGTTACAGCTTATTATATTTTCTTAATATAATTTACATCGTGATTTTCTTTCTGAAAAAAAAAGGTTAAGATGATGTATATTGTCTTGTTTTCCTTCATTGTGTTGGGAAGGAAGCATGTATTAGATTTGTAATGCTTGGAATTGTTATGGGTTGTTGTTTAAAAGTTAAAATGTTGAAGTTTGGAGTATGATATATATTATTTGTTTCAAAATTTCAATATTATTTTAGTAATGATCATTGCTATATAATCAAATACGGTATGTTATTTTTTTTCGTGTTTCCATTTTATGAGAATTTTGATCCTATTTCCAAGTTTTAGGTTGGGGAGAATGGAGATGAGATAAGCCATGCTATTTTTCAAAGTGTAATTCACTTAAATAAAGTTCTAAAGATGAAAGAGGATTCCCCTATTATCATAACAATATTGATGCTCATTTTCTTTAATCACACATAGACTTTAAAGATGGCACGACTTCTTCTTCATTGTTGGTGCCAACTCTCAATCACCAAGAAAATCTACATTCATTTATCCCTTGGGAGCATATATGACCCTCTTTGCTACTACGTCCTTTATATGCAACTTTTTGTTAGACACTGCGAAATACATACTTTTCATTTATTGAAACTACAAATATCTATCAAAATTAACATTCAAATATACACATAACCTTCAAAATTCAATGGAACACACTAATTTTTTCTTTTTAAATATAAATCTTCAACCAAATTGTAGAATCGATTATTTTATTTTATATTATAAAATTAATTATATAGTATTTTAATGTTATTTTTTTAACCCATATAAATCTCAATGTCATTAACATATTAAACATACACTTATAATCATAATTGTAACATTTTGTAGTATGCCACATATGTAACAATCACACACGCTTATAATTGTAACATTTTGTAGGATGTCATATATGTAACAATTATAAGGTAAAAAAAGTAAAAAATGTTGATAAGATATCAATGATATCAACATAAAAGTGAGGGTGAAAATATTTGTTATTCATGTCAAACATATCTTAGTAAATATTTTGGTATAAATAATGTCAGATGAATTCCTTTTGCCTCGTTATTTATGTACATAATTTTATTCGCAATACACATTTTTCATAAGTAAAAGTAAAATTATATTACTTTTATATTAAATATAAAAAGAAAATATAAAAGTAAGTTACCATTTTACTTTGATGTGAGGATCTCAAATTACCATTTTATCCTTAACTTGAAATAAAATTGATATGATAATCACGACGAGGTATAATGCTCACAATTAAAGTATTGTTGATAACCATATCTATTATTTATGATTTTTATTACTAAGAAGCATCATTCCTCTGGTTACAGGGAGAACACAAATGTTATAAACATAATAGGACATTTGAAATTGAAAGTATACAATTATAGTGCTTGGAACTAATGGCATGTTGCATTGATGGATTATACATAGATAAATGACAATTTTAAAGGTTCATGTTTTTAATATTGCATTTGGATTCCCAAGAAACTTGATCTAATTTTAGAATGGCCATCATAATTATCAAATTGACATGGTTGGGATTGTGTGTATTATCTTCTTGTTTCTCTTGTTCAATTGTCTCACGAAGGATTCATGTATTAGTCATTTCATGTTTGGAATTGTATTCAATTTTCACTCGAAGGATAAAATGGAGTTTAGAGTACAAGATATGAAACATTTGTTTCACATCTTTAGTGTTATTTGTCAACAATGACCATTGTTGTATAATTAAATAGGGGATGTTATCTTTGTTTGTGTGTTTCTATCATGAGAATCTTGGCCTAATTCCTGAGGCTAAATTTTGGGAGAATATAGATGAGATTGGTACAATAATCTTGAGTTTTTGAGTAATTATGAGATAACGTATATTTAGTATTGAAATTAACAATTGAGATAAGTAAAACTTTATGATGGCAAACTCTTCTTAAGTTGTCAAAGTTCATGGTAGATTTTCTAACACATAGACTTGATTGTGCACAAAGTGTGAGGTTGTTTATTAAATTTATTGGGGCTCATTGCAACATTGTAAGAGTGTACAAAATTCTTACATTGGCTAAGCATGGTGTTAATCTTGACTCATGGATTTTAAGAGTAGACTTGGACATTTTAACAAAGTTGAAAAAACATCATGAATGACCCACTCTCTAATGATGACTATGGAATAGTTTTCTCCTCCTACACGAGGATTTAAGTTCAATAGAGGAAAAAACTAGACATGACCATTTTCAATTCCGTCATGCACCTCCCTCTCCTCTTGCTATTGCATCTCAACTTTGTCAACCTTCTCTTAAATGTCCTCATGATGTTACTTAACATCATAGTTGGATTTAATAGAAAGATTGTAAGGATCGGGTTGAAGTTAGGAAATCCAAGTACAAAGATGGAAAATTCCATATAGACCACTTGAATTTTTCTAGTTACACTCACCAACCCTTATGTCTCAACACCAATGCATGATATGCCCATCAGGGGAATAAGGGATAATTGTAACCACCTCCTCCCACATTTACCCACTTTAACCGATTTACCCGGTAAACATTAGTTGAGGGTCACTATGATAAGGCTTAACCTCCTATATGACCTTAAGGAAATGGAGTCAACAACTTAAGACCTCACTGACTTCCCTAAGGTGTTACAAGACCTCCAAGAGCTACCCAACCCCTCCAGGTGTCCAACCCCTGAGCTAACTCTCTTTTTAACTGACTTAGAGCCTTAGTCGCTCCCTTGAAAAGTCCTCCAAGTGACTGTAAGCATCTAGTCGCTCCCACAAGGCTAATTCTCAGTGACTGTGGACTTTTTCAGTCAGATCTATGCTAATGACCTCGAATTATGGGCCATTTTTTCAAGGCTAGAACTCAGGCCTCTGCCCAAAACTCAATGGAACTTCTAGAAATGATAAATAACATAGAAACAAAACTTCTAAATTCAAACTTGAACAAGGACTTGACCTGACCCCTCCCAACCAAGATAGACGTTCTTCAAACGCTTGGTAAACATGCAACCCACAAGTCATGAATGCATATATGAACATAGGGATCTGAAACTTATCTGAGGTTTAATAAGAAGGGCCAATGCCTTCTCACAATAGTTGTCATAACACCAATTAAGTCATGCATTCATTAACCAAACATTCATTAATTAAAATGTGATAAGAACCATACTTAGATATTTCATATAACCGTGCTTATAACCAACATATAACCAGGTATATAACAATGATAGAATAACCATTAAAGCCACATAATAACAAGTATAATTACTCATCAAAGACAAGAGAAACTTAGCTCTTATTAATCATATGAAATAGCCAACCAAGCCAGGGAATTCCACGTACCACCTGAATATAGATTGGGTTGAACTAAATATTTCTTTCAGCCAATCACCCCCGTGCCATATTCTAAGCATGAATGTGGGATCTCATGGGATAAACCAATCATAAATAGCCAAGGGAATCCAAAGGTTAAAACACCTCCACCCTCACCATATCGTGATCTCACCTAAACTGGTCCTGAGATCACAAAACCAAACTGAGCTTAGATGCCTCAGAATTCCTTCACCATCCCTTGAGGAATTTTCCTGTCTCCACCCACCTATTGAGGGCTTCCCGGAGAAAACCATCTCCACCCCCAACCCTTGGGATTTTCCTGAGACCACCTCACCCGGATCCAAAACCTTTCGGCAATCCAAAGCTCAACCAAGAAAGAATCCCATCACACCATGGCTATCCAGAAATGGCAAGGCAAGGCTAAAACCATTGTTGAAACCCGACAAAACCCATGCCAATGACAACAAATGAACCAAATACACACATGCACATACCATGCATGCCAAAACCAACTAGGAAATCATACATGCAACTTATTACCTGCAAGTATTCCCGCTGAAGCTACTTGATCCAACATTTCCTTTCTTAATCCTTGCTTTCCTTTGCTTTTCTTGTCCTTCCTTTGCTTGCTTGCTTTCCTTCTCCTCTTGGTGCTCTTCTCCTCTCTGAGACTAATTCCAAAACTCAACCGAAAAAGGGCCCCAAATTGATGCTCTGATGTCTTTTAAATTATTTATGCCTCTGATTTCTTCATTTTTCTTAATTTTCCTTTAATTTCCTCCTCACATGCAACCTATGACCTTCCACCTCCCTTTTCTTATATTTTCCTTTATTTTCATAAAATAAATGCCAATAATGTCTTTTTTCCTTTTCAAAGCCTTTGCCAATTCCCCCCTTAGCCATAATAAACAACAAGTGGTGCCCACTAGGATACTTCACCCAACATTCAACTTGGAATAAGTGTCCCATGACCTTGGTCTTATTTTGCCTATTTTATTACATGAACTTTTAACCTTGCGCTGTAACAATAATGCCTAGATAATCTCTCATTATCATTAACTAGCAAAATCAAGGACTAGTATATCTAAAACTCTATAGCATTTGGTGTAGACAACACCATAAATAAATAACTTTTGAACTTAAGTGCCAAATTTTAGCCCAACACTCTGTCACTCAAACATTACTTGCACATATCCACACCAAAAAATCACAATCATCATTAAAATCATTATTACATTAAAAATAATTAACTCTAAAATATAATTAAACAAATTGGAAAATAAAATAAATTTAAAATATCTCAAAGCAAAAATAGACAATTATATACAAATCACCTTAACACTCCAAATTACAATCCAAGTTACACACCAACCCTCATGTCCTACCACCTAAACAATATACACACTTAACCACTTCGACAAACACATTAAAAAAATATTAATATTCATAGTAATTGTATAATAATTATTATTATCACTTCTCTTCATTAGTGTTATTTATACTAATTTAACCATTAGAAAACTATCATAACTGAGTGGTCAAGCCGCAATAATTATGCTATTTATCCACAAAGACATTAAAAATATATTAATATTAATAATGGTATAATAATAATTTCTTTATTATCTCGAAACCAATGTTGTATGCTCTTTATCTTTATGTGAAAGTTTGTTCTATGGAAAAGCTTGTTGTCTTACGTCATTATGCTTGTCACGCAATATATTTTCAGGATTTTAAAAGCCAAAGTAGTAGGCACAATATATTGATGGCTACTTTTCATGGTAGCATGTCACAAAGTTTGTAGTGGCATGTGACATAGGCGGATGAGTAAGATGCATGTATTTTACGTTTATATTTTATTAAGGTCAAATAAGTGTATTAGACTCTAGGTTATAAATAGATGTGTTGATTTATATAATATGCATTATTTTAATTATTAAAGTTAATTTTTTTTTTAAATATGAATTATTAAAGCTACTTTTCTTTTAAAAATACGGAAAAATATTGAAAATAAAAAATAAAATGTTGATATGTGAGGTTGAAAAGTTTATCTTGACAATGAAAAATATTGAAATTAATAAATAAAATGTTAGTATATGAGGTTGAAAGGTTTACATTGACAATTAAAAATAGGTGTATGATTAGTGACTTGAACAAGTGGTTGTTAGTTTATAAAGTGGTTAGATGGAGACAATTGGAAAATGGATAATGATAATGTGGTTTTTGTATATTTTTTTTTAGAGGATAAGGTTGAAAGGTTTCTCTCACAACTAAAAGAATCTCTGGGATGAGTGACTTTAATATGTGGGTCAATTTAACAATATTTGGAGTGGTTGTTAATATGTAACAATTGGAAATTGGATGAGGATATGTTGAGAATATAGTTTTTAATATTTTTTTAAAAGATGATAAATGTGTTTTATTGTGATGGAGAAGACTTGTCATTTACAGTTAGATACGGTGTATCTTTTTTTAGTATTAAAATATGTTAATATGGGATGTTATAGTGACTAACTGAGGAATATGAATTTATTATTATAAGATGTCAATATGAGAGGTTATAATTATTACTTTTTATTTAAAGAAAAAGAAGAAGAATAATGTAAAATATAATTTTATGATAGAGATATATTATTGTAATAAGATGGTCTGTTATATTATATAGATAATCACTACAAGTCAAAAATTAATACAAGACATGTTATCAAAACATTTAACAATGTTTATATTAATTTTTTAGATATCAATTTTTGGACAATAAAACTTTCCTTTTTAAATTATGATGATGAATCACACTGATTCTACTCAACTAATATAAGACATGTTTTCAAAACATTTAACAATGTTTATATTAAGTTTTTTAGATACCAATTTTTGGACAATAAAACCTTCCTTTTTAAATTATAATGATGAATCACATTGATTCTACTCATGGTGTTATTCAAAGTATTTATGCAAATGTTAGGATCAAGGATGGTAAAAGGAAGGAGAAACCAAACATAATAGTACCATTGCCCTCTATAGAAGTTGCAAAGTCATTACATAATATGCTTATTGTTTGCAAAAACCCTAAGCTAAATACTTTAAACGAAACACAATATACATTGTGTTGTGATAAAGTTATAAGTCCCGAAAATAACATAGAAAATACATTAAATATAGTGGGTGATGCAACTTCCTCCAACATTGGCATTCAAGTGGGACAAAATAACCTCACACCATTAATATTTCAGGACTACAAAAAATTAATCGTCAACGTTTGAAACCATCCCATTGATGACTACAGTAGGAGGATTTTGAAAAGAGGGTTTAATTTTTCCATAACCCCTCACAAAATTCCCATTGGAGAGATTATTTATAGTATTGAGAGTGGAATAAAAAACTTGTGTGAAGACATAAAAGAAGAAATTAAACAAGATTGCCTAATAATTCTTTGAAGAGAAAAACCACCAAGAAGTAACATCCTTAAGCGAGAATATTTTCCTGTTAAGGCCCTGAATAATGACCTTTACATAGTTCCCCTTTAGGTTGTCAAAGGAGGAGTTGTGGTCATTATGAATAAAGGTGATTGTATTGAGAAAATGTTGGACCATCTGAATAACAATGGGACTTATAAGAAACTCAACGAAACCTCCCTAACAAGGCCTCAAGATATGTCTCTAATGTGATCAATTCGTGGTGAAGATGATGAGAAGAGGCTAATCATTAATTGTTATTAAACACCAAAAATATGTGCCCTACCTAAAATCCTAATGAAGGTTCCTTACTTAGCCCTATTGTAAACATAATAGGAAGCACAATAAGAACCCCTACTTATCAATTTGTAAAGCACCTAGCTTGTAAGCTCAAACCCTTGGTTGGAAATACCAACTCCTTTTTTAGGGAATGTATCTTCTTTGTCAACAATATTAAATATCTCAAGCTTGATTCCCAGGAGATTCTAGAAAGTTTCAATGTTGTTTCCCTCTCCAGGAAGATTCCTATTGATGGAGCTATGGAAGTCATAAAGAGGATCAACAATGAAAGGATCGCTAAGCTAATAGAGGTATGCTTGAAATCCACAATTTTCAGTTTCCAAGGTAATATATATGAACAAACTTAGGGTTTCTATGATATCCACCCTCTCCTGAACTGTAGCCAACATGTTCATCGAGGATCTGTTGATTAAAAGCTTTAGAAGGTCTTTTGCATAGGTTTGACATCTTGGAATGTAGGAGAGAAGTCATTTTTAGGCGTTTGTTCGAGAGAAGCAACTAATATGATCTCCTTCCTAAGTTTATAACTTAGGAAAAGTACATTGATTAATTATTTCATCAATGTAGACTTTGAGATAATGTTTTTCTAAAGGTAATTAATTAATTATTTAAGTGACTTAGATCTACTCTCCACCATTGATTAAACAAAGTTATCAACTTAACGATAATTTTACTAAGTTCTCGTTTTTTTAGAGGTTGCAAAAAATCACGATTTTAATGCAGATTTTGAAAAGTGTTGATGCAACATCAACCCCCTCTTTGACGACTTATTTTTGACACTTTAAATTTTCTTATACATAAATATATATATATATATATATATATATATATATATATATGTTGGTTATTTAACCATTTTTCAAGTTGTTTTCTTCTTCTTCTTTTCTTATTGAAATGTTTTAAGGGTTTTCAAATTTGTGTTTTTTGTTTTTTTTTTTTTTGCAATGCACATTTTTTTTAAGGAGGGGCTATGCATTTATATTAAAATTTTCCTAGTTTGAGGGCCAAAACCTTGTACATCAACATCCATAGCTTCTACTATATCATTCAAAAAGATCCAACATGGAATGAGTGTATTTACAACCTATCCATATTAAACTATTTTATGTAAATTTCCCTTATACAACTTCCAAAATACACCTAATATAACTATATATCAACAAACATGGAAACTAAATATTGCATAACTAGCCTTCAACATTGTTCTTAGGCGTAATCATTTCCTCAAATATTGAGTGTTTAGCACTGTTCTTGAGAGATTGTGCTTTCGAGCCAGTGTCCCCATCATCCCCTGACAAATTTTTTGAGCCTGAAGTTGCCTCCCTTACACTTTAAATTCTTCAAATTCACTTCGGACCCAATTCTCCTTTTTACTGCATTCAACACTGGATTTTCCAGTCGAAACTCATCATCTCAATCGTTAATTGCCACTACTCTCCCTTCATCTCCAACAAGTTAAGATTCTGAGATGTGAGCCCAAACAAGTTAAGATTGGAAACAATCTTCAAGGAAAGTAGAGGTAGTGAGCATGCAAACTGCAAATCGAGTGAAGTGGTGAGATTTCTATGCACTCAGATGTGATTTATAATGGTACTCCATATCCTCCGTCCATCCTCTGGTGTGATAAGCTTTATGAGAGCAGTCCAGGTGGAGGCTTGAACCCATGCTTCAACTTAGAAAGTATATATTGAAGCAAGGGAGGTGTAATATCATTAAATGAATGACCATAATGTGATTTGACAATGGGACCAATGACATCCCATTTATCTATTCGAGAAATTGATCCTTTAATTATCACCATCATTTGAGCTTTATTTTTGGATTTCATGGCAAAGGTTTTATGCTATGATTCTTTTCATCCAAAACCATTACTCCTTGATCCAAATTAGCACCTTTGTTAGCCAAAGAATCCACCTCAAAGTTAGGTAGCGTTTCACATGATAAAATTCATTTTTTTCAAATCTTAAAATCTAAAGTTTAATTCTGTGCAGAATGGGAGCTTGGAACAGATCAAGAATCTCATTGATTTTATTCACTTACTGGATGACAATCATTGAATCCCCAAAGACAATTAAATAGCGGATATGCCTGGACAATGCCAAATCTAATCCTTCCCATAAGGTTAAGTATTCCATCTGGTTATTAGTTGATGCCCCTAATCCCTAAGCAAAATGAATCTCCCTTTCTTCATCAGGGTGAAAGATAACCCCTCTCGCTCCTGCCACCCCATTCTTTGCAATGAAATTTTCATTTTTTTGCAAAGTTCAAAAAAATAATAAAATTAATATTTTGAAGTTATGATTTTTTTATATATATTTATGTATTCTTAATTAATACTTTAGTATACGTAAAATAATTGTCACTAAACAAATAATAATTTTAAACACTTGACAAAAAATACACATTTCAAGATATTTTTGTTAAAATGACATGTCAAAAAATAAAATAATAGTAATAATAATAAATAAATAAAATTTTGAATCGAAAAAGTTGAAAAAATAGTAAATTTTATGATTATTTTATGAATTTTATACTCAAAGATGATAATATTTGAAGTTTTTTTTCCCAAAAACAATGTTTCACATAATTCTCAAAGAAACAATTATGAGTTTTTTTATTAAGAAAGAAAGTTGGGATATGACCCAGAACCATTACATTTATTTATAATTACCAATAATCCTTGTTGGATTGAGCATGAAGGTTCAATCTAGTCTCTCAAACAATTATCCCATGATACAAAAATTTCATTCCCGTTATAGCTGAAAATTTTCCACAATACTCCCCAAATCAAAATGCATTTACAATCTATTTGAGTTATTTACCAGAGGGGTTTACTATGCAATAATTGGAAGATATAATCAATTTGAGATCAAATTCCAGTTTCTTGGCTAATTCTGCTTCCGCCGAGCTCTGATTTCCTTCTTAGAATATTGCCCTTGTCCTCTTTTGAAACTTCTCGTTTCTTGGCTACTTTGTTCATCTCCGCAATTCATGATTTTTTTTGCATGTCTAGTCAATACTTTCTTAGTGCCTCCCTCTGAATCCTTTGGAATTGTAGGTGTGCTTCCCATTTTCTAATGCTTATTCCTTATGGAGTTGTCAACTTGTTCTGAAACTAGAGAATATTGATTGTTAATCTGAGCCCTAGATAGGGGTTGCTCCTTTTCCTTTGAAATTGTTTCTTCTGTAGGTTCTTTTTCCTAGATTTCCTCCTCTGCTTTTGGGGTTACTTCTTCCTCCTCTGAAACCTATTTTTGCTTGTTGTTCTACGATGCTTCTGATATGATTTCTTCTTGTAGGGTCTCCATTTCTACTTCATTCTCTGGATTTTTGATTTCCCCTTATTTTATATCAGGGTTCATGACCTCTTCTTCTAGAGCCCCTTTATTGTTACTTCCTTCTTAAGTTTGCAAGACCTCAAAAGGATTTTTCGATATCGAGGTTGTGTTTCTGTCGAGTGTGGACTGGGGTTTGGTTGCCACTAATTTTCCTTTACTCCCACTGTTTTTTTTTGTGTTTTCCATTGTTTTTCTTGACCTATTGTCGAATACGCCCCTTTTCCTACATGCGACTTCTTGCAATCTCTTGTAAAATGGCCATATTCATGGCAGTATCTGCATTTGAAGGGTAATTGCTCATAGTCAAGAGTCTGACAATGTTTCCATTCTCCTTGCATAAGATTTATTTTTGAAGGCAATCCTTACTCTGAATCTACTTCAACATAATTTTTTGCTCACACAAACTGAATTCCTTTAGGTTCAGCCCTATCCAAATATTTCCCCAACCCATTTCAGATTGCACGTAGACAATCATCGCTCCAACATGAAAGTGGAAGTCGATGGAGCTTGACTCAAACAGGAACTACATTTGGTATGTCTTCATTTGGATCAAAGTCTAGTCAACATTTGTTTAGTTACATACCTCTAACCCCAAAAAAATATGGTCCATTTCAAAAAAAATATGTTTTTCTTTTTATCTTCCTTAAATTCAAACAAGAAGGCAAAAAACCCATTTCCGCATGCACATATTCTAATATTTTCTTTTATCAACGACTTTCAAGATTTCTTCAACCATAATTCCATGGATCTTGGGGATGACCACATTCCTATGAATTTACCCACTAAATCCCAATCCAAAAATGCTAAGGTAGTTCTTCGAAACTCTAATGGAAGTACCATTGATGGGGTAACCTTTGCCTTCTTCACAGATTTTGCTTGCACTTCCTTAGATCTAGGTTTTTTGGAGAGTGAAGTTATGAGGGCATGGAAGGCTGCAACTTCATCTAGCAAAGGGGGGACAACCCCCTCTTGAGCATTCATCTCAAATAAATCTAGGGTTTCAGCCCCATGAAGACGAAAAAATTATTCCCAAATATCCCTAAATCCATATCGACCATGAGCAAGCTGAAGATCCACAGAAAGAGAGGAGAGATTCAATTTCTACCAAATAATGACGGATTCCACAAATAGAAACACAGTAAAATTGTAAACAAAAACCTTAATGATAACTCCCGCAACAAAAATTACATAGCGACGACCTTCTCTGAACCGACTGTGGCGACTTCTGTGGGATCATGATTGACTAAAGCAAGGGAATGACAACCACATACAACTTCAACAAGCTAACCAACGATTCATGGAATGGGGAGCTAGCGTTCAAGAGTTCATACAACTTATTCACCAAATTTGTGATGGAAACCTTTGGGGCAGGCATGAATCATTTGCACTCGAACTTGCAAACAAGAAATCTATTGCAGCTAGGAGAACCCTAACCACCAAAAAGCAAGTGTTACATAGCTTTGATTTTCCTTTTTGTAATAAACAAAGACAAAAATGAAAAATGCTTATAGAGGATTCACATTTAAAAAAAACAAAACAAAACAAAAAAACAAAAAACAAAAAATTCAAAATAACAAAACAAAAATAAATTCTTTAAAATAAAATGAAAAATAAATTACAAAAAAATAAAAATAAAAAACATTTAAAACAAAAGTTTGAAAAGAAAAAATTTTAAAAAAGAAAAAAATTAAAATATTATAAACTAGTTTTTTGTTTGTTTGTCAAGTTGTTTGTGATCCTCCAAGCAGGCTTGACCTATGGCTTGAGGAGACGAGACCCAGGGGCATCTAATCCATCAAAATCACCCAGGGATCGCACCTGGCCCAGGCCACACCAGCCCTAAGTTGACTAGAATTTTTAGCATGTCTCCTCCCCCTAACACATGGCACAACTACCCCACATGAGGTTTGATCTTGGGTCGCCTTGCTAATGAGGCCCATCCTCAACTGGTTGTGCTAGTGGGACTTGACAAATATTATAAGCTAGTTAACATACATACATACATATATATATATACCGACAATTTTTTTTTAAAGATCCACAAATAAATAAATAAATAAATAAAATCAATTAAAAACAAACTAAAATGTTTCAAAAATTGAAAAAAAAAATATTAAGAAAAATTAAAACTTTTAGAAAATTTTAAGAATAAAATTAAAAAAGAAGAAGAGGAAAATAGAAAGACAAAACAAATTGAAAAAGAAACAAAATACTAAACAAATTAGAAAAAAATAACAAAAAAAGATTACACAAAATTTAAAAAGGATTTAATTTTTTTTTAAATAATAAAAATATATGTTAAAAAATTAAGAACAAATAAAACAAACCATAAATTAATTATAAATAAATAAAATCGAGCCAGTCTCATTGGCCACGGTGCCAAAGCACTGCCCACTTGAGTCGCCCTTTCGACTGTCTACTGTATGGGTGGGGGTTGATTCCAGGAATCGACACCACGCCCTGGTTGCAACGCCGAAAGGGTGGTCCTTTGGCACCATGGCCAAGGTGGGGGACACCCCCGCTTTTTTTTAATATTTTTATTTTTTATTTTTTATTTTTTTAATTTGTATTATTTTTAATTTATATTTTAATATGTTTTTTTACTAATATTTATATATATATATATATATATAATTGTTTATAATTAAATTCATTAAAATATGTTTTTAATATAATAACTCATTTTAAATTAAAAATGTGGTGAAAACTTATAATTCATGAAAAAAAGGAAAATAAAAATAAAAATAAAAATGAAATAAAACACCAAAAAAAAATAGTAATTAATAGAAATGGAAGTTACTAAATAACCCATAATAAGACCTCAACCAATCACCTTACAAATAAATAAATATAAATAATAATAATAAATAACCAAAAATGAATTCCCAATGTTAAACTATGGATAAACATCATAAATTTTTGGTCAAAGAGAAACTAATACGCGGTCAAAGGCAAAATTGAATGTGTTATACCATGTCTACTAGTACAATAATGATTTTATGTTTGAAATTTTTTTTGTTGATTTTAATTTTAATTTTTTAATGCTTTAATTTTTTATTATTAATTTTTTTGAACTCTTTTAATTTTTATTTTGTTTTGTTTGCTATTTTTTTTTATGTATTTTTTTTTACTCTTTTTTTTTGCTGTGTTAATGGTCGACTAGTAAGTTGACCCTACTATGTTTCAAATTGGTAGTTTATTTTTTAAGTTTTTGTTACAACAGATTGAGTTTGTCCTCACTGTGTCTCAATTTGATGGTTGATTTTTAAGCTTTCATTGCAATGGGTCAAGTCCGCCCCCACTGCATGTCAATTTTTTGGTTGATTTTTAAGTTTTTGTTGCAATGTGTCAAGTTGTCTTTGGCTAAGATTTTAAAAGAGCTATACTTTTAGCGTTTAAAAATAAAGTACTTTTGGTATAATGACTCTTTAATTTATGTATTCATTTTAAAGGTTTTTTTAGTCATGATATTTGGTTTTGAAATATGTTGAAAATTTAAGGTTTTTTATAGTCATGATATTTGGTTTTAATTCCATGGCTAAAAAATATCGAAATTTTAAGGTTT
Organism: Pinus tabuliformis; assembly: GCA_031772625.1. Classification (NCBI taxonomy): domain Eukaryota; kingdom Viridiplantae; phylum Streptophyta; class Pinopsida; order Pinales; family Pinaceae; genus Pinus; species Pinus tabuliformis. The sequence goes on along the minus strand of CM062806.1, from coordinate 875,327,398 downwards.
TCCAAGTCATGATATTTTATATTTAATGTCATGATTGAAAAAAAAAAAAACTGGAGCCATGATATTTATCTTTAACGCCCTGGTTGAAAATTGTAGGAATTTTAACCAAAAAAAGGTTGACGCAACATCAACTCGATTTTGGCGTGTTTTTTCCTGTTTATTGCACACAAATTTTAAATTTTAATGCCATGGTTTAAAAGAAATGAAATTAAAAAAAAAAAGTTGATGCACAAAAAATTTGGTTTTTAATATCATTGATGATTTTTTGTTGTTGGAATTTTAAAGGAAAAAAAATAAAAATAAAATGTTTGATGTAGCATAAACACTTTTTGTTTTCAAGGTGTTTTTTCATGTATTTTGCACAAAAATAGCAGCTTTTTTGGGCTAGAGTTCTCATTTTGAGGTTACAGTTCTCATTAAGTTGATAACTTTGTTTAAAAAAAACTAAGATTTGATCCTAGCCCTTGATCACTTTGGAGATTATGGATTTGGCCTAAGGGAGAGGATGAAGACATAACACAAGAGAAATTCAGAGATTTATTTTCTAAATAATTTGCATGATTCATAGAGCAAATTTGGTAAGTGAGAGATTCATAAGCTTAAGAAATCAGAAAAGTGTGCACTTGGGAGTTTGAGTGAGCACAATTTTGCAGGTGGAGTGCACAAAAGGAGGGCCAATATTTTCTTGAGGGCAAGAGCAAGGTGCACTGCTAGCTTGGAGAGGTTGATATGTTGAGGCTGAGCTTGTGGAGTGGTTTCATAACTATGAAGAATTCGAGAGGGTTTAGGCTACACTAGTGGAGGGGCTTAGTAACTTTAGGAGGTCCAAACTTTGGAAAGGCAACCAATGAAGTGTAGGACTAATTTTACCAGGTTCCATTAACTATATTTTCTATTTATTTTTAGAGGGTCATTTTCCGTAGTAAGGGAGCCTATAATTTCTCTGAGAAAATTTGATGAAGAAAGGTTAGAGTGTTAACATAATTGATGTTCTTGTCTAGTTTTCCTATGTTATTTTTTTGAAATATTTTTCACTCCTATTTGCTAAGTTAAAATTCCATAGAATTTTCAATTTCTAATTTTGATATTTTATTTACTGTGGAAAAATTAATTTACCAGGTAAAATAATTTGTAAGGATAAAATAACTACAAGAGATTAAATCTGAAACTAGCACTTGAAAAATGAACATGGTATCAGAGCAAGAGCAAGCTTTGTGAGGAAAATATCAGTGGACAAGGGTTTTAAACAACACATATTTTTTTAGAGTAGATATTATTATTCTTATTTTTAATGGGAATGAGTATATGTATATTATTAAATATGTTCTTGGTCACAACAAGTATGCAGGAAGTGTATTACATTCTTGTTCCTTCTCCATCTTACTCTTTGCTTGATATTGACTACTAACACTTTTGAGAGTCTACATTGTTTCTCAAAATCCATTACATTCTTGTAGGGATACAACCTACGAAAACTTCCTAATAAAAGACAAAATTTGCAGCAATGCATATATCAGTTGAGATCATCATCTACCTCCACCAGTGGCTTGTCAAGGTCTAGACACTTTTACACTTCCCTCCAAATAACAAATTTGGATTCACTGAGGTTGGTGAACAGAAGTTGAACTTATTTATGCAAACCAACAATATGTATATGGAGAGCCTTTGACTCATCCTCTTGTCTGGCTGACTTTTCTTTCAGATTTTGTAACTCCCCCAACACATTAACATTTGCCTCCAAGTGCTCCTTCATTTTCATGTTCATCACCATCAAATCAAGTTGGAGTTCTTCCATTTTCTTCGCTAATTTATTGACCCTTTCATTGCATTTGCAGCTAGTGTGCCTATCTCGGCTGCTAGTGCCAAAAACCACCCTCGTTGACTTGCTACATCTTGATCCAATCTTTCTAGAGAAGGTAGATACAACTCGCAATTTCCCACAATGTCCCCACCTCCAAGAGCCAGGTTGAACTACAACTTGGGATACCCACAATCACTTCTCCCCTCAAGTCTGACTTAATGAAATTACTTAATTCCCAATTTGATTTACTACTCTCAAAGGCACTCAACCCAGAGGCATAAAACTCCTTCTCCTCCCCCAATCTCTATTTTTTATGCCACTTCGAATTAGATTTTCATCCTCTTAGGAGTTCAGTGTATGTTCTCAAATTAAGTTCTATAACTAATAATTTCAGACCTAATTCTATTATAGAGGAGGTCCTCGAACCAACACATAGGCGAAGTTCACATAAATAAACCCAACAGGGCCAGCCATGAGTCACACTTTGCTTCCCAAGTTTTCTTGAGCTCTGTGACCAATACGAAATAGGTTTGTTCTAAGACAACCCTTCAAAGGCCGAATCCATACCCAAATTTCCAAGACTCTCCTTTGGGTTGCAGACATACCATAATCCTAATGATTTTCTCCCCCTCAACATATCCATAATTCAAGTCGACTATAAGCTATGACAAAGTCATAATTATTCATACAATTTATACAGAACTAAAAACAAAAGCATAGACCAACCCGTAATTAAGTTGTCGCAACCAATGAAGATGTCACTAGGTTGGCCTCTAGGTATGCTCCACGAAACTTGCTGAATTCTCCTTCATTTCCCTTCGCTTTTTGTCCCTGCATTCCTCTCGAAAAGGTAATCCACAATGATTGTTCATGTTGTTGCAACATCAATTCATATGCCATCGCCCATATTCCACATGAATCCAACATAATAACAACATTATTATTCTTAAATGCTTCCCCCTTGAATGCCATCATCATTGAATGTGGATGTACTTTGACATATTTATATTGCATCATTTTATTTATGTCATTCCCTTGTAGAAATTATGAGGGTGTGCCATATGTGTTTTCATTCACTGCATTATGACCTTTTAGTTGATCAAATTCGCTAAAGAGCAGTGAATTTTGGAGCTATCTTCTAGGCCACAGAAGCACTCAAATCCAAATCGGACCCACTCCATTGCATAGTGCTCGGAACGATCTTTCTAGCAGTGGGTGGAAATAAAAAAACGGACTCCTAGATCAGAAGTTAGAGCAAATTAAAGATACCCTTTCAAGGTCACTGAACAAAGGAAAAATGTCTAAGGGTCGAGCTCATTGCAAATCGCAGATCAGGGCTTACTGAACTAGCTACAAAGAGTAAGACACCTGAAGTTATGATCAGCTGATCCTCAATATTGCAAATCACATATCGGTGGGTCTGGTCTATCGGCGTATTGGGCATATTGGGGGGTTTTAGGGTCCAGGGCATTGCAATCAGCATGACAATGGGGATACAACTCTAAAAACCTTGTGATATCATTATGTTGCGATAATAGTGTTAAATCGTTGGGGAAGGCCGAAAACATTTAACAAAGGAAATCGACGCAAAAACAGGGACAGGTGAGCCTTTTTCTCTCTCTCCTCCAGGGGGCCATGTGGCAGAATACCATTGGTCCTTATAAATGACATGGCAGCTGACATCATCATGACGTGGCAATACAGAGATGATGTGGCAGTATGGAGGACACGTGGCACGCAAATTTGGCATTTTCAGGGGTCCTAAGGGGGCATTTCTAGGTGACACGTGTCACCACTCACAAGGTGACACGTGGCAGTGATGATGTCACCCATCGTAAATCAACGATCAACAATAGCACAAAGCAAAGGTTCCTCCTCATCGAAGTCCCTCCCAGCTTTTGATTGTGATATGCGGGAACTCCCCAGATGCGATATTTTATACAATGGAGTTTAAACACTGACGGGTACGTCCCTTTCAAAATCTGCATGCTCATTTAACACCCCCCTTCTCTGAACGACCAAGATTGACTCTGCACATATCAACAGCTTGAAGGCCTTTTTGGCCCCACCCGCCCGCCATGTTTCCCTTTATCAGCGGGGGGGTCCAAAAAACAATTTCCCCGCCAAGCTCCTCCTCTACGTGTCCCTCTCATATCATTTCAAATCACACCCCCCCCCCTCACTTACAACTAACAGCTCATGCTCCCCTCCGAAAACCACTCGTCCTCAGCTCTCTCTCCCATATGGCGATTGCGATACCTTTGGTGGGCCCAACTCTGCAAATCGACGATCACAAGGGTATAGAGGAAATGTTAATGACAAACATCAAAAATCGTCGAAGTGCGGGATTTCATGTATTAAAGGAAAAAGGCCCCCAGACAAGCTTTTAAAGGCTCTAGCGCCTTCGGGCTAAGCACCTAGGTCAAGACCCCGGTCATATGAAGAATATCATAGAAAGGGGTCGAAGCAAAGAGGCCTAAATGGGATCAAGACTCGCATGTTGCGCAATGTTTTAGTGATAGGGGCCAACACCGGAAAGTCCTCCATATTAAACCATCAGCGCATCACCAGGCATATCAGGGCACCGATAGTGCAGTGCAGGACTTTAAAGGTGTGATGGGTCGACAATTGTAGATTTTAAGAAAATAGGTGGTGCATTCAAACTCGGCATGGGCTGATCCAAAAAGGCCCATTGTGACACAAAACTAGGTTCGGCGCATACATGAGTAAAATAGGACGTAATAGCTTGGGAGGATTTAATTATCCGACATGGTGTTCCATACAGAGGGAATGTGAAGTACCGCCCAAGGGTCCTTTGTTTCATTATTGCAACATGAAACTGATAACGCCCATTCCCAACTTTAAAGGATGAATGGTTCAAGCAGTAAAGGCAGAAGCAACGCTAGTCAGCTAAGCAACACAAGAGGCCATACCATAAGAAAACCACGACCTAAAGCTGTAGCGACCACAGGGATGGGCATGAAGATATTTTTGTTAACATTCTCATATGATTGATTGACTTGTTTTGTATTCCTGTAGTGTGCGGCTGTTCAATGAGGCAATCAATGTTTTGTAATGTTTTTGGGCCATAGAGCCATCCTGGCCAAGACAGCTAGCCAACCTAACAGCTAAGACTCGGCCGAAGATATTTTGTTGTAATGAATGTTCAATGCTCCTCCTCTCCAGATAAAAAGGAGGAAGTAACGCTTAACAAAGGTTCACAAATCCGTAAGAAAAGGCTACGTGTATTTTCAGACTGTATAACTTAATAATACAAATCTTTCAGAATATCGAAGAAATGGTGGTGATTCCCCCTTCGAGTATTACAATATGTTATCCTCCTATTAAAATCCATTATGTTCATGTTTCTTCTCTGAATTCATGCAACAATAGCTGCTAGAAATATTTCATACTTCCTACAGATTCATTTGTATTGATTTGTTAATGCATATGCCTGTATGAAGGGTTGAAATTATATCTTTAAAACTACGCTACATGAATCATAGCACCCAACCTCCCTTTGACCATTATATCTACCTGTAACTCAAATAAGTGTAGAATTTCTTATTGTTTCAAGATCTATGTGTTAAATATAGAATTCTTGATGCTTTGGATTCTATGTGATGAGTTATTCTTTCTCCTTATCCTCTCTCATTTACCCTGCAAAAGCTTATTAAAACGTAAGTCCTAAAACTACTCGGCCTCCTATATTTTATGTGTATATTTCTAGGAATTATGTATGTAAAGATGTACCAGAAATACATGACTTGTACCTTTGTATGAATGAACCAATCCACTCCTCTTGTGTGTGTGTGTGTGTGTGTGTGTGTATATATATATATATATATATATATATATATATATAAGAGAATGTAATGTCTCTTCTTGCCCGAGAATAATTTGAGAGACACCAGTCTAGATGTGCCCAGGCACTGATCTTGTAAGCAATCCAAGGTTGTCTCTTGGAGTGACAACATCTTCTGGCATCGTTGCCGGGGAACTTATTAATGTATTTTCCCCTGGGATACGACAAATTGAACACCCTTTGTGTAGGTGAGAAAATATGTTCTGATTGCATCCACATCACCTTGGCAACTCCAAAACCCCCCATTATCATTTATCATCCTAGCTTTTAAGAAGCCCCACACTCGCTCAGATACCTCTCAGCAGAAAGCCCCATTTGTATCTGACCCAGAGAAAATAATTTTTAGGAAAGTCTGGAAAGAGAAGACTTCTACTACCTACACTATCATCTCATCAGTCTTTGAAGCCTCCTCATCCTGCTCTCAAGTTGTTGTTACTCACTACTCAGGAATTACTCCTAAAACCCTTACATACCCTGCTTTCAGTCTAGTCACTCCAACCACTGTGGTTGTGGCCCAAGTTCCTCAGGAAAATCTCAGTCCCCCTCCATTAATCCAAATGGCTCTTCCAGGTTTTTTGCTAAATAAATATGCCCCTCTTAATTTACCTCAGCCCCTAAGTTCTATGCCCCAAGACTACCTAAATCTTCTGCCTAGGTTCAATGGGGAGGATGATAACATTGCATAAAGACATATTGAAATCTTTTGTGCTTTTGCTGAAAATCTTAATGTGGAACAACTGGATGTGGTCATGAGACATTTTTGTACAATTCCTAGATGGAGAAGCCAAAAAATGGTTTAAAGCCCTACCCAATTCCTCCATCACTACCTGAGAGGAACTCAAAAATTCTTTCACACAAAAATGGGGTGAAAAGAGAAATCATGAGTACCTCCTCACAGAGTTTAACGCCATAAGGAAGAATCCCAAAGAGGATATCTCAGAATTTATCAAAAGGTTCAATAAGCAGTACAATAACCTGTCGGTGAGATAAAGCCTCCTCCAGCTGCTGCTCGAGTAGCTTTTTTGGGAGCCTTTGAACCCGAATTTGGCTTTACTCTAAGGGAAAGGAAGTCCCTCACTTTAGATGAACTACAAATAGATGCTCTTGAGGTGGAAGAAAATCTCACCTTAGTCGGGAAGTCAAGAGGAAAGCAGGAAGCTACTAAAAATAAAATAGGGAAAGAAGAGGCATCCTCCTCTAGTCAAGCTAGAGAATCACCAGACCTGAAGTGAGATGAATTGGATAAACTCATCAGGAGTTTATCACATAAGGTTGGAAAGCTTGAACTTGAGAACAAGAATCTCCCCAAGCAGAATGTTCAAGTCAACAACCGGGGTTATAACCCACAATATAGGAGGCCTCCATTGAAAATACTTCCAACGGAAAGAAAGGAACATCTCAATCAAATCCCTCATCCTCTATATTCAGAAGATGATCCCGATGAACAATCGTCGGATACACATGAGATGCAGGGAAACTTGTATTCCACATTCCCTGGAGCAGAACAAGAAAACATGCCTCGCTAGGAGACCAATCATGATAGAGAAGTAGTAGAAAATGAGGAGGATATTTATTATTATTGTAAACAAATTGTGGATTTCATGCAAGCACAACCACGTCGTAAGTATGATCTAAGATCTTCAAAGAAGAGGTCAAGGGAACCATAACAACTAGAGGGAACTGCTCCCCAAGTTATTCTCCCAGTCTAGAAAAAGGTAAAGGTAAGATAAATCCTGACCCTTCCAAGATAAAGGTCTCCTCTAATAAGGAAAGCAATAGTTCCGAGGGACATATAGAAAAGGAGGCACCTGTTCTGCTGAAAATTGTCAGTGGTAAGGAAGAAGGAGCAGAGCGAGGAGGTATAGAAAAAGTACAACCTGCGTTAAATCTTCAGAAAGTGCTTGAAAAGGTAAAAGTTTATGTTCCTCTGATTGAGATTCTAAAGTAGCCTACTTATAAAGTTGAAGTTTCTCAATTCATGCATCCATCCACCTCAGCACCAAACCATGACAGTTTAAACCTCCAAGAGGAGAGGCCAATGGTTTTTTTTGGGTCGCATGTGGAAGAACTTGATCCTTATACTGCACCCTTCTACGTGACCCTGGTAATCCATGACCTCTTATTGCATAATTGCATGTTGGATTCTGGGGCCTCACACAACCTCATGCCATTAGCAGTGATGGAACAGTTGGGCTTGCAGATCACCAGGCCCTACAAGGACCTATACTCCTTTGACTCTAAGAGGGTCAAATGCTTGGGAATGATAAAGGATCTGGTGGTAAACCTAGCTCAGATCCCTGTGAAGAGCGTGGTAATGGACATAGTAGTGGCAGACATTCCCCCTCGTTTCGACATGCTCTTATCTAGATCTTGGGGTTCCAAGGTGGAGGGCTCTATCAAGTTAGCTCTGACTTATGCCACTATCGCCACTTTTGGAGGCGAGCAAAGGAGCTTGTACAGAGAGTCCAGGTTTGTAAAAATTGTGATGCCAACTAAAGGCTTAGAAAAATCCCCAGTGCACAGGAAAGAAAGTGACCTCTCTTGCTTGTTCCTAGAAGAAGATGAGACCGTCTTAGAGGAAACATCAATACACCTAACAAGGCAGTTAGAACACCAGCACGCAAATGAAAACAAAGTATGGAAATTATACTTTGACGGACCAAACTCAGGAAGGAAATGGAGCTGGAGTATTGTTGGTATCTCCGGAGGGCAGCTTGATACCCCTCTCAGTCAAGCTGGAATTTGAGGCAACCAACAATGTGGCGGAGTATGAAGCATTTCTCCTTGGGTTGCAAATGAAAAAGAATATGAATATTGAATGCCTAACAGTCTATGGAGATTATGAGCTAGTCGTAAGTCATATCAGAAATCAGTGGCAGGCCAAACAACCCAGGCTGAGGACTTACTGGAACGAAGTGTGGGATCTCATTGATAACTTCATCCTGGCCTTTAATATCAATTTTTTTCCCAGAGAAGGAAATATAATGGCTGACTCCCTTGCTGTAGCTGCAAGCAGTTTCATGCCCCCTCAAATCTGCTCCTCAGGTAAGAGGTAGAAGTCATATACAGACCCTCAATACCTGATAATGTAAAGCACTAGCAGGTATTCAAGGATGACTAGCAAGTGAAATGATTCATAGAAGTCATTGGGGAGTTCACCCACTTCACCATCGATCAAGAAGAAGAAGAAGCAAATCAAGAAGCCACTTCATGGAAAGACATAGTGGTTGGGCACAAAATTTTGCAACTAAAAAGGAATACCATCCCTCATGGACTGGTCCCACTGGAAAGACTTTTCAATAAGGATGACATAGTCTCCAAACCAATAGCCCCAAAGATAAGCGATTAAGTAGAAGATTGCAACATTGACTAAGAGGAGGAACACCAAATGATCAGGCTATCAAGATGAATCCCCTTGCAATATAGACAAAGGTATTTAAATCTATTCAAAATTTACAAGGATGTATTTGCTTGGTCTTATGAGGCTTTGAAAGCATTGATACTAACATCATTCAACATAAGATTCCTTTGAAGAGTGGAGTAAACCCATGTAAACAAAAACTCTGGTAGATAAATCCACTCTTGCTCTCCTCCATTGAAAAAGAGGTGAGGAAGTTGCTACAGGAAAAGATCATAGTGCCTTTAAGGTACTATGAATGGGTGACCAACCTAGTCCCTGCCCAGAAAAAGAGCGGAGAAATAAGGTTATGTGTAGATTTTCGGAATCTAAACAGGGTATCGCTAGAAGACAACTATATGTTGCCTAAGATGGATCATATATTGCAGAAGGTGGTTGGATCAACCAAAATGTCCATGATGGATGGGTTTTCTGGTTACAACCAGGTGGCAGTCCACCCTGATGATCAAAAGAAAATTGCTTTCACCACCCCGTGGGGAACGTTCATGTACGCTCGCATGCCCTTCGGTCTTATTAATGCAGGGGCCACATTTCAAAGAGCCATGGACATAGCTTTCGTAGGTGAGCAAGACAAATTTGTGGTGGTTTATTTAGATGATATCACAGTATTTTCTAAGACTGATGAAGAGCACATCCTCCACTTAAAGCTCACCTTTGAGAAATGCAGGAGGTATGGTCTTTCTCTGAATCCTAAGAAATCTCAGTTCACCCTGAGTGAGGGGAAGCTACTAGGACACATAGTAGCATAGGAGGGTGTGAAGATCAATCCTAAACTAGTCGAAGCCATCAGCCATATTCTTTTGCCCATGAATAAGAAATAGGTTCAAGCCTTTTTTAGGAGAATAAATTTCTTGAGGAGGTTCATACCTAACTACACAGAAATTGTAAGGGTATTACGGATGTGCTTAAGAAGGAAAATGAAGTCAAGTGGAGCCTTGCCCCCTAATATTATTTCATTAGAATTAAAGAAGCTTTGGTTGAAGCCCCGGTACTAGTCAGCCCTGACTATTCAGTGCCTTTCTACATCTTTTATTTCGCCTCTCCACATACTATTGTTGCAGTGCTGCTACAGAAAAATAAAGATGGTCCCACCTCCTTATTTAGCCAAGTCCTAAGGTATGCTGAGTTGAAATATAACATATTGAAGAAACAAGCCTATGCTCTAGTCAAGGATTTGAAGGCATTTAGTAGGTATGTGCTACAATCGGAAATCACAGTGTTTGTCCCAACAACAACAGTCAAGGACATCCTGGTGCAAGGAGACAGTGAAGGAAAAAGGGGTAGGTGGATAGCTAAGATACAAGAATATGAGCTAGAAATAAATCCTACCAAGCTCATAAAATGCTAGGGGTTCGCTAAGGTTTTATCTGAATCTAATTTCCAAGCTTTAGGGATAAACTTGATCACAGAGGAAGGCAGACCAAAGGATCATCAGAATGGGATTAAAACATCTGAGCAGAAAATCTATGCCAAATATGAGGGATCACCTTGGTATAAGAACATCGTTCATTATCTCTTATTCCTGAGGTTCCCGTTGGGGCTGGATAAATCCAAATACTGAAGTCTGAGATTGCAAGCACAAAAATACATCATATCCAATGGTCTACTCTACTGGAAGGACCCAGTGGGAGTATTGCTGTTATGTTTGGTAGAGGGTGAAACCCATAAGGTGATTGAGGATTTTCACTGAGAAGTTTGTGGGGGACACTATAGCTGGAAGATCACAACACATAAAATCCTCAAGGCAAGATTCTACTAGCCTACATTGTTTGGGAATGTTCATTCCCAGGTAAGGTCATGTCAGAAGTGCCAAGTGTTTGTTGAGAGGCAAAATATTTCTCCTCTCCCCCTAATTCTAGTACATGTGGAAGAACCTTTCAGACAATGGGGACTAGATTTCATAGGAGAAATAAACCCACCGTCCAGTGGCCAACACAAGTGGATATTGATGGCCATGGATTATTTCGCCAAGTGGGTAAAGGCCATCCTAGCCAAAAATGCTACAGACTCAGTGGTAATCAAATTTCTGGAGGAGAACATATTATCTCGCTTTGGTTGTCCCTTCAAAATTATCACTGATAATGATTAGGCCTTCAAATCTACCAAGTTCACAAGCTTCTGCGATAAGTTCAATATCATCATTGGGAACTCCACTACCTACTATCCTCAAGGTAATGGCTTGGCTGAGTCCTCCAACAAAATTGTGGTGAGGGCGCTAAAAAAGACCATCGTTGAAAATCAGAGGAACTGGGACTCCCAACTGAAGTTTTACTTATTGGCAAATCGGGTAGCTCCTAAACGATCCACGGGGAAATCACCTTTTGAGCTAGTGTATGGTAAGGTTGTAGTCTTCCCGGTCCAATTAGCGATGTCAGTGGTGAAGTTACTATAAGAATCTGAGGAAGAGCCAAGTTCTTTGATACGAAGGATAAATCAGTTGGTCGAGCTTCATGGAAACAGATAACAAGTGGGGGCCAAAGTATAAAATTATCAACAGAGGATGAAATCCTTGTTTGACAAGACGACCAAGGAACGACCTCTTCAACCAAGAGATTTAGTTCTTCGCTGGGACATCCGGCAGGAAGACAAAGGAAAACACAAAAAAATTGATCTGCTATGGTTCGGCCCTTTCAAGATTGCAGAAGAAAGAGGAAATAACACATACATGCTTGAAAATATGGATGGTGAATCTCTAGAACTGCCAGTAAATGCAGTTCCTCAAGATTTATTTCCAAAACTAGAGGTACCTATCTTGCACTCATTGTAAATATCGGTGTGTGTATTGTAATTGTTATACGAAACTTCTAGCTTATGCTGAAAATTTCACTTTCACATAATTATTGTTTGTTTAGAAATGACTACATGCCCAATGGAAGGAAGGCTACTAGTCTACAGGTTCTTAGCACGTTGCCAGCAAGGCATTGTCCCAGGTTGGAGCCAGTGTTGTCACTCACTGCATTATGAGTTTTTAGTTGATCAAAGTCGCTAAAGAGTAGTGAATTTTGGAGCCATCTTCTAGGCCACAGAAGCACTCAAAGCCAAATCAAACCCACTCCATTGCATAGTGCTCATGTATAGCGTTCCATGTGTCCAATTCTTCAAGTCTTATTTTAAAATTTTTACTTGAGGTAATCTATTATGTTTCCTTAGGCCTATGAAAATTTCACAATCCGAAGTGTCCAAGAAAAAAAAATTATAGCTAAAATTCCATGATCACTCATTTGAAACCGATTTCAGGACCATTTGCAAACCCTAATATCCATAGGGTATATCTCTGAAACTACAGAAAACCATAGTCTATTTTTTTAAGAAAATATTCCCTAATATCTCTCGTTAATAGGGTCAAATTTCACCATTTGAAATGTCCCCAAAAAAAGTTTTAGCAAAATTACCAAGATGACTTGATTGAAGTAAAAAAAACCCTAGGATCATAGCTTTGATAACAAATTTTATGAATATTGTGCTTTAAAAATGATAAGAAATCAATAATTATAGTCCACTTAAAGAGGAAACCTTCTTTTACAGTGAATAATATGTATAATATAATATTTGATGGTCTTAAAACTAGGTCTCCTTGGTGTGTGTGTGTGTGTGACAAAGGGTACAATGGAAGGTTATAGCCGACATGACAATGTAACAATAGAAATGTAATAAATCAATATCTATGGTTTTAGAAGGGGTTTTAGGGTTAACATGGGGCTTATATAGGACTTAATAATCAATCTATCATGCAATGTAGTCATGAACAAAATAAGATGGCACTCAAGTTGGATTTTGAATAAATCCAATTTGGATGTTAACAACTCCGAATTGGTTTTTTTAAATATTGGACCTTTTAGTGGAATCTAATTCCAATTGTATTATTTATTCGACATCCCATTGTTACTTTGGTGGGATTGGAAATGAAGTGTGGCAACCCATTTTAGACAGGACGAGAAGAATGATTGCAAGATGGTGTTTGCCCAAAATTAGTTAAAAGAACATGCACATGTACTAAAATTAAAATATTAGATAAGCCTAGATAACATTATATAAGATCATAATGAGCAATAAATATATTATCTAATTTTTGTTGCTCCTTATGCAAGACAAGTTATATTTATTTAGTATATTATATGTTATTTACATAAAATTTGAATATTTTCTTCATCTTAAATCTCAAGCTTTGTCATATTATAAATATGCAATATTGGGCAATACAAAGATAAAGAAAATACTTTTTTCAAAATATTTAGGGCATGTGCTCTCTCTTTCATCCATTGTTGCTTTAAAGCTAACAACACCTTGCAATGTATTTTAAAAGGAAGGTAAACTATTTTAAAGAGAATACTAGTTCATCAAAGACCATAGTGGAGAATCAACATTGTTTAGCTTTTTTTACTATGCAAGAGGCATTGTGTCTTTGATCCTCCATGCTCAAACCACCCTCTCAACTAGATATAATTTGGGTGAATGCATCCTTTTTTTAAATGCTTCTAGCAATGTGGGACACTAGGATCCAGATTAAGTAGAACCCACGAAGACTTTTCCCCCCTATCAATAAGAACTAGGTGGAGTTGCAAATTTTGATCGTGGGACATGAGACAAACCACAAATCAACTCTTTTCCATTTCTCCTTAACAGTGCTCTATCATGAGTTTTTCATTTTTGGCTTTGGATGCTAGAAAAGACACAACTATGGAGGTGGAAGACTGTTTACCTTCTTTTCAAGTGAAAAGTAGAGGAGCATTGAGGTTTCCCCTCCTCTAGAGCATCCCTTGAGAGAATTTCGGTGTTTTTGGCCTTTCACCCTTCAAAATTTCATGTACTACATATTTTCCAACAACACCTTTTTTCCTAGATATCAGAGCTCAGATCTTTAGATTAGATCTGTTATTAGTCTTTATCTAAGAGTGGTCCTTGCACTCCCACAGTGTGTTATACTATTGTACTTAGTAGTCCCATTGATCTATTTGAAGTCACATGTTGGACATTAATAAAGTTATCTTAGTTTCTTCAATTGACATTTATTTAGGAAAAACCTATTAAGACTACCAAATATTTAAATGAGAATTTCTTCAATTTTGTTTTAATCTTGGTTTGTTTGCTTATTAATGATTTTGTGATTTATGTGTCTACTTTTAAGGGTTAGTGGACACAACTAGTTCTTTAGTTCTCTTCTACAAGAAGAATTAATAGATTTAAATGAAAGTAATTGTAATTATTTTGATATCTTGCAATGTTGAGATGAGTATGGCAGAATCTAGGGCACAAATGAATTACTCTCTCAACGTGTGGGTTTGCTAGAGCTTAACTTGGATTGCCTTTAGTTGTCGAACGAAATTATTGAGTTTCAAATTGAAAATATGGCGAGGGTCGCACAAAGGAATGGAGCTAAGGTACATAACAAAGCAATTGAGGTCAACCTAGAGCAGCTCGAGATTGCAAAACAAATTGAGAAGGGAAACAATGATGTTGTTAATGATCAGTAAGTCATCCCATCTCGGCACGATTTGGGAGCAACTGGAGCCCAGGTTGCTCCTGTCATGGAGGAAATATAGTCTCATTAAGTCTTTTGTTTTTTTTTATGTCATGTAGGTGTGTTTTGGAGAGTGTATAGAAGTAATCGGTTCATAATATTATTTTGTAGCTCTGGGATAAAATATGACAATTTTTTATGGAGTTTTTGGATAACAAAAGCAGACTGCCTAGAATATGTTGCACAAGGTCATGGCCTTCAAACCAAGCTTTTATAATGCAATGAATATTTGTTTCTTTAACAAAAAATCAAGGTTATAAAATTTCAATACCTATAAGGTGACAATTTAACAAGATAGAATCTATTTTGTGAGTGGCCAAATTTTTTCAATATTGTGCCATAACCCTTTTTCCAGTGTTTTGGAATAATCCTTACCATGTTGCATTTGGAAATTATTTCTCCCATCTTTTGTGGGCCCTATTAATAAAGAAGTGGAGTGTTCTTCCCACTATTGGACATTGTTCCACGAGGCATCTTCATTGATATTTACATGTATCTCAAGATATATATCTCATCTAAATGTCATTTACATAGGCTTTCAAGATATATCCCATCTGCAAATAGAGAACCTATGTACTCATGTACTCAAGTACTCATGGACACCACTAACACATGAGAAACCATCAACCACACCAATTCCATCACGAACCATCATCAAAAAGGCTGACATCAAGAGTTGACATCAATGCCAACATAACCATCTCAATGCCAACTCAACTAGTTGCAACCATGCTACAATGAAGGCATCCAAACATCAACTAGTCTACAAGGGGTTGAAATCAATGCCAACATGAGCTAGCTACCATCATGAACCAATGCCAACATTAACTAGTTGGATCCATGCACACCATAATGCCAACAATACCCCCCTTTGGCATTGATGGCAACCACACAAACTCTCCAAACCATCATCCTCTATCACTCCCCCTTTCACATCAATGGAAAAGGGTCAACTCCATCTGACAAGGCAACAAAAACTGAAGCACAAATACTGGAGCATATGATCACTAAATGGGTGAAAATTAATGCACATCAATAAACATCCATGTCTCTCCACATCAGTAGCAGCAAATATACCAATCATCATCCAGAGCAGCATACCAATTAACAACCTCTAGCAACAAGCAGAAATTTTCCAATATGAGGTAACCATACAAGCATCAATGAGTATCATCATATAATATACAAAAAAACATAAATCTCCTCTAAAACTACATAGTAGCAACTACCAAATATCTTTGAACATAACATGAGGCCAAGAACCCCAACTGTCATAATCATAACATGAGGCATACCATAAACACCTCCAAGCGGATCATAATGCCAACCATGTATGGCTAAAGTTAATAGGAACAAGTAATGCTCCCCCTGAACATATGCCATCTCCAAGATCAACTCTGACCTACAATGAAACATTTTCGCTACAAACAATGCTTTCTTCCCAACATTAGAAGCACCATATGGACATAGACTCCACATGACCATGACATATGACAATGAAAATACATGGTTGTATCAATGTCATAAGACCTCATAAATGACCAATATATGACCTCGTGACTCATGAATAACTGACCCAATGTTACATACAATACGAGTACATGGCTTCATGAGCATTTTACATAGATTTTCAATGAATTACATTGTTTCTATGACCACCTCCTATGGACCAATGTCTCAAAAACATGATACATCATGACTATTACATCATCGTTAGCCCATACATGTCACTGCAAAATAGACTCATGTTACTCCTCCATAATAAGCCTATCACCATAATGACTCACTCTACAAATGATTGGACCCTCTATCAACATAGAATGATGAACCAATAATGATTACATGGTTGTAATAATCATCATAAGATAGCTCATACATATCTAGTCCATGTCTCATGTTATCTCTATACATTGTTGAAACTATGATCACAATCTATGCATGGCTACACATATTTTCAACCAACTATTAGTGGAAACCAAAAGCATATATGTGGCTAAAAATTATACTACTTTCGCTCAGAAAACATATAAATATGCCACAAATGACTAAGTAAAAAACAATGAGGAAAATCCTAAATATCACATGTAAATTCCATACCATGTGTTAGCACCCTGTAATTGAACCTCTAGGCTAAGAAAAGGTTTACAGGGGTAACCACAAACCTCTTTGGGCTAGAAATTGGCCTTTTCTAACTGAAGGGGGCTCCCTCACTCGAAAAATGTCCAAATGTAAGAAATAATAAAGCTTAATGGAATTAGATAGATGCCATATCTGTAAAGGTAAATGGAATTTAATGATGGTGGTTAATAGACTTGAGAGGGAGGGCCACTAGGCATGAAACCATAATTCAAATTTTACACAAAAATATCAGTGCTTGCATGAGACACTTATAAAAATAGAGGCAAGGCAGGTATATATTTCAAGTCATAACATCAGTTGTAGCATAGTGAGTGATTTTTAAAGGTAACTTGAAAATACACAATGATATCCAATCACATGTAACAGAGCATCTAATGAATTCTGCAACATATATTTTTGACCAAATATCGAGAAGAATATAGTAATGGAGCACCTAACTGAGGGTGAATTCCATCATAATTCAAAAAGAAAAACAATCATCTAGAGCATCAACATAGATGAATTCTAAAAATTGTTTTAGCGCCAATTAGAAATGAAAATTTAACAAAGACATGGATACTAACATTACACATAAGAAGGGGCACAAAACTTGAAATCCATACCACATGAATCTTTGGTCAAGTGGAAAAACTCTGCATTGATATTTTATTTCAAGACAAAAAACACATACATAGGGCTTCCCCCAAATCTGAACCCTCCTCTCATGTTTTGTTCAGTTTAAATACATTTAGGCAGAATGAAAAATCACAAATTAGATACAATGTATCTTTCATCCACTAAGAGGATCGAATCATCTCAACTTAGAAACATCAAGTTTTAAAAGCTAAAACTAAGATAAATCTAAGAATAAAAATGCAACATCATTTTTGATAAAATCAGCCTTATCTTATCTACTTATTTGATCCCTATCCATTCTTTTCTATCCATATCACCAACATCACAATAGCAAGGTCCAAAACTGACTAAAAAGACCAAAAAAACATAATGATGAGTTGCACAATAGGCTCTAGCTCAGCATAGAGACGAGATGCACTGAGTGAAACAAAGTTGAAATGTATGATGACAATGTTGCTGAGTTGGAATAGGACCCACTAGATGCTCCTTTCCATGCATGCAAACCTCAGAACTACCCAATCAACACTTGTGCAACAGTTACACAACAAAATTTAAATTTTTGAGTTTGACTGTCATTTCCCACTCCAAAACAAAGCAAAGTCCAAAAATTCATCACCTATACCTTATGACTCCCAACAAGCATCAAAACTCCAAAAATCTTCACATTTACAAATTGAATTTCAAAAATTTCAGAATTCTGTTAGCAAGGAATTGTGAAAATGGGTCTCCAAGTGACAC
This sequence comes from Pinus tabuliformis, assembly GCA_031772625.1. Taxonomy (NCBI): domain Eukaryota; kingdom Viridiplantae; phylum Streptophyta; class Pinopsida; order Pinales; family Pinaceae; genus Pinus; species Pinus tabuliformis. The sequence goes on along the minus strand of CM062806.1, from coordinate 875,309,304 downwards.
CTATAATTCCCAAAATATACCACCTGTGTAAAAACTGAGATAGGTTTTTGTAAATTAACTTGTTTTTGAAAAAAACCTCCATCAGTTTCCTCAATTCTGCCCCATATCCTAAAAATCTATTTGCAAAAATCATGCTAAAATAGTAAATTACATAGTTTGAAGATAAGGCTTTAAATATGCATTTGAATCTCCCAATATATGACCCCTGTGAAGAAACTGAAGGTGGTTTTTGTTCTTTGACCCGTGCTTTAGAAAAACCTCTTTTAGTGTTTTGAAATTCAGCTCCATTTGGCCAGAAGAAGCTTTTAAAATGATGACTAAAACAATTACTTTGCACAACAAATTCGTAGTAGAGTGTGGCAGACCTCCATGGTTGATATGGTTGCAGAACTTTCCTAGAAAAACAAAGAAAATGGGTATCTTTGGAATGGCACTATGATGGTGTAGAACCCCTATTAGACCGCTCTCGGTCTTGTGTTGTGTAACTATCAATTTTTCTAAGAGAAGAGCGTGAACTATAGAGTGGAGAGAGAATGAAGGCAGTATGAAAGAAGTTTGAAAATGTGCGCCTCATGTTTTTCTTGGTCATAGGTATGAACTTAGGATAAAGGATTATTGTGATCATGAAATATAAATGATGGTAATGAGTTGTGGAGGGATGTAGTATCAATAATGATGAGAGGTGAGTTGAGGAGGGGGTGTGTATATGATGTTAAAATGTAAATGTAAGGGGTGTATGGAAGGGAGTACATGAAATGGGGTACATGAAAGGAATATAGGAATGGAAAAATTATATGGTAGGGGTAAATAAAAGGGGATCATGAGTTTTGAATGGTGGAATAAAGCATGATGAACAATACTAACAACATACTCAACAAAACCTTAATAAATGAACAAGACTTGTTTATTCATGGTTCTGACCAGTGATACATAAACCTTGAACTCTAAATGACTTTATATGAGAAAATGACCTTATGACCTTCTAATAGACTCAGACCCTCTCAAATTTACTCTTGTCTTTAAGGACCCTCTATGAAAAATTTGTAGTGACCTCAGGAAATAACTCTTTAGATGATGACAATGGTAGTTCATAGGCTAAATTGACATACAAAATCCCAAAATGAATAAAAGAGACAAAGACACTTTGATCCCTAGACCCTAGCAGCCTAACATCATGCATAACTCCCTCTGAGCTCAATATACCTCCAATAGAAAGGTTGATCCTATGGCCCTGAAATTGCATGTGGCTCAAATGCACTCATCATATGATGTTGTAACATCATACTCATTACTCTACCAAACGCTCCCCCTAAGGTTGTGCACCTCTCATGAACTTTGATGCCTTATATAAATATGCAGGAAATCATCATGGACTACAAAAGGGGATGCTCTTAACTAGAAACAAATTTTATCTTTCTTTCTATTGATCCTTCTTTCTCCACACAAACTTTGGTTGCTTCTTTTCTTCCTTCACTAGTTTTCTAGTAGGTCCTATTTGTTTTTGCTGCTTTGGTCGATTTTTCCTTGAATAATGGGGCAACAAACAGTCTCTTGCCATATGGCCAAAATTATGGCATTTATAACATTCCACATGACCAAGATATGAAACAAGAGGATCAAAACTCCTACTGGTCATGCCATATCTATACCTTTCTTGCAATGTGCTTCTCCTCCATTGGTTAGACCTACAATCTATTGCCTTATGGCCAAATAGGTGACATGAGTAACAATAACCATAAAAACCATGATTATACTTGTTGGCCAATCTCCTTGGCTACTAAAATTGTTGCAAGCTCTGTTGATTTGATCTATACATTCTGCTCCTGCAGTTAGCTGCAACATGTCCATACTTGTGACAGTTGTAACATTGTACCTCATACGTCAAAGGAACAAAGGACTTTGGTTTCTTTGAAACCTTACAGGTTTGCCATGATTATCTCTTGGAGAAAATTATTTTTTGAACGTAGGAGCTCCTTGAGATTTTCTTCTTTGTTGTTGGTTTTGTTGCTGGATCTATTGCCGGTTTTGCTTCTTGTTTCCTTGGTTCTCACTCTCGCTGCTAGTATTGTTTTCTATAGGTTTCTTGGATTCTTCTTTGTTGTTTTTACCTACATGCTAACTAGACTCACCCTTTTGAAATCTAAGACCATATTTATCCAATGGTGATCTTTGGATTTCAAGCAAACTATCCAAGGCTACAGTGCCCATTCCATCTTCCATTGCTTTCTCAAAGACACCACTTCAACTTCTAGTATCTCACACTCATCTTCCTTCTCTTTATACTTCTTCCTCATACCTTCTTCAACTCTTTTTGGTTCAGCAAACTTAATCTTTAAGTTGACAATATCTTCATTGAGCTTGGCCTCCTTATCATCACAAATCTATAATATTTTTTCTTGATCGTTGCATGTAGTTGTTAGTCTAGAAATCTCAGTTTTAAGACCCTTAATAACATTATATCTTCATTGCGTGCTTCAGCATGATCAAAATTTGAATCATCAAAATTGTAACTCAAAAGAAAATCATTAATATGTATACCTTTAGGTTCATGATTTTCTGGTCTCTTCTCATCATCCGTTGAATCATGTGCACCAAAAAAATGGGACACTTCTGACTGAGATTCTTGACTTTGTAGGCCCTTCTTCTTGTTGCTCTTTTTCTCATTCTCCTTATTGTTGTTGGTACCATCTATGTTGGTGCAAATATATTAACAAGGTTGAGACCCCGGGTTCGAGCACAGGGGCCAACAAAGCTCCATTGTAGTCTAGCACAACGCCAACATTTTCACCTTATCTAAGGTGGATGAGAAGTCTCACCTAAGGCATGTCGTGACCCTAGTCAGATGGGGGGTGGGAGTCCGATATCAGGGTGGAGTCACATGAGGGATGCAGGATTCAAAGAGCCCCTAACTATATCAATTAGACATTTAATCGCAACAGATCATGAACATACAGAGGAGAAATAAAATACATATATGATCATATTAAAATATTTAAGAAACCATGTAACCATCCATACATTATACAAATATCCCAACAAGTTCAGTTTTCTATTAATATATGCAGCAATACAGTATTAGATACGGCTTGAGAACCTCATCTCAACATCACAAAAATACCATGATAGATCAATACATAACCACATTAACCAATAAAACAAACACAATGCTACTCGAACAGCTCAACAATAGTGTTTCAGTACTCTCCTCCTTCTTTTCCTGTTCCACTCGTCCTTCTTTATATTTCCACACTTGCTTGACTGTTAGTTCTCTCTTGGAGGATATGCCTTCTTCCTCGTTTGGCTACTTCTATTGCTCAGTTGTCAGTATTCTTTTGTGCTCGGTTGTCGCTGCCTTCTTCCATCGTTCCTCTGCAATTGTTAGTTCTCAATGGGTTCCTTCTCCTTTCTGGTTGTCTCCTCCACAACTTTCCAATGGTTATCTTCACAAAATGTCATCAACCTTCCAGCTTGTCATCTAAGTTCCTTAGTTCCCCGAAACAAAGGATCCAATAGGCCCCGACCACTATTCATTGACTCGTCCCCGAGTCAATCTCTTACTGACACTCTTAATGTTGTTGATGTTCTTGGTGTTGTTGATGCTTCTGGTGCTACTAACGCTTCTAGTGCTCCTTCCTGCATTGCTTCCCCTTGGCTGACTCCTTCAAACAAGGGATCCCAATCAGGAACATATTCGATGGACACCCTTATGAACTAAGTGTATGCTTTCAGTGCTTCCTGCCATGTGCCTATGAGAGTAGTTGTTTTTGCAAGGAACTCGATTGAAATTTCAGAAGTAGGTTGGGTTGAGTGTGTCATCAATAGAGAATTCCATTGCACATATGTTCCTTCGCTGAGTTGCTCCAGTGTTTTCAAATGAGTCTGTGCTAATGGCTGGAGGTCTTAGAGTATCTCTTGGTCTTGGCTGACTAATCTTCGATCCATTGTATTTGGGTCTCGAGATCATTCACCTATGCTAGAATCTCCTTTCGTTAGCTCTTTTCCCTGGTACCCCTGGCTTCATTAAGCAGGTGATTTACAATGCTATGCAAAGGCTAGACATGTTGGTTCTTCTTTGCTAGACAATCAGACCAGTTGTGAACTTGTTGTAGAAGGGTGTGATCTTCTTCTGTGGCATTGACGAGTGAATCTTTGAGGTTCATTACATTTGTTAGTTTCTGCTCAATCTCGACTATGTAATGGGTGGTAGGGTATGGTAGTCCTATTTGGGTGTCAGCAAGGTTTCACTTGAGCTCATGATTTTTCAAAATTAGATCAGCGCATGTTGCTTGGATGTGATTGCAACATTCGACAAGGGTACATGCAGAAGAAAAAAAGAAAAAAAAAGAAAAAAGAAAAAAAAATTATGGGGCATTAGGCACTACTTTTGAGACTGAGGGCCATATTACCTAGAATTTTTTTGTTATCTAATCAAGCTGACCCTAGAGATGTTGCTTTTCTTGGAGCATTTGATCATGTTCTACGGTGAGGGTAAGGATTTGTTGTTGTTGCTTCTCATTTTCAGTTTCTAGGACGATGTGCAACGCCTCTGCTCGGTGTGCAACTAGTTGAATAAAATTAAATAGTTGGGTTGAAGACCAGCCCTGGAGATCATTGTGGCTCATTATTGATAGTTTGGGTAACCAACTCTACAATGGTTGTTCACTGGCAACAGACTTCTCAGAATACCCTTAGGATGATGTGGCCTACTACGAGGGTTCGATTGTTGGTGGATTTGTATGGATGGGAGAGAGGTGGGATTGTACTAAAGTGAAAGGGAAATGATACTATATGGACTGCATTGTTAAGCGGAGGGGTAATTATCTATCCTGTGACCAAGGGTGGACCCAACTCAAGCAATCAAGATAACATGAACGTTGGAGTGACTTTCATGCCAGTTGTTAGGGTCACTACTTTCATTGTCAGGTGTATTTTCCATGTCCTTTAATTTTTAATTTTTGAATAAGTTTAGCCTATGACCATTGATGTTGTCATAACCTCAATTTTATTGTCTAATATCCTTGAATTTATTCCATAGAGAGTTCATCCAAAGCACGAAAGAGTGTCAATTCGGTGGGATTCATGAGATCACACATGTTTATACAGTTAAGTCAAAAGGGATTATGTGGCAATTGTTCATTGATCGGAATCATCCGCAATGAAGTTGTGTCAGCCTAAAGTTCTCATGGTCAAGGGGTCTGGTCATTAAATGTGTTTTAAATTCTTATCCCCTATTCCTATCTACCCCATGTTTCCTTATTCCCTCCCTAGTTCCATTTTTTCCTTTATACCTATCTTCATATATCATCTACATCTTATACACTTTTGACATATCATTTACATCTTATTCACATTAAATTTCCTTTCCCTCCCTCCTTTCTAAACCTATCCACATGACACCACTACCACTCCCTATACTCATCACTATGGGAATTTGTTGCAAAAACACTTTGATTTAGCCACCATTTTACAGAATGGTTTTGGACCACATGAAGGAGAGTTTTTAGAAACTAAAAGTAGTTTTTCTCAAGAACAGGGTAAATAACAATAACCTCTTCCATATTTTGAACAGGTATCACGGATCGGAAGATTTGATTGCATCTTCAAACCCTATTTTTGGGACTATACAAATACTCTCTTTTATCCATGGTTTTGCATAGCGTTTCCTCGGAAGTCGGGGAAGAATCCAGAAAAACTGAGAGAGGTTTATCTTCAAAAAACTATAATCTACAATAACCTCCTTTTGTTTTTTCATATGTATTAATTTTTGGAATATATGGCCCGTTGAAAATTTGTTGCGCAGGCATTACACAGTCAGCAGTCAGCTTTTGTGCTTTTTTTCATTTTCATTCCAAGAAGATATGCTTCGAAGACAAGTGCTTTTACAGTGATTTAGTGTTTTTATTAAGATAAGAATGATTTATGTTTTTTTTTAGAAGAAAAAAGACTTGAAAGGACAAAAAGGTTTCCTAATTTTACTTTGATTTAATCATGTGTTGGATCAAAGATGTGATGCATCTAGACATTATGGATTGGATTTAAATTGATTAATGCATATGGAAAAGGTTGTTGATGTTTCAGTGATGTGTTAGTGTTAATTTTCCGAAACTCATGCTTGTGTGATCAATTCATGGTGCATGTTGCTTATGTATTGAGGGTTATCGATTTCACTGTACAAGGATTCTTATGGTATGGTCTATGGGATTTGCTCTGTTTACTATTCAGTTATATTTATTTCCTCTCTGTGTTTTATGATTATTTGATGTCAATTGATCTAGAATTCAGTTTAGCTTCTCTTTTTCAACTGTCTTCACATTTCAGTTTCAAATGAAATGCTATTATACTCATTCATGTTATCTTCTATGCTTAGTCTCTCTTTCTCCTATATAAACAACATTGTCTTATTGATAAGGAAGAATTCGTTTTGTTTTAGTTTATCTCCCTTATGCTACAACCTATCATTGTATCCCAGAGTCACGCTTACAAGCCCTTGTAATAGTTGTCGGTTTACTTGCATAAGTAAATGAGTAAAAGGATAAATTGATCATGTGTTATTACTTATCCGGCCATTCACACTTCAACCAAATACTTTTAGAATTCCTTTGTCAGAACTAGTCTCTACTATAAATTTGTGCTTTAAAGTCTTTATATTTTTGAGTGAGGGAGCCCCCTCCGGCTAGAAAGGACCAGTTTCTAGTCCAAAGAGGATTTGTGGTTACCTCTGTAGCCCTTTACTCAGCATGAAGGGATTTTACGAAGTGATAACATATTGGCGACGTTGCCGGGGAGCGAATAGTTTCATATTCCCTGGGAAAGATCATCCCAGTTCAGATCTGGTTGTTAATGGTGGACAACAATCAAACACAGGAAGGCTGAACCATTCACCTGGTGACTCCAATCAAGCAGAAACCAACTTTTCAAGTTCCAGGTGTCTCCACATTTTCAAGACGAGTTCAATAATGGAATGTAGGTATGCTCCTATGGACAAATCTAGTATTCCAGGATTTCCAAATCGCAAGCCCTTTATAGATTGGCAATCATATTTTCCAAAGTTTAGAGATGAGAATGGTGATGATGCTGCTTTACATCTTATCAAATTTCACACGTATGTATGTAGACTTGGGGTTGATTTTCATGAGGATTGCCTAATGAAAATGTTCTTGGCTACTTTGGAGAACATCACAAGATCATGGTATGAAGGATTACATGCTACTATTTTATCTTCACTTAAGGATTTTTATGCAGAAATTTGTAAAAATTATAAGCAAAATTACCCTTCTATAGTGTTTATAGAAAGCTTCTGTGGAAAGCTTGATGATCTTATTCAGCACATGGGAATTGACATTTATGATCAAGATTTAATGTGTAGTGAAATTGAAGAAGCTTTGTTTGAGTTATCTTTTCATCAGGATGGAATAATAGAAACTATTTTCCATCACATTCAAGAAAATTTACGGCAGACAACAGTTTCTCTTTTAGCTGAAGATGAAATCAATCAACTTGATGTAGATGTTCATGTCCTTTCTCCTAAGATAGGTGAAGATTTGCAGCCAGTTTGTCAGTTGTTGTATGATCAAGAGGCAAGTAGTGAACTAGTTCATGTCGGCAGAATTCCACATTTACAAGAGGATAATGAAGAGTGGATTGTTTTAGATTCCTTAGGTAGTGCAAAATTTATTCATGATTATACACCTCTTGATTTGACATTTTCAAAATTTTTAAAAAGGCAAGATGATACTTTTGTTGATATACATGAAAGGTTAGCTCTTGACACAACCATTATACATGATGCAGTTGTTCTATTTTCAATCTCTCAAAAAAATTCAAAGTTTTTTCTTGTAGAAGAGAAGAGTGAAAACATAGGAAAATCACTCAAGGTTCAGAAAATGAGGAGTCTAATTAAGAAGAACAAATAGCCATTATTTTTAAGACAACTCATTTATTTTTTTTGATCATCAAGAACATGCAATCTTTCATTATTTTCAAGTTCCTCTTGCCAATTTATCACAGTCATCAAATAAGTTAGATTTTGAAGAATTCCTACACCAAAAATATCAGTCATCAAGAACATGCAATCTTTCATTATTTTCAAGTTCCTCTTGCCAATTTATCACAGTCATCAACGAAGTTAGATTTTGCAGCGTTCCTACACCAAAAATATCAATTTCAACGGTAGTTTGGGTTGCCAGTCTTACGTTTTTTCTGCCTGTTCAAGGCAACAGTGAGTGGCACTCAGTCAAATAGCCTTCCGCTTGATTGGCTACATTGGAAGGAGGTGATTACCTAGTGTACATACTTTCAACATATGTAAGATTCCATTGTACATACTACTTTACCTTTGAAATATTGCAAGTGTGGGTAGTCAGAGTTGAGATTTAAAGCTCGAGGTGAAGGCCATAAGATCTTAACTTGTCGCTGCCATATGTATTTCAGTCAGTCATTTAGTTAATTTTTCAGTGTCTATGGTTGACTCCATTGCCCAATGGTCTTATTAGACTATTAGTCTGCATTTTTGTTCTTGGCACCTCGCTAGGAGGATGCCATCCCCATTGGAGCCAATGTTAGGGTCACTAGTTTCATTGTCAGGTGCATCTTCCATGTCATTTAATTTTCTGCTTTTTACTAAGTTGAGCCTATGACCACTACTATTGTCATAACCTCAAAGTTCTTTTCCGACATCCTTTAATTTATTCCATAGAGAGTTCATCCAAAGTACGAAAGAGTGTCAAGTCAATGGGATTCATGAGGTCACTCATGTTTATACAGTTAAGTCAAAGGGGGTTATGTGTTAGTTGTTCATTGATCAGAACCATCTGAAATGAAGTTGAAGTTCTGATGGTCATGAGGTCTGGTCATTAATTCTTATCCCATATTCCTATCTACCCCATGTGTCCCTATTCCCTACCCTAATTCCCTATTTCCCTTTATACATACCTTCATATATCATCTACATCCTATCCGCTTTTCACATATCATTTACATTGTATTCACATTACATTTCCTTTCCCTCCCTTCGTTCTAAACCTATCCCCATGACACCACTACCACTCCCCTATACTCATCAATATGGGAATTTTCAGAAAAAACACTTTGCTTTAGCCACCATTTTGCAGAATGGTTTCCGACCACATGAAGAGAAAGAGGTTTTTCTAAAGGATAGGGCAAATAACAATAACCTCTTCCATATTTTTCACTGGTGTTATGGATTATGAGATTTGATTGCATCTTCAAAGCCTATTTTTTGAACTTCGCAAATACTCTGTTTTAGTCATAGTTTTGCAGAGTGATTTCTGGGAAGCTGGGGAAGAATTTAGAAAAACTGAGAGAGGTTCATCTTCAAAAAACTATAATCTACAATAAAATCCTTCAATTTTTACACATGTATTACTATTGGGAAGATATGGCCCGTTGAAAATCTGCAGTGCAGGCATTACAAAGTCAGCAGTCAGCTTTTGTGGTTTTTGTCATTTTCATTCCAGGAAGATATGCTTTGAAGACAAGTGCTTTTATAGTGATTTAGTGTTTTTCTTACAATAAGAATTATTTATGTTTTTTTTTTTTTAATAAGAAAAATACTTGAAACAACGAAAAGGTTTCCTAATTTTACTTTGATTCGATCCTTTGTTGGATTAAAGATGCAATGCATCTAGACATTATGTATTGGCTATTGTAATTCTATTTAAACTGATTAATGCATATGGAAAAAGGTTGTTAATGGTTCAGTGATGTGTTAGTGTCAATTTTCTGAAATTCATGCTTGTGCGATCAATTCATGGTGCATGTTGCTTATGTATTGAGGGTTATTGATTTCATTGTACAAGGATTCTTACGGTATGGTGTATGGGATTTGTTTTGTTCACTGTTCAGTTATATTTATTTCCTCTTTGTGTTTTATGAGTATTTGATGTCAGTTGATCTAGAATTCAGTTTAGCTGCTTTTTTTTAACTATCTTCACATTTCAGTTTCAAATGAAATGTTATTATACTCATTCATGTTTTCTTCTATGTTTAGTCTCTCTTTCTCCTATATAAACAAAATTGTCTTATTGCCAAGGGAGAATTCGTTTTGTTTCAGTTTATCTCCCTTATGCTACAACCTATCATTGTATCCAAGAGTCATGCTTACAATCCTTTGTGATAGTTGTCGGTTTACTTGCATAAGTAAATGAGTAAAATTCTAAATTGATCATGTTATTAATTATCCATCCATTCATACTTCAACCAAATACTTTCATAATTCCTTTGTAGAACTGGTCTCTGCTATAAATATGTACTTTAAAGTATATATATTCTTGAGGGAGGGAACCCCATCCGACTAGAAAGGACCAATTTTTAGTCCAAAGAGGTTTGTGGGTTACCTTTGTAGCCCTTTTCTCAACATGAAGGGATTTTACAGAGTGATAACATATTGGCGTCGTTTCCAGGGGGGAAATAGTTTCATATTCCCCGGGAAAGATCATCATAGTTTAGATCTGATTGCTGATGGTGGACAACAGTTAGACAAAGGAAGGCTAAACCATTCACTTGGCGACTCCAATCAAGAAGAAACCAACTTGGATTTCCAACAGTGGAACTCGAAATAAAATTCAAAGTTTTTTCTTGTAGATGAGAAGAGTGAAAACACAAGAAAAGTCACTCACGGTTCAGAAAATGAGGAGTCTAATGAAGAAGAATAATTAGCCATTATTTTTTAAGACAACTCCTTTATTTTTGTTGATCATCAAGAACATGCAATCTTTCATTATTTTCAAGTTCCTCTTGCTAATTTGTCACAGTCATCAATGAAGTTAGATTTTGCAGTGTTTCTACACCAAAAATATCAGTTTTAGTGGCAATTTGGGTTATCAGTCTTACATTTTTTCTACCTGTTCAACGAAATAATGAGTGGCACTCAATCAAGTAGCCTTCTACTTGACGGGCTACATTAAATGGAGGTGATTACCTAGTGTACATACTTTCAACATATGCAAGATTCCAATATACATACCACTTTACCTTTGAAATGTTGCAGGTGTGGGTAGTCAAGTTGAGATCTAAAGCCCGAGGTGAAGGCCATAAGATCTTAACTTTTCACTGCCATATGTATTTCAGTCAGCCATATATTTAATTTTTCAGAGTTTATGGTTGAATCCATTGCCCAATGGTCTTATTAGGCTAATAGTATGTGTTTTTGTTCTTGGCACCTCGCTAGGAGACTGTCATCCCCATTGGAGCCAATGTTAGGGTCACTAGTTTCATTGTCAGATGTATCTTCCATGTCCTTTAATTTTCAGTTTTTGAATAAGTTGAGCCTATGACCACTGTTTCATAACCTCATAGTTATTTTCCAACATCCTTGAATTTATTCCATAAATAGTTCGTCGAAAGCACGAAAGAGAGTCAAGTCGGTGGGAATCATGAGGTCACACACATGTTTATACAGTTAAGTCAAAAGGGGTTATGTGTTAGTTGTTCATTGATCAGAACCATCCAAAATGAAGTTGATTCAGTCTAAAGTTCTGATGGTCATGAGGTATATTCATTAAATGTGTTCTAAATTCTTATCCCTTATTCCTATTTACCCCATGTTTCCCTATTCCCTACCCTAATTCCTTATTTCCCTTTATACATAACTTCATATATCATCTACATCCTATCCACTTTTCACATATCATTTACATCTTATTCAAATTACATTTCCTTTCCTTCCCTTTGTTCTAAACCTATCCTCGTGACACCACTACCACTCCCCTATACTCATCACTGTGGGAATTTACTGCAAAAACACTCTGTCTTAGCCACCATTTTGCAGAACAGTTTCTGACCACATGAAGGAGAGTTTTTGAAAAATGAAAGAGGTTTTTCTCAAAGACAGGGCAAAGAATAATAATCTCTCCCAGATTTTGCACAAGTGTCACGGATCGGGAGATTTGATTGCATCTTTAAAGCCTATTTTTCGGACTGCACAAATACTCTCTTTTAGTAATGGTTTTGAAAAGCGTTTTCTGGGAAGCTGGGGAAGAATTCAGAAAAAATGAGAGGTTTATCTTCAAAAAACTATAAGCAACAATAAATTCCTTCAGGTTTTATACAGGTATTATTGTTTGGAAGATATGGCCCATTGAAAATCCATTGCGTAGGCGCTACATAGTCAGCGGACAACTTTTGTGATTTTTGTCATTTTCATTCCAGGAAGATATGCTTCGAAGACAAGTGCTTTTACAGTGATTTAGTGTTTTTATTAAGATAAGAATGCTTTATGTTTTTTTTTTAGAAGAAAAATACTTGAAACAACAAAAAGGTTTCCTAATTTTACTTTGATTCGATCCTCTATTGGATCAAAGATGTGATGCATCTAGACATTATGGATTGGTTATTGTATTTCTATTTAAACTTATTAATGCATATGGAAAAGGTTGTTGATGGTTCAGTGATGTGTTCATGTTAATTCTCCGAAATTCTTGCTTGTGTGATCAATTCTTGGTGCATGTTGCTTATGTATTAAGGGTTATCGATTTCACTGTACAAGGATTCTTACGGTATGGTGTATGAGATTTGTTCTGTTTACTGTTCAATTATATTTATTTATTCTCTGTGTTTTAAGAGTATTTTATGTCAGTTGATCTAGAATTCAGTTTAGATGCAAGACAGTTTCAAATGAAATGCTATTATACTCATTCATGTTGTCTTCTATGTGTAGTCTCTCTTTCTACTATATAAGCAACATTGTCTTATTGCTGAGGAAGATATCATTTTGTTTCAATTTATCTCCCCTATGCTACAACCTATCATTGTATCCCAGAGTCATGCTTTCAAGCCCTTGTAATAGTTTTTGGTTTACTTGCATAAGTAAATGAGTAAAAGGTGTTATACTCCTATAATTATAGGTGTCATATTTCATGATTGACTGGTTGAGCTCTGTAATATGTTCATACCTTTCCTTGCTGTAAAGGTTTCCATATTATCAAAAAAATCAAAAAAAAAAAAAATGTAAAGAGGGTATACCCTAAAAGAAAAATCAAAGGGTAAAAAAAAAAAATGGTCAAAAGAAAAAATGAAAAGAAATGAACCCCAAATAAAAAAGACCAGGAAAGTGTGCAAGTCCAAATGCCACTACTATTTCATTTTCTGTAAATAAGCATCATGTACATCTTGTTGAATTTTTGCCACAATTGATGAATGGCCAAACAGCTTAATCTTGGCCAGTTCATGTTTGAATTTCATGTTTTAGAGATAGAGAATAAAAATCTATCCAAACTGTTTAATATTGGCAGATAAGTAGATAGGTAGAGAAGCAAAGGAGCTCAACTGTTTAATCTGAGCCCTTGGAAGAAATAAGTGCAGACTTAGGTAGGCTTACCATGTAAAGAAAAGAAAAGTTGAAAAGGGTTTGCCAGTCTAAGTGCACCCAAAGAAAGAGAAGAAAAAATGCTAGGCAAAGTAGGCTGGGTAGGTAGATTGTTGTTGCAGAATGAGACTTGTGATGGATTCTGTTTCTCAAAATGTGTGTTAACTTACACTTCTATCACAAGTGCCATGGCAGATATTTTTTGGAGCAGCTCAAGCGAGGCATGACTAATCTCCCATTCATATTTTTCCCTAAATCATTTACTAACTCCCCATCAAAATATTAAGAACCTGTTCTTAATATCCCTCATAAGCTACTCACTCCATTCCATATCATTGCCTAAAGTAAAAACCCCATTTTACTTAGGAAATTTGTACAAATATCACATAAACCCCTGTTTTCCCTTTTCCTTGCCTAAGTGTTTTTAACATTATTACTTATCGCTTTTTATTTTTTCATAAGCCATATTAATGATTAACCATTATTATATAACTCCCTTTTACATTATTTCCCAATCCCGTAGTATGTATATATATAACAAAAACCCCTATATTTTAATATTCCCACCTCGGTTGAATACAGCCATATCACTGTTTGAAAAAGGGATTAATGGTTCATTTGGAAACTTTTAATAGCCTTCTTGCCGCGCAAATAAAGGGATTAACTAACCTCACGTTAATTGATAACCTAGCCCCCGAACCATTGAAATTACGCCCCGATGCATTAAAAAACACATTTTATTGTGTCGGGCCCGCAGTGGTTAACCCTCTGCCATTTTTCGTGAGTTCCCACCGTCCGATCGATGCCCTCGCATCTGACGGCGGATATCCTTTCGCGACCCCCTCGTCTCCCGTGCATTAACCTCCTACCATCTTCGTAGAGCACCCACCGTCAGATCTCCATCGCCACATCCAACGGTCAGCATCCATTTCGCGACCCCCTCCGCTGCTGAACTTTACCTCCCAGGGAACTGGTGGTATTGCTCCCGTACTGCTGCCACGTGTCGACCGCCCAGGTTGTTCGCTGCCCCTCCACCTGAAACCGCCCAAGCCCAAAAGCGGTGCGGGCAAAACCGCTTACCGCCCTCCCCCCCCCCAATTAACGTCATCTATTGACGTCAGCTGTCCTTTGCTGACGTCATCTATTGACGTCAGCTATCCTTTGCTGACGTCACTTGCCATGTCACCATCCGTACTGCCACGTCACTGCCACATCATCTGTCCCATACCCCTTGCTGACGTCATGCTGATGTCATCTGTCCTTCGAATCAAATTTTCCCGCCAAGCTTCATTTTTGTCAAAAAGAAGGGAAAAAGACCATTTTTGTTATGTTCTTCAGCATATAGCGCTCCACGCTCTCCTGCAAAGTAAGATCACTGAGTTCACAATTTAGGTGTTTCGACCGCCTTCGACCAGAAAAGGCTCCAGCGCTAGCTCCGCGACCAGCCGCTCAACCTACGCAGTGCAGTATTTCTCTTTAAAACAGTTGAAATCAAACAGAGCGATTCTCAAGCTCGCAGAAGAGAGAAACAAGGATAAACAGAGATATTTTTGCTACTCTAACCAGTGGAAACCTGCAGAAACATGGATTTCCAGAGAAAGGCGGTGAAAGGACACGCAAGCAGCTTTGTTTTACCAGACAGCGATGTATAGAGATAAACAGGGCAAAACACAGTCAAAGAGTATCAGAGGAGCATTAAAGAGTATCAGATAAAAGTCAAAGTGTATCAAATCAGAATTGAAGACTGTCAGATCAGCATTAAAGAAAGAAGATCAACATTAAAGACTAGCAGATGCGCATAGTTATTGCAAAAGACAGCTGCAGGCCGAACCCTAAAAGCCAGCCTCCAGCACTGCATAAGTTAGCCGCTTCTATGTTGCTTGTAAATTACGTTAGGTTAAAAACTAGATATTATCTCACGGCTTTGATGAGATATTTTTAGTACATATTTTTGTTGTATAAATACCCCCTTCATCAGAGTTTTGAAGAGGTTGGGTCTGTGTAGATTTTCTAGACTTTGTTGTGATACTGAACTTTTGGAATAAAAAGCTGTTGGAATCAAACTGTTGTCTGGCTTACTGGATGAAGAATTGATGCAGAAGACCTGTCACAGAATTCTTGAATCAACCTATGGATCAATAAGTACCCTTATATCTTGTGTTTTACAGTTTTCTTGTCTATTATATCATCTGTGTTTCATAATCTGAATGATAAAGAAAAAGGATAATTCAGAATTTTCTTGATTGCACTATGTTTTCAGTCTTTGTTATTCTCTGTGTTTTCTTCAAGAATTAGTATAAACAGTGAATTCTTAATTGCTCATGTTTCCTGATTCTCTCATATTGATTATTTGATAAAGAATTCTTAACTGCTCTTTGTCGGTAAGCATCCATTTTCCCTCTTTCAATATGTTGAAGGATTCTTAAATGCCCTTCACACATTTGAGTCCATTCCATCTGATTCCAACCTTTAAATTGTTCCATGTTTGACTACCTTGCTCTGTGATGCCATCCTCTGTAAGAAACCAAATCCAGAAAGCCATCTTCTTTGACTCCATCATGCCCAATGGACTGAACTCTTTAGTTTTACCTCTCTGTTCTATTGAATCTCACCACCCAAACTCAAAAAAAACCTTTGAACTTCATAACTAGTCTAAAACCTTAAAAAACAAAGCTAAATCATAAAGAGAGAGCCCTCTCTGGATGCAGATTGGCTAGAATCTGTATCTAAAAAATTGGTCTGTGGTTACCTCGACTGTATTCCCTTTCTTACAACTTTTGGGAACAACCTGAGTGATAACATCATTGGCAACTCCAATAGGGACCTGAATAATTGTTTGTTACTGTTGTTTATTTCATAAGCTACAGATGGAGCCTGAAGTTAGCCAGGTAGCCTTTGAAACTACTTTTGCTTTGCAATTGCAGAAGTAAATAAATGCTACTTCAGTCTATCTCTGGTCTAGCTTATGGTTTGAACAGTTGGTTTCAAATGCTTGATCAGTTCTTCTTGTCAAATAAAGTCTTTAAGAAAGTTTAAATCTCATATCTAAAAGCCTCTTAAAGAAATCATAAAAGTTGTTTTGAAAAATCACAAAAAATCGGAATAATCATAAAAAAACTCAGAAATTTTGTTTCCTGGAGAAATTGAACCTTTTCTTCAGAACTATTTTACAGGTTTAGATCTGATCTGTGATGGTGGACAAGGATCAGACACACAAAGGTTAAAATCATCCACCTGGCGACTCCACATCAATTTCATAATTAAGACTCCACTGGTGAAATGAACCTGAAAGAATTGTATGAAAAGATCATGGTTTTGATTTGGATTGTTATCCAAGACATTATGTTCTTTCTCATTGATAAGATTTTTCAATGTGTATTGTATTTTAGAGATGACTTCAGATTAAATTTTTATTATTTTCCTTTGAGAAATATAGATGCAGAGTCTCCCTACACATTTGAACAACAGTCTTCTAATTCTTATGAAGATCATTTTTCAGTTAAGGAGAATCCAAAAATCAAGACCAATCATCCAATCCCTGAACATATTCCGCTACCTCATAAAGTTCCTGATAGGTATAAACCACTCATTTTGCCTCCTACACTCCATGCTTTCCCTAACGATTATCCCAAGTATCTCCCTAGGTTTGATGGAGAGAATGGTGTCACTGCCCAAAAACATATCCAAGTTTTTGAAGATTATCTTAACTTATTTGAAGTGGATGAAGAGGATGTTAGTATTAGGCTTTTTGCTCTTTCTTTGCAAGGCAAAGTCAGGAGTTGGTTCAAAACCCTGCCTGAGGCAAGCATCTCAAATCTTGAGCAGTTTCTCAAACTCTTCCTTGATAGATGGATAATCAAAGTCAATCTCCTCATGATCATAGAAGAATATAATCAGTTAAAAAGACATCCAGATGAAACAGTACAACAATTTTCAGACAAATTCAATCAAATCTATCACTCAATACCATTGAATATAAAACCTCCCCCTAATTCAGCTTTATTGCATTACCCAAGAGCATTTGATTCAGAGATAGAATTTCATCCGAGAGAAAGAAACCCCTCCACTATGGTACAGATGCAGAACATGGCAGTGGATGTAGAGGTTAATCTGAAAATCAGAGAAGAAAAGCTGAAAATATAGAAAGAGGAAAAACTTAACATTTTGATCAAGAAAGCAGAGGAAATTATGCAGAAGATCACAATGAAAGTGGAATTCTTTGTTCAAAATCATCATGACACATTTGTTTCACAAAAGGAAAAGGTTGATATTCATGAACAAATTTCTACCAACTCAATCTACCATAGATCAGAAAATGGATTCATAGAGCAATATGTGGAGCAATCCCCTGATCTAATGTGTGCATTTGATAACATTTCTTATTTTAATGATTCGCCCAGATATGATCAATATGATGATGATTATGTTTCTCAAATCCAAATTAACCTTGTAGAGGAATCAGATGTTAATTTGGGGAATAAGGAAATGTAGGTTCAACAGCTTGAAAGAAGTGATCAACTTGTTCATTTCAGCTGTGAGAATGAGGAGGAAAACGCAGAAAATTTTGAAATCAGTGAAGGAACTTTACCATTTTGTTTTGATTCATTTCAGTTTATCAGAGATAACTATCAGGCAATAAGAAATCAAATGTCAACAAGTCTTTATATTAACCATCTAGAGGGAAATCAAATCTTTGTTCAAAATTTATCATATCTAGATTTGCAGCCCCAAAATGCCATTGAATGTCAGGTTGTAGAAGAAAACCTGGAACCAGAATCATATGATCAAAAAATCCAAGTTGATTCCCTGCCTCTCTGTTTTGAATCATGTGAAATTTTTAAAGAAAATGAAGAGTAGCTTGTAGAAATCTGTCAAGTTCCATTTGAACCTGTATGTAATAAGTTGCAACATTCCTTCCAATTTCTTTATGATCCATCAGCTGACAGGTTGAATGATGAAAGAGATCATAATTTTTCTCCATTAACAGACTGTGAGAGTCAAAATCAAGATGATAATGATTTTACAAGACAGGCATTACAATCAGTAAAAATATCACCACAAAGAATAGTTGAAAACATACATGGTGATAAAGACAAAAGTGATTTCTCAATTCCAAGGCAGGAAAGCTACCGAGAACATTTGTACAATTGCTTGAATCAGCTCAAGAATAGTGTATATAATTTGCAAGATCCTTTTGTACAGTTTCTAGATTCAGCAAAGGAGATCAGGAATTTCCTTATCTTCTCACAAGTTAACACAGCTATATTTGATTGCAAGATCTCAATTTTAAACACCAACAAACACAAGCAACAAAGGTCACTGATGTATATATTGCTTAAGTGGTTGCATTGGTTGTTTCATTTTACCTAACCAGTAGTCAAAAAGATGATTAGAGTAAAGTAGCTAGGATTTTAGTTTGTTTTAATTCAGTTTTTAGTAAGTTAGGAAATAAATCCTTAAATGTTTGAATTCAGGATCTTGATGATTTACTAATTTGGTTTGAAAGTTGCTGCACCTTTTTTGGTTTCAAGTCAGATCTCAAAGTTGTGCAGGAGAAAGTTGAGAGATTTTGATGAAAAGACCAAGGCTGCAAGTTCCTACCCAAGTGACAAGGTGCGCAAGTAGGATTCAAGGAGGAAGAAAAAATGAAAAAATGTGTTTAAATGTGGATTGGATAGTAACCTGTTGTAGTTGAAGCCCGAAGAGAAGGCCCCAAGCTTCAAAAAGTGTGATGTCATATATACAAATAAAGGAACCAGCAAAAGGAAAATTTCAGAGCAGAGCAAAAGTTATGCAGAAGGCCATTTGACCTGCTGTTCTTGACTTTCCACGAGGGAAAGCCATCCCCAATTGGAGCCAGTGTTATACTCCTATAGTTATAGGTTTCATATTTCATGATTGACTGGTTGAGCTCTGTAATATGTTCATACCTTTCCTTGCTGTAAAGGTTTCCATATTATCAAAAAAATCAAAAAAATTAAAAAATGTAAAGAGGGTATACCCTAAAAGAAAAATCAAAGGGTAAAAAAAAAAAATGGTCAAAAGAAAAAATGAAAAGAAATGAACCCCAAATAAAAAAGACCAGGAAAGTGTGCAAGTCCAAATGCCACTACTATTTCATTTTTTGTAAATAAGCATCATGTACAGCTTGTTGAATTTTTGCCACAATTGATGAATGGCCAAACAGCTTAATCTTGGCCAGTTCATGTTTGAATTTCATGTTTTAGAGATAGAGAATAAAAATCTGTCCAAACTGTTTAATCTTGGCAGATAAGTAGATAGGTAGAGAAGCAAAGGAGCTCAACTGTTTAATCTGAGCCCTTGGAAGAAATAAGTGCAGACTTAGGTAGGCTTACCATGTAAAGAAAAGAAAAGTTGAAAAGGGTTTGCCAGTCTAAGTGCACCCAAAGAAAGAGAAGAAAAAATGCTAGGCAAAGTAGGCTGGGTAGGTAGATTGCTGTTGCAGAATGAGACTTGTGATGGATTATGTTTCTCAAAACGTGTGTTAACTTACACTTCTATCACAAGTGCCATGGCAGATATTTTTTGGAGCAGCTCAAGCGAGGCATGACTAATCTCTCATTCATATTTTTCCCTAAATCATTTACTAACTCCCCCTCAAAATATTAAGAACCTGTTCTTAATATCCCTCATAAGCTACTCACTCCATTCCATATCATTGCCTAAAGTAAAAACCCCATTTTACTTAGGAAAATTTTCAAATATCACATAAACCCCTGTTTTCCCTTTTCTTTGCCTAAGTGTTTTTAACATTATTACTTAACGCTTTTTCATAAGCCATATTAACGATTAACCATTATTATATAACTCCCTTTTACATTATTTCCCAATCCCGTAGTATGAATATATATAACAAAAACCCCTATATTTTAATATTCCCACCCCGGTTGAATACAACCATATCACTGTTTGAAAAAGGGATTAATGGTTCATTTGGAACCTTTTAATAGCTTTCCCACTGCGCAAATAAAGGGATTAATTAACCTCACGTTAATTAATAACCTAGCCCCCAAACCATTGAAATTACGACCCAATGCATTAAAAAACACATTTTATTGTGTCGGGCCCACTTCTATCACAAGTGCCATGGCAGATATAGCAGCTCAAGCGAGCCATGACTAATCTCTCATTCATATTTTTCCCTAAATCATTTACTAACTCCCCCTCAAAATATTAAGAACCTGTTCTTAATATCCCTCATAAGCTACTCACTCCATTCCATATCATTGCCTAAAGTAAAAACCCCATTTTACTTAGCAAATATCACATAAACCCCTGTTTTCCCTTTGCCTAAGTGTTTTTAACATTATTACTTAACGCTTTTTCATAAGCCATATTAACGATTAACCATTATTATATAACTCCCTTTTACATTATTTCCCAATCCCGTAGTATGAATATATATAACAAAAACCCCTATATTTTAATATTCCCACCCTGGTTGAATACAACCATATCACTGTTTGAAAAAGGGATTAATGGTTCATTTGGAACCTTTTAATAGCTTTCCCACTACGCAAATAAAGGGATTAATTAACCTCACGTTAATTAATAACCTAGCCCCCAAACATTGAAATTACGACCCAATGGATTAAAAAACACATTTTATTGTGTCGGGCCCACAGTGGTTAACCCTCTGCCATTTTTCGTGAGCGCCCACCATCCAATCAGCGCCCTCTCATCCGATCAGATATCCTTTCGCGACCCCCCCGTCTCGCGTGCGTTAACCTCCCACCATCTCCACAGAGCGCCCACCGTCAGATCTCCATTGCCACATCCGACGATCCGCATCCATTTCGCGACCCCCTCCGCTGCTGAACTTTACCTCCCAGGGAACTGGCAATATTTCTCCCGTACTGCTGCCACGTGTCGACCGCCTGGGTTGTTCGTTGCCCCTCCACCCGAAACCGCCCAAGCCCAAAAGCGGTGCGGGCAAAACCGCTTACCGCCCTCCCCCCGTTGACGTCATCTGCTGACGTCAGCTGTCCTTTGCTGACGTCACTTGCCATGTCACCATCCATACTGCCACGTCATCTGTCCCGTACCCCCCGCTGACGTCATGCTAACGTCATCCGTCCTTCGAATCAAATTTTCCCGCCAAGCTTCATTTTTGTCAAAAAGAAGGGAAAAAGACCATTTTTGTTATGTTCTTCAGCATATAGCGCTCCGCGCTCTCCTGCAAAGTAAGATCACTGAGTTCACAGTTTAGGTGTTTCGACCGCCTCCGACTAGAAAAGGCTCCAGTGCCAGCTCCACGACCAGCCGCTCAACCTACGCAGTGCAGTCTTTCTCTTTAAAACAGTTGAAATCAAACAGAGCAATTCTCAAGCTCGCAAAAGAGAGAAACAAGGATAAACAAGGATATTTTTGCTACTCTAGCTAGTGGAAACCTGCAGAAACATGGATTGCCAGAGAAAGGCGGTGAAAGGACACGTAAGCAGCTTTGTTTTACCAGACAGCGATGTACAAAGATAAACAGGGCAAAACACAGTCAAAGAGTATCAGAGGAGCATTAAAGAGTATCATATCAAAGTCAAAGTGTATCAGATCAGAATTGAAGATTGCCAGATCATCATTAAAGAAAGCAGATCAACATTAAAGACTATCATATGCGCACAGTTATTGCAAAAGACAGCTGCAGGCTGAACCCTAAAATACAGCCTCCAGCACAGCATAAGTTAGCCACTTCTATGTTGCTTGTAAATTACGTTAGGTTAAAAACTAGATATTATCTCACAGCTTTGATGAGATATTTGTTGTACATATTTTTGTTGTATAAATACCCCCTTCATCAGAGTTTTGAAGAGGTTGGGTCTGTGTAGATTTTCTAGACTTTGCTATAATACTTAACTTTTGGAATAAAAAGTTGTTGGAATCAAACTGTTGTCTGGCTTACTGGATGAAGAATTGATGCAAAAAGCCTGTCACTGAATTCTTGAATCAACCTATGGATCAATAAGTACCCTTATATCTTGTGTTTTACAGTTTTCTTGTCTATTATATCATCTGTGTTTCATAATCTGAATGATAAAGAAAAAGGATAATTCAGAATTTGCTTGACTGCACTTTGTTTTTAGTCTTTATTATTCTCTGTGTTTTCTTCAAGAATTAGTATAAACAATGAATTCTTAATTGCTCATGTTTCTTGATTCTCTCATATTGATTATTTGATAAAGAATTCTTAACTGCTCTTTGTCGATAAGCATCCATTTTCCCTCTTTCAATATGTTGAAGGATTCTTAACTGCCCTTCACCCATTTGAGTCCATTCCATCTGATTCCAGCCTTTAAATTGTTCCATGTTTGACTACCTTGCTCTGTGATGCCATCCTCTGTAAGAAACCAAATCCAGAAAGCCATCTTCTTTGACTCCATCATGCCCAATGGACTGAACTCTTCAATTTTACCTCTCTGTTCTATTGAATCTCACCACCCAAACTCAAAACAAACCTTTGAACTTCATAAATAGCCTAAAACCTTCAAAAACGAAGCTAAATCATAAAGAGAGAGCCCTCTCTGGATGCAGATTGGCTAGAATCTGTATCTAAAAGATTGGCCTGTGGTTACCTCGACTGTATTCCCTTTCTTACAATTTTTGGGAACAACCTGAGTGATAACAAAAGGTTAAATTGATCATGTGTTATTACTTATCCAACCATTAACACTTCAACCAAATACTTGCAGAATTCCTTTGTCAGAACTGATCTCTGCGATAAACTTGTGCTTTAAAGTCTTTATATTCTTGAGTGAGGGAGACCCCCTCAGGCTAGAAAGGACCAGTTTCTAGTCCAAAGAGGTTTGTGATTACCTCTGTAGCCCTTTTCTTAGCCTAAAGGGATTTTACGGAGTGCTAAAACCAGTAATTGCGGTAATGGACTGGACAACGGAGTTGACCTCCATTTTCGTTTCTGTTCCTAGAAATGTTTTGGAGGGTGTGGTGTATGAGATGGTGGCAGATGTAGAGGTTGTACGAGGTGATGGATTGTGTTATTGGGGTGATGCAACAGAATTAGAAGGTGGATGTTCTTCGAATGGGTGACACAGTATATGACTGGGGTTACTCATCTATAAGATCAACAATTTGGGTGGAGGTGGTCGTGTTCTTTCTCTTGGACCTGGTTGTAGATTTTGCAGGTTTCGTTCGTTGAGGTTTTGAGATTACAGGCTCTGACTGGGAATGGGGGCCCAATATAGGGAGCGAAGCAACAAGGGGAGTAACAATCACATAATCATACAATCTTGAACTTTGAAATTTAGAGAAAGTGGGGAACGAACCTACCGAGACTTTGATGTTCACCATGGTTTCCTGAATATAGTGCATTTGTGTTTCAAACATCTTGATGAATGGTTCTAGTGTTTCCTCAACCATTCTCTTCCTTGATGTTGTATATATCTCTCCCGATAGTGGCTATGGCACCATCCCTCCAAACAAATATATATTCTTCCCCTCTCAAACATCTCTAGTGATGCCCGACTAAGAACTGACCTCTGTGTGGAAAGCTTCTTTAGTCAGTATGAACTTTTGGGCCCTCATTTGAAACGTTTCAGGATGGATACCTTTTGGTCATATCCAGATATTTCCAGGACTGATGTCGAACTATATTTCTAATGAGTAATAATCTAATAACATCTTTGGGACCCTTTCTATGGCCTTAACAAGCTCCAGCATATTCTTGTACCATCCAGTAAAGGAGGCCTCATTGATTTCTTTGTTGCTTGGGTACCCTGAGGTTCACCAAGGTTTATAATGGAGAGAGTGGTTGGTCTTCCGCAATTAAAGCCAGTTCTTAACCCTCTTGTGGGCACCGTTTCCACATGGTCAGTGTAACAACAATATATCCATAAGTGAATTGATCGGCTCTCTTATATACATCCTCGCAAGCCTTAAACAACTCTTGAAGTAGAAAATTGCACCAGTTCAATTGTGGACCCTGTACATAGTTCTTTGTGACTGAAATAGTATCCAATGTGCAGTCATTCCTCGAGAAATGCCACATGATATTCCTAACAATAATATAACAGGGAAATTTGGCATTGGGCATGTTGATTGGTTCTATTAGTGCACCCTTCCCCCTCTCTGGGTATTGTACCTGTTATAGTAGTTATCATTCCCCGTCTTCCTCGCCCGCTTAGAAGTTGTTTGGAATGCAAGGGATATAGTTGTCCTAGCAGCAGAAAAGCATGTGAGCCTCTGAAGGTCAAACGTGTGTATTGGATACTCCTTGTCGAGCTATAATGATCCTCCATGCATCTGGATGATAAGAAGCTTTGTACACTGTTGTTATGTGGAATTTTGCATCTATGGATAAACACAACTTCCCTAGGTGGGTAGCTACACCTAGAAAAACATATTTAAAGAGTTTAGCCTTTTCCTATAGAAGATAAATAATACAAGGGACCTGCTTGTTATCTTTTGCTTCCCTTTGTCTCCTTTGAATAGCTCCCGTCGCTCCTTCTCGAACTGAATCCGCTCAATAAGTACCTGAAATCATAAACAGAGGATAAAAACCAATCAAAGAAAAAGATCTATCTACTATAAGCAAATGGAATCGAAAGCATTTACACATATAATCATCATACATAAAGACAAGAATATGGGAAAAAGTGTAAATAGCTTTATTAAATAGAATGAAGAGTTACAACCAAAGAAGTCTGATCCCATGTCACTCATCCAGCTTGAGTTCCATCCTTCATCACACCAAAAGCACAACACTCCGGTAGCATAACAATACTTTCTTATGATCTCAAACCTCAAACCAACAGTATCTCCTTACAAATTCTCAAATTCCAACCCCTGATCACTATGATGAGTGCTCAATTTATAGGGAAATGGAGGTGGTTTTGTCATAAATTGGGCATTGAATGGATTTCCAATTTGGGAGTTAGTTTCCATGGAGGAAGGGATGAGAGGATATGAGGTTATTTGATTCATTCCCTATCCAATTTCGAGCTCATAGGAGAGGATAAGAGGTGGGAATCTTCTAGAATGATCTAGAATGAAAGAATATTCCTAGAACCTTATGAAGATTTCACTCAATCTCGCCCAGCGCAGGTCAAAGTGGGCCTAGGTGCTCTGCAGAGCAGGCTTGAATGGGCCTAAGTGCTTTGCAGCGCACTTACCCCTGACCAAGGTTGCGTTGGTCCCTCAAGGAGTCATTTCAGGATGTCTTCAGGCCAGGAAACTCTCAGGAATGATGGCATTCAATGTGATGACTTGTCTAGGGCATGTAGCAACAGAATTAGGGTTTGATGAGCCCTAAAAGTACTGATCTGAATGATGGGAGTGATGTGCCCAAATAGATCTGTAACAGTTTCCCCCTAAAGCATGAAGTCGAAAATGATAATGTCGAGTGATATGCTTTACGATGTGATGAGGAGGTTCTGAAGCGGATGGTGACCTACATCAATTACAATACATAATATCAAGCTACTTTGGATTTTTCATGAATTGCTGAGGGAAGGCATACCCATGCTCAGCATATAAACTTTCATTACATGTACATATATAGTTGTCTATAGATATAGACCCATGATGTGATGACCATCAGTGTAAAGCCATTGTATAGATGATTTAGTACTTTCCTGAAATCACAGCCCGGATGGATGAAACTAGATCCGGGGTCTTCTATCTCGTTCAATCGTTCGCTCAAGTACGAGTCTAACCATGTGAATATGTGATCTGAAGTCGAACATGGGAAGACATCGTCTGATTACTAACAAATGATGTAAGCCGTTAACAGACGCGAGAGAAATCATCGATAATGATAATCAAGGTACTGCAATACATTCTGCATGGTGTGAATGAATGTTTTGATGTCGAACACCATACAAAGTCTTTCGGTCGAAGGCCAGTGATGTCAACCTATCGCCGAAAGTGAGAAACTTTCCATTGATGTATGCAAGCCCTAAGGTACCAAAATGGTGTTTCTAAGTCAACTTCTTGGATAATGTGCTAATGTCGACAAGAAGTGACTTGTTGCAGGAGGGCCTTGATGTATCCCACATCAACAACATGAAACGAGTGTAATGATTTTTGGAGACAGAATGTGACTGCCGACACAAGGTTCAGGAATGGCGGTCATGAAAATGTAGGTTTAGGAGTATTGCAAAGGATGAATTTTAACTGAGTGACTTCTCTTGAACATGGCGGCGACACTGAATGAATTGCCAACATTGACCTAAAACCAAAGTAATGGATGGTATGATAGACCATAGGTATGATAACCATCAAGCGAATAACCCAACCCAAATAGTCACAAGGATGAAGTGAAAGTGTCATGTTCAAGAGCGACCTGCTACCATAAAGTGGTTTACCCCTTTTCCCATTTTCCCCAGTCATTGCTAACCAGTACCTCTTTATTTTTTATCAAGCTTGAGGAGGATAACATATGCTTGTTGTATAATTCCACCCTTCAGGTGAATCCATCGCTATGTGATGTTTTAACGAGTCTAGCGAAGGTGAAACTCGATCTTGTCATGATGGACAAGTTTGTTGCTATTTGATGTTTTAACGAGTTTAACGACAATGATAACTCAGTCCTTTTCATGTTTAGAGAGTTTGAAAAGGGACAAAAAGAAAATTTCACAAGTTCTTTTTCGTAGATTTGTCTCTCAAGTCCGAAAAAGCATAAAATAATACAAGAGAGAACCTATTGATCATGTTCGATCAACGTATTCCTTTTTCGTAATTAATCTATCTTAGTCCGGAAAAGGGTTAAACTTATACTGGGTAGATGTCGTTTCCAATCCATTAACGAGCTGAAAAGGACAAGCGCTCGACAATCTTTTCATATTTCAAGAGTTTGAAAAGAGCTTAAAGAGGACTCCACTTAGAGGAACGAGTAGTGTCTAGGATAGCAACTGGTTCTGGTGATATTGGAACTTCTCAAAACATGTTGATTTATGTGAAGAGGTTGGCTAATAAGACCACTCATTGCAACTGTTCCTCAAAAAGGGTAAAACAACCAAGTGAGTGTATGATCGACCAAGCAGATAGTGACAATGGAAGGAGAAAAACCAAGGCTCATTGACGGAAGAGTTTGATAGAATGGCAATCACGAGGGTTAAAATGGAGACGAGTTCATTTTTACACAAGCTTTAACCATAGGGAACTATGCTTTGAATTCAATTTCATTTTTACACAAGCTTGAAACAAAAAACTATGCTTGGATTCACTTTCAGTTTTACACAAGCTTGAAACGAAAAACTATTCTTGGATTCAGTTTCATTTTTACACAAGCTTGAAATGAAAAACTATGCTTGAGATTGGTTTACATGCCCCCAGCATGATGACTCGATTCTAGGTGCATGCCCCCCAAGCTTCATTACATTCACCTAAGTAGACTACTCGTGGCTATCAGGTGGATGGAATGAAGGTTCATTTACGAGATCAAGTGAAAGACTCGACTGGGATTTTATGAGATCTAATCAAAGACTCAAATTGGAACTTTGCTCCAGGGGACCTTGTTTCATTTTTTAATGAGCTTGACACAAGACAAGGAACTCTGCTCAGATTCCTTGTTTCATTTTTTAACGAGCTTGACACAAGACAAGGAACTATGCTCTGGGACCTGTTTCATTTTTTTAATGAGGTTGACACAATAAAAGAACTATCCTCATATTCCTTGTTTCATTTTTTAATGAGCTTGACACAAGACAAGGAACTATGCTCAGATTCCTTGTTTCATTTTTTAACGAACTTGACACAAGACAAGGAACTATGCTCTAGGACCTGTTTCATTTTTTTAATGAGGTTGACACAGTAAAAGAATTATCCTCATATTCCTTGTTTCATTTTTTAACGAGCTTGACACAAGACAAGGAACTATGCTCAGATTCCTTGTTTCATTTTTTAACGAGCTTGACACAAGACAAGGAACTATGCTCAAATTCCTTGTTTCATTTTTTAACAAGCTTGACACAAGACAAGGAACTCTACTCATACCCTTTGTTTCATTTTTTAACAAGGTTGACACAAGACAAGGAACTATCCTCATATTCCTTGTTGCATTTTTTAACGAGGTTGACACAAGACTAGGAACTATCCTCGTATTCCTCGTTTCATTTTTTAACGAGGTTGACACAAGACAAGGAACTATGCTCATATTCCTTGATCATGACCCATGAGAGGTCATGACTTCCAAGAGGTTCTCATCAGATGGGAGAACAATGCTCTAGAAGGAGATATCTGGTTTCAATGCCCCCAATACATAACCGAATTGATCGCCAATTAATGTGGGCATGGAATGGGTTGCCACATAATTGACCTGTGGCGGGGAAGATACCATTGGGACAAAAGGACCATTTAGGGAAGATGGTTGACTAGAAGCCATATTCGAACCAGGAAATGAAAGCTGGTCAACGTTGACAATCCTACCTTCATGCGAGAAACACATCACTCGAAAGAGTGTTGAAGCAATAGCTCCCATGTCATAAACATAGTCACGCCCAAGAAGTAAATTGTAATCTAAAGGGCTTGGGACTACCATCACATTGAGCTAAACATTTTTTCCTCCCAAAGTAATAGGAAACTGAGGGAGTATCCCTAATGGTTAATTGGTTCCTTTGTTAAAAGCCAACAGATTCTGGGTAACAGGCACAAGTGGCGGCAAACCGAGTGCTTGCCAAGCAGTAGAGGAAAGGATACTCACAGATGCATCTTCATCTATAATAGTTCCAAGTACAATCATATTACAAACTTGTACTATGATTTGGAAAGGCACATAAGAAGGAAGACAACATCCTACCAGTCGATTCCAATCAAAGGAAGTGACCAGAATACTTGGAGGGGGTACCATAAGAACGGGATAATTACCCCTTTGAGTTACAAGAATGGGAGGATTTTCCTCCTGTCTTGATGGAACAGGAAGGTTTCCTCCAAGCTCATTGGAATATGAACAAACAAAAAGAACCTGAGTGGTATCACATTCACTCTCTACGGGAAAGGTACGATTAACTGAAGGTGAAATCGGGTCAACTATTTCCTCGACCGGTGATGGGTCAGGTATAGATTCATGGGATTCACATTCAAAGAGAGTGGGTTTGAACGACAGTTGATTTGGGTCAGTCATTTCATCAACTAGTGAAGGATTTGTTGGAAATAATACTGAGAGGGGGGGTGAATCAGTATTATCAAACTAATAATTTTTCACTCCCATAATCAGATTCATATAAGCTACTTCAGTTAATGGAACTCGCATGTACACGCAATTGTGTTTAGTGCAACTAGCGTATATCCAGCAAACTTGTGATTCAATTAATTCATCATATATTGATCTTTAATCAGTGCATAAATAGTAACCAGGTGCAATGAAACACAACAGATCATCACACATAAGAAACACACAAGAACACCGAGATATAAGGTGGAAACCCAATGTGGGTGAAAACCACCTATTGCAATCATCTCTGTCTTCTTTTAATAATAAGAGAATTATGTTTACAATTTTTGTACTGGTGCAATCTTATACCAGTACGCAAGCTTCTACCTGCAGAAGGCTACAACCTTCTCTCGTTCTCCAGCTTCTACTTGAAGGGAGCTACAACCCCCTAGCTCTTGTACTAGCTGATATGTTTACTAGTACGTAGGTGCCGGCCTACAGAAGGCTACAACCTTCTCTTTTCTTCTAGGGACCACGTTTCATAAATTTTCACACTAGATCCATCAACAACATCATTCAATCATCAAATATGTCTGCATCAACCAATCTCCTTTGAACCAACCACAACCAAATCAATCAATCACTCCATCAATCTGATCATTCATAATGTTGTCACCAGAATACAGTAACCAGAACCCAAGCAATAACCCAAAACACTACAACAGCAAACAAAAGCAACTAAAACATATTTTATAAGGTATACGCTACTTCAATGTGTCGAACCTGCGTGTATACGTGCTTTCCTCAAAGCAAACCAGCGTACAGATCTGCAAATCAAATTTATGATGTATATGTTGTTTTGATATACAGAACCAGCGCGTATACGCTCCTTTTCTAAAGTGAACCTGCGTACAGATCTATAAAAGATGATTTAAACATAACAACTATTCCAAACTTCAATCATACCCAGAACATCATGTTTACAGACTACAACATGCCCAATTATTCAGATACATGATCAAACCACATAAAGACAATTCACTTTAAGCCTTAAGATCCTGAAACATTATTAGATCTTGTCCTTCATCAAGTGCTAAGGTTCTTCCTTTGTTCAAATCAAGCACGACACCATAAGCCAATAACCTGCATATTAGATCTCACACTATATCAGATATTCGATACTTGCACACCTTGGCCTAATGATCTTCTCCTCCTTTTATAGTTTTAGGCCTTTCTCAATACCATGGACCAAAACCACTTAGGACCAATACCTTGGACCAAATACCTGGGGTCAATACTTTGGACTCGATACCTTGGACCAATACCATGGATCAAAATACCATGGACCAAATACTTCGGACCAAACATTTAGTTTTCCAAGGTATACATGCTTTTCCTTTTGTGAAAGTGTGTGTGTACGTATACGCGACTTGTATACAATGAACCCACGTGTATACGCGGCTTGGTCAATGGTGAACCTGTGTATACCTCTCTTTCTTCATTCTGTGTAGTCTGGTCTGTAACTCTGTGTTGTTAACCTGTAGTACTGTGATATGTCATCTGAGTGAGTTACTTTCTAAACTGATTCCTTGAAGCTACCCTGCATTTCATCACACTTGTAAACACTCCTATCATGCGTTCTATCACATATAATATCTCTTCTATAGATTCATCTAGTTACCATATACAAGAGAGTTGTTTTGCTACAAGTGGGTTGCCATCAAGTACAACACATACATCATAATGCCAACAAGATTAAGGGAAATTCTCCTGTAACCAGATGGAAGTCATTGCAGAGAAGCAGGATGGTTATCCAACACTTTTTTGGCTTCATCCAGATAGGGACAAAGGTGAATGGGGTGATTCCCTTCACATAAACTACAGGGAAACTTAACTTTACCTTTCTTTCCATGAATTTTACTACCACTAGTTGATGGTGTGTCACCAGCATGATCTCCAGAAGTTGATGACAAAAGACGATGTGAATGAGAAGACCATTCTTCTAAGATTTGAGGAATATCAGGACAATTTTGAAGAAGATGGTCTCCCATACAAATTTTGCATGGATATCGAACTTTGTGAGGCTTATTGAATGGTTTCTCATCAGAAGTTGCATTCAAAGCAATGGTTTCTTGGTTGCCACCCTGCTAAAATTTCTTCTTCTTCTTAGCCACCTGGTTACTAGTGTCAATACTTTCACTAGGCGAAGAGGAAGAAGGGGAGGAAGAAAAAATCGAGGATGAAGGCAAAGGGTCAACTTTAGGATCAACTGGAGGTTGATTTTGTCCTATTGGAGGAGTACTCGATTGTGGAGAAATCACGACATTTTGAACCAAGGAGGTTGAAAACAACCATACTGGAAAGCCAATGGTAAATCCTGGAAGGGACAATGTAGCCATATCAGGAGCACCAAAATTTCCGAAAGGAGGAAAGGACTAGGATTCCCATCAAAAGGAATTCCTTGATCGGTGGACTCCAGAGTTGTTGTCATATCTCTCAACCTAAGATCAACTAAGGAGTGAGTGTGGAGGATGTTATCCGCGGCCAATTAATTTTATTTAATCAAAATAACATAATAAAACAAAAGAGGAACAATCTAGGTAAAATAATTACCAAGCAACTGTGAACTGCAATATACTGCCTCAGTAAACCAAGGACTTAACATACATGCAGGCAATCTCCCTGAATGTTGTGTTCAGTGTATCACAGTGTACAAGGCGACTGACTCGGTTACCTAAGGATGGATAGCAACCTAATGTAGTCCTCCCATATATACCCGAAAGTACATGGAGGCCCAATCCGTGTTAGCGCTATCTAATGTGAAACCGCACAGTGAGAGCATTCCTTTATACTTTACGTACTGTAACACCACCCTATATACCCGAAGGTACATGGATGAGCTACGATATACTTACGTACGTGGAATGAGGTATCACACTCGGAATGTATCGCAGACAAGTTAGCGACAGCTGCTATGTTTAACGACGTCGGAACACATCTCTAGCCTAGACCTCTAAATGTTATGCGTTAAGTTACAATGCTCCATTAGGTTAATTGAGATAACTTTTAAGTTGATCTTCTTAAGAATTTGCCTTTCAAGGTTCACCACATGATGTATGTTTGCAATTCCTAGAATGCAACTAACATGAGAAACATTCTTTCATTCAATTAACAATGAAAACTGTATCTAGTAAGGGATAGAGCAATCAAATCTTTGACAAAGAGCAAACAACACACCTAATGCAATTTCCCTAGATATTCCTATCAAGCATTCACAAACTACAATATGAAAAATGCAAGTTTTTATTTTCAGTCCCTTTAGTGTTTAGATGAACAAAAAGGAACTAGATGCACATATAATCAATCAATCTTTTTGCAAGAACAAAGACTTTGCAACAGTTCCTTTTCGGAGAAATGAAGACTTTACGACACTTCCTTTTTAGAAAAGACTAATCGATATAAACTAACTTTGACAATGAATTGATAATGATAAAGAAAATTGTTAAACAAACAACTTCAGAAGCAAAATTGGAAAAAATCTAAGCCAAACATGGATTTTTAAGCTTAAGGAGGATCAACGCAAGTCAGAGTGGGAGTAACTACGCTACAGAGCACTGTCTCTAAGCCAAGGGTGCTCTGCATAGCACTGTCCCTTGACCAAGCTTGCGTTGGTGCCAGAGAGGCCAATCAAAATACATCTAACCTCAATTTTTTGACCAAAAACACTTCAAAAAGACTGAAATAAGATCAATGAAAGCAAATAAAGTCTACTAGGGTGTACTATGATGAAGATAAACTACCCAGAATGATGATTGTTCCCCAGTATGGTCGCCAATTTTTTATGTGGAATTTTGCATCTACGGATAAACACAACTACCCTAGGTGGGTAACTACACCTAGAACATTAGATTTAAATAGTTTAGCCTTTTCATATAGAAGATAAATAAGCCAACGAACCTACTTGTTATATTTTGCTTCCCTTTGTCTCCTTTGAATAGCTCTCTTCGCTCCTTCTCGAACTGAATCCGCTCGATAAGTACCTGAAATCATAAACAGAGGACAAAAACCAATCAAAGAAAAAGATCTATCTACTATAAGCAAATGGAATCGAAAGCATTTACACATATAATCATTATACATAAAGACAAGAATATGGGAAAAAGTGTAAACAGCTTTATTAAATAGAAGGAAGAGTTACAACCAAAGAAGTCTGATCCCATGTCACTCATCTAGCTTGAGTTCCATCCTTCATCACACCAAAAGCACAACACTCTGGCAGCATAATAATACTTGCTTATGATCTCAAACCGCAAACCAACAATATATCCTTACAAATTCTCAAAGTCCAGCCCCTGATCACTATGATGAGTGCTCAATTTATAGGGAAATGGAGGTGGTTTTGTCATAAATTGGGCATTGAATGGCTTTCCAATTTGGGAGTTAGTTTCCATGGAGGAAGGGATGAGAGGATAAGAGGTTATTTGATTCATTCCCTATCCAATTTTTAGCTCATAAGAGAGGATAAGAGGTGGGAATTTTCTAGAATGATCTAGAATGAAAGAATATTCCCAGAACCCTATGAATATTTCGCTCAATCTCGCCTAGCACAGGTCAAAGTGGGCCTATGTGCTCTGCAGAGCAACCTTGAATGGGCCTAAGTGCTCTGCAGAGCACTTACCCCTGACCAAGGCTGCATTGGTCCCCCAAGGAGTCATTTCAGGATGTCTTCATGCCAGGAAACTCTCAGGAATGATGGCATTCAATGTGATGACTTGTCTAGGGCATGTAGCAACATAATTAGGGTTTGATGAGCTCTAAAAGTATTGATCTGAATGATGGGAGTGATGTGCCCAAATAGACCTGTAACAACTGCATGGCGGCTCTTGTAGTCCTGAACATGGGAAGATTCCTAAAGTTCAGCAACATTGACCTTTGAATTCCGCTAAAGTCCTCTGCAACCTTGATGGATTGACTTCCATCAGCCTTGACTACTAGTTCAGTGTAAACCTCTCGCTTAAGTGTTGTAAATTGAAAGGAGTCTAAGAGTTCATTGTCAACATGCAATGCCTTATCATATTTGTCGTAGAGAGTATCTCTCTTCATGATTCTTTCCTCGAATTCGACCTCTGAAATAGAGATCACAGTCTTTTTCATTTTTATAGAATGATGTTGATATATAGAAAACATAGGGGGCTTTAACTTGGGCTTGAGACAATGGAAATTGGAAACGGACTCCATACTTGGAAATTCTACCACCTCGGTTCTAGGTTCGGAAAAACTTATCGTTGCCATGCAGATTAAGTAGAAAATCTCGACACAATGTTTCTGACTAGACCGCTTAACTAATTACTACGGAAACATTCACCACTTGGTCTCAATCATGTTAACACTAACGACGGTTGATTTGGACCTGACTTGAATGATGCAAAACTGAAAAAGGAGGGTGGAGTTGATGGGTAAGTATGGGGTTGTGATGGGAAGCGCTTAGGAGTTGATTATGGGTATTATGGGAAACATTTAACACAAATTCAAACTACCACCAAGAGTTATTGCCTAATTATTATGAATACAATCCCTGACACGTGTGGCTCCCAGACCACAAGCAGTTGAGGTGGGGAGGCAATACCTATGCAACTGAAAGAGACCTGACAAGAGATTTATTTTAGACCAACTTCAACTGAAATGATTGACCAACCAATTTAACAGACACAACTAATACATGATAAATAATTAACTGACTCTACCTAATCCTACTTATGGTCTCCTTTCGGAGATGCATCAATTTTGAGTGGAATTGTTTAATCCTTGGAAGGGTTTCAACCATGCACCATTCACCCATCCTGGTAGTAAGACACCATCTAGTTGTGCAAGCTTGACAACTCTTGATTCCTTCACTTCCACAATAATAAAATATCCCAACCAATGCATCTGCAACTTTCCAGGAAACTTCAATAATTTTCTATCATATAGTAGAACATGTCCTCCTACCGTAAATGATATATTCTTAATATGCATGTCGTGCCATGCATTGTGCCTCTAATTTTCAACTATTTGATGGAAATCTGCCATGAACCTAGCTTCATCCACTTCCCAGAGTTCTTCCAACTACTTCGGAATCGACTCTTCCTCCATCATATGAGTGGCCCGTGCAATGAAAAGGCTAGGAATTGTGAACTCGTCGGTACTACAGCCTCTTATCAATATACTAGATGGAAAGGCGTATGTTTGTGTAAGATTTTAATAGTTGTGCGATAGGTCCATAGAGTAGTTGGCACCCACTCATCCCAATCATCCATGTTGGCTGAGCATATCTTGGTCAGTCCCCTTTCTAAGATCATGTTGAAATCCTCCACAGTACCATTTTCTTGAGTGTGATATGGGATGCTCTTATGGTGTTGTATCATGAAGTTCTAGAGTAATGAAGCAATTGTTTCATTAATGAAATGGGTTGCCTAATCACTAGTGAGGCCCTGGGAGCACCCAAATCAGGTGATGATATTATCAAAAATAAATCTAGCGGCGGTATTTGCAATACAATCTTTAGTTGGTGCGGCCTTCACCCATCTGGTAAGGTACTTTATGGCGGTGATGATATATATGGCTTAGGAGTGGCGTGTTGGTGGATTGATAGGTCCTATAAAGTAAATTGTCCATTTCTCAAAAACATGTAGCGCTCGTACTGGCTGCAGAGGCAGTTCGTCCCAGTGTGATGGCTTTCCAACCCTTTGGCAAATGTCACACCTTCTAGCATATTCCTTTGCATCTCTAAAAACTGTGGGCCACCAGAGCCCCGCCTGCAATACTTTCCTTGCGGTGGCCTTTCCTCCAACATGACCTCTCGTAACCCCTAAATGACAGTCCCATAATACATAATGTCTCTCATGATCTAGGACAGATCTACGTAATACTTGATCAAATCCCAATTTGTACAGTTGTCCCGTAATCAACTGATAGTTTGCAGTATGGATGACCATGTGCCTCCATTGTGTTGTTGTGTATTCCTCCGGCATTTACCTGTAGCTAGAAAGGTTGTTTTATCCTCCAAGTAGTCTGGTACATCTTCAACTCAAAGCAGATCGACGTTAGGCCAACTGATTATCAACGGATCCTCCACTTTCATCTGACTCCAGCCAAGAGAGGTGATCGGGCCCCACATTCAGTCAATCTGGCTTGACAATTACTTCAAATGTGAATTCTTGGAATAACATAAGCCATCTGCAAATCCTACCTTCAAGTACAGGTTTGTTCACTAAATACTTCAAAGCAGAATGATCAGTGAAAAACTTGAATGGACCTCCCAGAAGGTAATGTCGGAAATTTTGAAGAATACACCATCGCAAGTGCCTCACACTCGATTTTGGTATAATTTTTCTCTGTTGTAGATAAATTTTTTCTAGTGAAGTAAATTGGGTGATCGAGGTTTCCCTCCCCATGCTGAGTCAGGATAAATTCTAAAGCAATACCTGAGGGGTCAATGTGAACATGAAATTGTTTGTTCCAATCTGGATAAACCAAGATCGATGCACTTGCCAATTTCTCCTTCAGTATATTAAGAGCAGCATCACATTCTTCTAACCACGTGAATCATTCAAATTTCTTTAACAGCTTCTCCATTGGTGTAGTAATCAAGGCATAGTTTCAGATGAACCTCCTGTAATGCCCTGTGTGGCCCAAGGTGGATCTAAGTTGTTTAACACTTGTTGGCGGGTCCATGTTCATGATCGTCGCAACCTTAGCAAGGTCTACACACACCCCTTCCTTATATACGATATGGCCCAAAAGTGTTCCAAAGTGGACAACAAATATGCACTTCTTCAAGTTTAGTGAGATCGGTAACTGTCTACATCGGTCAAACATGACTCTGAGTAGTCCGGAGTGTTTCTTTAGTAACAAATAAACATTCCAATCATCCATGTATACCTCTAGGAACCTGTGGATATAATATCTAAAAGTAGCAATCATAATCCTTAAAAACACCATTGGGGCATTCTTGAGTCCAAATGGCATAATGTGGTATGCATAAGATCCCCTTTTTGTGGTAAATGTGGTTTTCTTCTTATCCTCCTCTGCAATCCTGACTTGATGATAATCAGAGAATCCATTTGTAAAATAATAAGCTTCATTTCCCACCACATTGTCTAAAACTTCGTCACTGAAAAGGGTGGGGAAACGATCGTGAACACAAGCATTATTCAGACTACGGTAGTCCACACAGACTCGTATTTTAGTAGCATCCTTCTTATCATGTATAACAATTGGATTAAACCACTCCGCTTCATCAAGTGGGAATATAAGCCATGTTGCTAACATCTTATCTATTTATTTCTTCACCTTCTCGTTAACCCTCGGTTCAGTTGGTATGGTCGATGCTTCATTGGCTTTGCATCTAGCTTAATAATGATCTTCATTTCCCCTAAATCCTCCTTAATCCTTCAGTTCCGCAAAAAATGAAGGGAACAAGTATTCATATTATTTTAAGAGATCAAAGATCTATTTGGTAGTTTTCTCGTCCCAGTAGTCTCCAATCAAAGCTAACTTCGGCTTTTCATCAGCCCTGATGTTGTGTTTCTACAACTTCAAGGGAAGTTGTTACGGAGCATCAACCACAGGCCCATCCTTAATGCCATGTTCCCTTCATTTTCATTAAATGTCTGATGTCATAGTTCCTCTAGATCATCCTCATTCGGTTCTCTATCTACCCTTCCATAGGCTACAACCTCGTGATATCTTGATTCATATATATGCTCTAGAGTGCTCTAATCTATGCATCCTTCCATTAGCTGCCCAATTGTAAGTAGAACTCGCTTAACGACCTACAAATCATTGGTTATCCTTCATCGTTATCTGAGAAGGAAAAGTTTCTAACAAATTGATCTGCCATGAAATCCCATTTACTAGTCTGTCTCCTTGTTTCATCCTTTACATACCATGCTTTCGGAAAGGTCCCCCAGGTGTGTACAAAGCCATGCACCCACAACTCCTTTGAAATTCCTTCCCTGTTCCATTTGGCCTCACATTCTTGCAAGTGTTGCTGAGGGCCACAGTCCCCCCTATGCTTCACAAAATCCTACAAGTACTCCCCTGAATGTCTAAATCTAACTTTCATCGTCGTCTTGATCTCCTCTCATTCTCTGAGATGGTTGCAGTGAACTCCCCACCACCTTATTAGTGTCGCTTGTAAGGCGAAATTCAATAGGGGCACCTTGTGTTCTTCAGGAACAATTGCACCAACTCTATTGATAAAAGTATTAACTGATTAAAAATAGGGAATTCTCGTACCTTAGTGTCGATCTAGTTTATCCAAAGGATTGTGGTGCAGAACCCGGTGTTGATTCTGTATCCACCCTGTTGTCAATCATCCCAATGGCCTTCGAGCCAACCTCAGAACTTTGAATACTCCGCCAGTTGATAGACCCTTCTACGGTCGGGTTGATATACTCCTTCCTTCTTCCTGTTGTCAATCGATATAGTTGATCCAACAGTTATGATTCTTCCTTGTCATCTCTTGGCTTTGTGAACCTTGGTCCTTAATATGGGTCTAGGGATTGGATCACTCTAACCCCTTATACTTCAAATGTCATTATTTCCTTATTTAAATCAATTATCGTGTAGTTCTAAAAAGCCCAGTCTATCCCAAGCAGTGTCGGGTAGGGGTCTGTGTCCCCCATAGTGTCTATCACTTCAAAGTCCACATAAGTCTTCACCCCTCTTATATCGACTTCTACATCCTCCAGCCATCTAAATGAAAGGATGCAATATTGATTTTCCATATGCTGTTGAATTGGCGAAAATTCCAGCTTAGGCCTTCCTAAGTATTCCTCGGCAAAATATTGACATCTAAGCCTAAGTCTAACATTGTACCCTTAATTTGGAAACCCGCAATCTGAGCATAAATCAAGAACTCCCTTCTCATTCTCTTCTTGTTCCTCCACACCCTCCTAGAGTGTCTTTCAGGTAGGTTGGCAGAAATTATTCCTCCCTCGGCCGCTTCATCCTTGATAACATATTTCAAACTTTCCTGCAACTATCCAAGTAAGTGATCATCGTTCACAATTTGCAGGAATATTCTTAACCATTCTTCTATGGGTCAAGCATTGGATTGCGATGGGTTCAGACTCCTAGATTTTAGGAATTTTGATTGTTCTTCTTGCATCCCCCCTCCTAGTGTTAATTTGTTACAAGTTTCTATTGTTTCCTTGTAGTAGATTTTGTTGTTCAGGTTGAGCACTTCGATGAAGCCAGCCTTATAATCTTGGGCTATTCAGTGGCTCCCATATCAGCTCCAGTCTTCTTCCCACCATGGGTGACTATGTTAATTCTTGAGATGGGATTTGTCTTTGGTAACCTTGGCTCTACATTGATTTAAGTTTTCTCCCCTTTGGCAGTTGCGTTCTTCCCATCTAGCAATCAACTTTTTGAAGTCCTTTGGTGCATGTGTGTTAACCTTTCATGAGAGCACTATGGTATTTTGGGTAGTGGTAAGTCTCGTGCAACTTGCCCTTCTTGATCACAATTATAACAATGAACTGGGCCTATGCCTCTTGTCCTGCCTCCCCATGCTCCTCCTCCTCCTCGTCCTCGAGGAGACTCATTGATTCGGTAGGTTGATCAGTCCAACTGATCAGCTAGGGCATCCAGTACTCTACACTTATTATTATGGTGAGTTGGTGAAGTGTAGAATTTTCAAAAGGCATTGTTTGAAACATAGGAATGCTTCTGTAGAATTAGACAGATATGAGGGAGATGCCCATATGCTCTGCCTATCTCGCAGTACTTAGTTGGTGCTGAATTTCGCTAACTTCGAAACACCTGAAATTGGTTGGGCCCTATGTATAATCCTTGCATCCCTATCAACGCAACTCTTGTACTAGGTGTAGATATGGATGGTCCCACCAATGTAGGTGTATTTTTTGGGCCCTGCAACCTTGGGCACTCTGTATTAAGATGAACCTCTACCAGACAATTAGTACACCATATATTCAGTTGTGTCAGTCGTGCTAGTTGTAGATCCCTTGGCTTCTCTGTCAGGTTCGCAATTTGATGTTGAAAACCCAATATGGACGGATCATTAGGCATTTCTCCCCCTAGGTACTCATGTGTGTATCCCGATATAACCTCAATTTGAGTCGCCTGCACTAGGGCATCTTGCAGCGAATCAATTTTTTGTTGAGTCAATAGTGTGCAGGTAAGGGGCAATAATGTTTTAATGGACCAATGCCATTGATTATTTGGGTATATCGGCTAGCTCAACTTACCAATCGCATCCTTGAATATCTGCATTAGCTCCCAGGTAGTCTCTCCTTCCCACAACTTGATTTCCCATAGCTCAGATAGCCCCTACTGGGTGGTCTGAGGAAGCTTAAATTCCTGCACAAATTCCTGCTTAACATCATCTACTATTGGATTCTAGTACAGTTCCGACCACTTAATGAACCATCTTAATGATATTTCTCTAAGAGTGGTTTGGAATTCAATTAACTTTATTACATCAGGTGTTTGGCATGCCCTCCAGATGGCTTCACACAGATACCAATGTTGATCTACATCATCATTCCCTTTACCAGATAATTCAGGCTATCTGTTGAATGATCCCACCATATTTGACTGAACTTGTGAGAAGAGTATAAATCCCTGCGACCTAGGCTACAATGATCCTTGTAGGTTCGCACTACTATTACTAGTTCTACTACCACCCGCACTAGCTTTGTAGGTAGCATGCACATTGTAAACTCTTATGACTTTGATTAACTTAGAAATAAATTTATTAGGATTATGTTACTAGGGGAAGGTTAGGGAAGATACTACCTAAGTTATGGGGAGGCGAGTCATTGCATATAGTGGACACATCATTTTCTACAAATAGTCTCCTTATGGCAAAGTGCATGTCATCATCCAGGCCTTCCTTAGAGCCTGTGTAGCCCATTCCATCTGAAGTTTCTATTTCCATTAGAGGGGCTGGGTCCTTGTCACCCTCCTGACCCATAGTTGTTACAGTTGTCTCTGCTCTTCCCAATGGACTAACTTTCACTCTTTATTCCTCTTATGGACATCCTAACATTGCTCTTGCTTGGTGTAACTCTTGTGTTGTCTATTAATTTCCGTAGATTCCTCTCCATCCATTTCTCAGCTATCCACACCCTCCTTTGCACCCTCAGATCCTTGGCCTTTCGAAAGTCATATGTGTCCATTTCTTCGATATTCTCATAGTTCCCTACTTGGTAGCATCCCTCCCCTTAAGTCCTTCCCCTAGTACTAGGTGGTTAAGCTGCCATGTTCAGGTTCTTGAACACCAATAAGTTCTCCTCTGCCATTAGAGCCTTAACCCATAATTGGGTTTCCTTTAGTAGTCTTCCTCTCAATCCTAACTTGAACATGGCCTCATCTTTATAAAAGGACTGATGACTCTCCATGGAAAACTCAATAATGTATCCCTCTAGCGTGGTCTATACCCAGAAATCCACAACTTGCGTTAGATTTGTGTCAAGTCGATGTAGCTCAATAAGATCCGCTTGAGTCCAAGTATGGCAAGATCGGTTCTTTCCTTTTACTTGAACTCTTTGCAACCAATTGTAGAGCTCCTCTGGGAATTTGCACCATAAAATCTTGTATTGATCGCTAGCTGGTTTCACATATAGGATCTCTTCCTTCAAATTCTCCACACCTTGTCGACGAAGTTGAGCTTGTTGAGAGATGAATTGTTCTGGTTGTTCTTGCCACCAGTCTTGCAGTTCCTTAAAGATCCTCGATATATTCCAAACCCCTTTTTGAAATTTCATGTCCCTGAAATGAAACCATTTGTTGGCACAAAAATATTAATAAGGTTGAAACCCCAAGTTTGGGAACAGGGGCCAACAAAGCTCCGTTGTAGTCTAGCACAATACTATAATTTTCACCTTATCCAAGATGGATAAGGAGTCTCACCCGAGGTGTGTCGTGACCCTAGTTAGATGGGGGGTGGGAGTTTGATATCAGGGTGGAGTCACATGAGGGATGCAGGAGTCAAATAGCCCTGGACTATATGAATTAGACATCTAATCACAACAGATCATGAATATACATAGGAGAAATACAATAAAAATATGATCATATTAATTTTAACAAACCATGTAACCATCCACACACTATGCAAATATCCCAAAATCCTCCCTTTTCTATTAATCCATGTGGAAATACAGTATTACATCCAGCTCGAGAGCCTCATCTCAACATCACAAAACTACCATGAGAGATCAATACATAACCAAATTATCCAAGACAACAGACACAGTGCGGATTGAACAGCTCCGCAATAACATTTCAGTACTCTCCTCCTCCTCTTCCTGTTATGCTTGTTGAAAATAGCAACAAGAAATGCTAAAAATAGAACTACTATAAATAGAATTTTGAGATACATTCCAATTTTAGTTAGTCCCTAAATTAAAATTGAGAATTAAAATTCGAATTTGATCTTTTAGCAGTTGTTTGTAAAATAATTAATTAATTCATCTTGAGTTAATTAGTTGTAGAAAATCAAACATGAAGTCTATGTGAAGACATGCAATAGTTTCCCCTCTGATTGAGGAAGTTATCCCTTGATTAAAGGAGATTAGGATGAGTTGTACTTTGAG
Source organism: Pinus tabuliformis (assembly GCA_031772625.1). NCBI lineage: Eukaryota > Viridiplantae > Streptophyta > Pinopsida > Pinales > Pinaceae > Pinus > Pinus tabuliformis. The sequence goes on along the minus strand of CM062806.1, from coordinate 875,266,253 downwards.
TTGTAATTAGTTAGCTCAGTTAACTAGGTTAAGTCCAGTTAGATTGGTTCCAACAGTTTTTTGAATTGATTCTGAGTTCAGTTAGTTAATGCATGCATGCATGTAAATACCGCACTTCAGATAACTTAATGTTCTCTCATCAATAACTGATGCATGTTAGTTCAGTCAGAGACCCAGTTGAGATCAGATGATGGGATAGTGTACTATCAGTTGCAAGAATATTCCATTGAGGATATCTCTTACATGCAGAAGGAATTCATTCCTTGGAGATTGCATAGTTACTTATGAGTTTGATGAGTGTGTGATGAGGCCAATTCACACAGGTGGCAGCATTGGACCCCAGGAGAAACTACACAAGGAAATAGGAGGCTTGGAGGATTGGAGGAGGACATATGTTGTGTCTATTTAATCTGTGAGTTGTATTGAGGGATTGTACTGAGATCTGGATAGCTTGTGAGCTAAAGCTTTTTGTAATCCAGACATATTTCCACTTGTATGATAATACAGAGATTGGGGTTTTTAGCTGAGGCTTTCCCCAGAGTATTCTTCTATGTTCATGTTTGATTGATTTCTCATTCTTTGTTATATGTGTTCTATTTGATCTTGCTCAAAATCGATTAAGCTTCCGCAAGTTTGTGTGTAGAAGTAGATCAAGTATTTTGCTTTAGTCTATTGCATTATCAGGTGATCTACAGTGGGAAATTCTACATGGTATTAGAGCAAAGGTGATCAAAGTGAAGAACAGTATACAAAGAAGTTCAAAGTTTGAAGTTTCAAGTTCCTGATTATAGAATTCGAATTCTTATCACATCTCAAATTTCACCAATGGCGTTCAACGGTTTAAGACTCGAGTATGCCCTTGATGGCAGCTCGAATTATATAGCCTGGAAGGATCACATGGAAGCAGTATTAGAGGACAACGATTTGAAGGACTTCATTGATCAACAAGTCCCCAAGCCAGTAGTAGCTAATGATATAGAATTGGCGGAATGGAAGAAATGTGTGGCTAGAGCAAGGAGAATCCTTCTAGAGGGAGCTCGAGACCACATAATCTCGAGTCTCCATGGGAAGGAGACGGCGTTTTCAATGTGGAAAACATTGAAAGATCTATATCAGAACAGCATCGATCAGAGGAAGTTGGCGATGAAAGACAAGCTTCAGAAAATCAAGTGTGAAAACGGCAACACGATCTCTACATATCTGAACAAGCTCTCCACCTGCAGGGATGAGCTTGGAAGTGTAGGGATCACGACAGCTCATGATGACATGGTGAGTCTTTCTCTCCTCGATCTTCCTAAGAGCTGGAATAGCTACCAAGACTCAGTTAATGGAAGAGAGAAACTGCCATATTGGGAACGACTTTGGTCGGATCTGGTGCAGGAGCAGATAAGAAGAAGCACCAGAGATAGATCTTCATCAAAGCAAGAAGATGAATAAAATCTAGCCTTAGTGAGTAAGGCGAGGAAAGGGAAAGGGAAGGCATCCCATCCCAAATCCAGTTCTTCCCATGGTGGGAAGAATTTTGACAAATTGAAAGTGTGATGCTTTCATTATCATGAGTTGGGCCATTATGCTACGAATTTTCCACATAAGAAATCCAAGAAGGGATCCTCAAAGGCATCAGATGGTGAGGCATTGGCCTCACAGTGCGAATTGGATTTCTCTCTCATCGCATGCATGGTTTCATCCATGGTGGGATGTGTTTGGTATCTGGATAGTGGAGCTTCATTCCACATGACCGACGACAAGAATCTTTTCAGTACCTTAGAGGAGAAGGATCTCCAGATGCGGATCGAGATGGGCGATGATGGAAAGTACCGTGTTTCAGGTGAAGGTACGGTTGTGTTTCAGAGGGAGCATGGAGCTCCTCTCACCCTGACTGATGTAAAGTATGTACTGGGTCTGAAGAAGAATCTTGTGTATGTCGCTATGCTAGAACACAAAGGCTATGATGTAGTCTTTAGTAAAGGAAAGGTATTCCTGAGGCACATCGGTACTGGACAGACCAAGAGGATTGGGATTCGAGTAAAGAATCTCTACAAGCTAGAGGTAGACGACTGTGATGCATTGAGTTCAAAAGCTGAATTGGTGCAGAGCCAAGATGTTGGTGAGCTATGGCATAGAAGATTGGGCCACTTGCACCATGGGGCCTTGAAGATCATGCAGCAGATTTCTACCGGACTTCCCAAGGGAAAACTGGAGCGGGCGGATACATGCAAAGGTTGTACCTTGGGTAAGTATGCGAAATATTCCTTTCAGGATCGAGACATTAGAGCTGGAGCAATCTTGGAGCGAGTTCACACAGATGTGTGTGGACCATTCTCTACAGCCTCCACTGCTAAACAAAGGTACTATGTTATTTTTATTGATGATTTTTCTCGTAGATGTTGGATCTACTTTATGAAAAGAAGGATTTGACCTTCTTAAGGCTTTGTGAGTTTAAAGCCTTGGCAGAGAAAGAATCTGGAAAGAAAATAAGGGCCTTGTGTAGTGACAATGGTGGAGAGTATGTCTCCCAATAGTTTAAGGACTTCTGTGCAACAGAAGGAATTAAACGGGAGTTGACGACACCCCATAACCCACAGCAGAATGGGGTGGCCGAAAGGAAGAATAGATCGATTGTGGGAGCAGCTCGAGCGATGTTGCATGACCAAAGCCTACCACTTCATTTGTGGGCTAAGGCATGCAATACAGCAGTATACTTGCAGAACAGAAGCCTGCATCGTATACTAGGGATGAAGACACCAATGGAAGCCTTTTCTGGGAAGCAACCAGATGTGAGTCACTTCAGGATCTTTGGATCATCGGTTTATTGCCATGTGACCAAAGATGCCCAGAAGAAGCTAGATCCAATAGCTGAGTTGGGGATACTTGTGGGGTACACTGATACACCCCACAACTATCGGGTGTTCCTGCCTACCAGTCAGAGGACAATGGTACATAGAGATATGAATTTAGATGAGCAGAAAGCCATGCGAGTATCACTTGAGAGGGAGCTCAAATTGCATGCATAGGAGGAACTTTTAGTTCCTAAGGAGGAGGAGCCTCTTACTGATGCGGAGCAACTGCATGCAGAGGATCCGGGAGTGGATACATCCACTCATGCTAAGTCTTCTAGATATGGATGGAAACGCTCAAGGGAATCTGATAGGTTGATGATGCATGCGCGAGAGAATGTGGGGCAACCATCTTCTCAACGCAGATAGAGGAGGTCACCTGAGCGGTACACTGGTTACATGGCCCTGGTTGGGGAGTGTGCAGAGACTGAACCTTCTTATTTTGAGGAAGCAATGCAGCAACCAGTCTGGGTTGATGCTATGGTAAAGGAGTACGACTCTATCATTTGGAACAGTGTGTGGGATGTTGTCCCAAGACCTCAGGACAAGTCAGTCGTGAGTTCTCAATGGCTTTACAAGGTAAACCAGGTAGCTAATGGCAGTGTTGAGAAAGGCAAGGTTTGTTGCCCGTGGTTTCTCACAGGTCGATGGGATTGACTACAATGAGACTTTTGCTCCTGTAGCAAGGTACTCATCTATCAAATCGATGTTGGCACTATTAGCTCAGATGGGTTGGAAGTGTTGGAAATAATACTGAGAGGGGGGGGTGAATCAGTATTATCACATCAATAAAACTTTTTCATTTCCATATTCAGATTCATATATGCTACTTCCACAACTTCTTATGATTCAGTTAGTTGATCCTTAATGAGTCCATTAGAACATTATCAACCATATTAACACTAAACAGGTGCAGTAAAATAGAACAAATCATCACACATAAGCCACACACATGAACACCATGATATAAGGTGGAAACCCAATGTGGGAGAAAACCACCTACTGCAAGTCATCTCAATCTTCTTCTTAATAAGAAAATCATTTTACAATATTTTTGTACTGGTGCAGTCTTATACCAGTATGCAGGCTTCTACCTGCAGAGAGCTACAACCCCCATAGTTCTTGTACTAGCCGATCCATTTACTAGTACGCAGGCTGCTACCTGCTACAATGCTCCAAAGTTTTCAACTGCTACTGGAAGGGAGCTACCACCCCCGTAGCTCTTGTACTAGCTAAGATACTAGTACGTAGGCGCCGGCCTACAATCTTCTCTCCTCCGGGTACCACGTTTCATACATTTTCAGACTGGATACACCATTTGATCCCGATCTATCCTTAGATCTTGTTCTCCATCAACCGGTGAGATCCCTCTTTAGCTCAGATCCAGATCTGCACCATAACCCAATCACAGTATTCCAGATCTAGATATTCAATAATTCAGATGATGCTTTGCCAAATGATCTCCTTCCTCTTTTATAGTCTTAGGCCTTTCACAATACCACGGTCCAAAACCATAATAACACAATACCACGGACCCAATACTTGGGATCAACAATTTTGGATGCAATACCACGGACCAAAACCATAGGATCAAAAACTGTCGGAATAATACCATGAACCAACCATGAAAGTGCGTGAGATCAACACTTTTGGATGCAATACCACGGACCAAAACCATAGGATCAAAAACTGTCGGACTAATACCATGAACCAACCATGAAAGTGCGTGAACTTTTCTCTTGCATGAAGGGAACTTTTCTCTGCAAGAAAGTGCGTGAACATTTCTCTACATGAAATAAACTCTTCTCTACATGAAAGTGCGTGAACTTTTCTCTACATGAAATAAACTTTTCTCTGCATAAAAGTGCGTGAACTTTTCTCTACATGGAATAAAATTTTCTCTGCATAAAAGTGCGTGAACTTTTCTCTACATGGAATAAACTTTTCTCTGCATAAAAGTGCGTGAACTTTTCTCTACATGGAATAAACTTTTCTCTGCATAAAATTGCATGAACTTTTCTCTACATGAAGGAAACTTTGTTGCACTATAATTTATCAAATAAATTTGCTGCACTATAATTTATCATTTGTGTGATTTTCCATCAAGGACAACACTTGTCTCATAATGCCAACAATCTCCCCCTTTGGACTTGATGGCAACAATACCAAATCACTCTCCCCCTTTGACATCAAGGGCAAAGGGCGGACCAAGATATTCCCTTCCTTTGCTGTCCATACTCCCCCTGAGTGCCTGCTGAAATTTCTGAATGAGCTCCCCCTTTGTATATGCCAAGGTGTACCAATCTGTCCATGCTCCCCTTGAGTACATGCTGAAGTTGTGAAACCTGGAGTTGTGTTTGATACTCCCTTTGACTCTCCTGCTGCTGTACTCTTTTGATTCAGATTTTTATTTCCTACAGTTGTCTGGCTAGAATCTTCATCTCCCTTTTCACTTGAAAAGCCAGATACTGCAAGCCTAGCAGCCTTGCCGTCATTTCGATTTAGAAGCCACAAACCAACTTGCAAGCACTGTCGTGCAAATAGCATAGAAAGTTTAACTGGTTGACCAAGCTGAAAGAATACCCCATCGTCTGGAGACAAAAGATTATTCAATTCAAGGGCTCCTTGTTCCATGTCTGATTTAGTATGTTCTGAAGTAGGTTTACACATCCTATCTTGCAATATAATATGGCGCCATTTCCCATTACCAACAACTTGTACCCTCAATCGATCTTCCCGAATAGATGAATCTGAGTCGGGTGTTTCTAAGAGTCCCTTTTCATAGGCCGAAATGCAGCACTCTGCTAGACGGATCCATATAAGAGGTTTCATGTAGTAAAGGCTGCAAGCTTGTTGAAAGCATTTAGCTGCTACATTTGGATTTCCACAAATCAAATGCAGCATACCACAGTTATTCATGATAGATTGAGATTTATCTTGAGAAAATTTTGCCAGCTTAAGTGGCTGTTCTGCACAGATTGAAACACTATTCTGATAGCCTTCTTGAAATATAAAGCCGCTAAACGGTCTTTTCTCAATTGATGATGTATACAACCAAGATTGTTCCATAGCATGCATGGCATCCCTTGCTCTGATCTGTTACTGCACGTTGTCAGAAGTTTAATAGCTTTGCGATAATTACCACGAGAATATTCCAGCTGAGCCTTCAGAAGCAATGCTGTTGAAGAATCCCTACCACGAGCAATGTTCACAGCCATTTTAACTTCACGCTTTGTTGCCTTAGGATTCCCTGTGAGGAGGAGAAGACGGACCTTGTAAAGATGTAATATAAGCTTCAAGTCACTTTTCGGTGGTGGTTTTTCAACTGCAATTCTTGTTAAGTCACCCGACATTGATAAATTAGCAGAAGACCTTCCAATATTTTGATTTTCACTGCCTAAGGTTGACAAGAAAGTCTCATAGTCAAGGGCCTCATCTGATAATGTCCTTGTAAGACTGATGTCAGCATTGGCTGTAGCACTAGGCGAACTGGTGGAATTAGAAGTCATTACACTGCTAGTACCCTCAGTTGCTGCCAAATTCACTTGTGTTGTTGGAATCGACTTTGGCGCTTGATTTGTTGAATTACTGCCACCATCAACTGATTGGGCCATATGCCCAAATCCAAAAGCCTTCTCCATGTATTGCACCACATTCGCGGCTTTCGCTGCTTCATGGGAAGCTAAAGCAATATCCAGCATAAGAAGACAAATGCGTAAAGCTGCGGTCTCATCTATCGGCTCTATGTTTTGGTACAAGGGTTCTAGTAGAGACATTGCACTTGCATAATGCTGAAGATGATATAAGATAACTGCAGTATTAAGTGTAGCAATAGATGTATCATATTCATCCACAAAAGCAACACCTTCAGAATTAGAAGATGCAGATGCTTGTTGTCCACCAGCAACACCACTTCCTTTAGGTACCAATGTACTGCTAGCATTTGAAGGCCTGATTATGCCTTCAAGCTGGTCTCCAGCTGCACGAACAAGTTCCTCACTCTTCTTCTTAACCTTGTCAAGTACCTCTAGAAGCCTTTTTTTTTTGGATCTGTACAACCATCATGAAAGTATTATGCCACAGCAATATTATGAAGGACCTTGGGATCATCTTCCTTCTTCTGCGATAGCTGACACAGGATATCCAAACATTCTTGATAACGCCTTGCTTGAAACATGGCGGCAGCCTCCTTGGCTAGGGTTGCAGTTACAGGTAAATGACCTTCGTCTTCCGGAGAGCCTTCCCTGTGCGTGGCCTGTGATGACTCCATTACAAGACCAACCAAGCACCCGCTTTTCAAAAAAAACCCTTCAATCCGTGATCCTTCCTCGGATCCAAATCAAAACCCTCGCAAACTTCACTCGCCGGAACTCCAATCTCCGATCTTAAGAAAACAAAAAAAATGCCCTAGAATTTCGTAAAGAGATCTTTGAATGGGCTGAAACGGGTACGGTTTAACTACGAATCCTGTAAATTATTTTGCACTGTATTTGTAACAGAAAGACCCCGAAAGCTTAGCGGAAAGGTGATTCTATGCTCAAGGGAACCATGATTTCTGTTATCCTCGTTGTTTATTCCAAATGCAGAGATGGGTTTTCCCTGTTTATATCTTCGCCTGCCTGATTTAGCCAAATAGGGCGACGTCCTTTATATCATCCTCCTCCTGTGCCGGCCCATTTATAGCGCGTATTAGGCACCATCTAAGAATCAATCCACTAATATGGTCTGAACATCAACTATGTAACCCCAAGAATCATCTAAACAACTCATAACCATATCATAGCAAGATGAATCATTTATCCATATAAGCATCATCACCAAGGACTATTAACCATAATGCCAACAATGCATTAAGAGCATATGCTCCCCCTAAACCTGTGCCATCTGTCAGATCTGATCATGCATATTAATAAGAAGTATCAAGACATTAGCAATATCAAGTTAGAACCAAAATACTTCTAACCATCATATCCACACATCATTAGCAAAATGCAACCATTATCAATTAGAGCAAAACCGATCCTTTTCTTGAATCTGTCCCTACTGCCTTTCTTCAAACAATCATATACGCGACTGTGCAGTAACAAATTCGCGTATATATGAAACTTCCCTTTATCAAGCTTGCATAGGAGATTGAAGTTTTACACTTCCGGCTCCCTCTGTTATGTCTGTATAATGTGTTGTGCCGCCACTTTCTGACTGAACTTCCTTTTTCTTCCATATCTTCAAGTGTGATGATGTTTTCTCCTTTTGGTGTGATGTCCGTGCTTTGTTCCTGCATTCCTTTGCTATATGTCCAAGCTTGTTACAAGCATAACATCTTACATCTTTCATATTCCTTTTGTAGCAATCAGCAGCTTTGTGACCAAACATATTGCAAGCAAAGCAATATCCATTAAAGTACCTTGACTGAGATGATCTGTTTGTTTGATGATCTTGAACCCTTCTTCTTCTACATCTGGCTGCAACATGTCCAAGGATATGACATACATAACATTCAACATTATTCATAGGAGGAGTAAAATATTTTCTTTGAAGAATTTCTTTCCTTGGTTGATGATGAGATTGACCTTTCATCTCTCTTATCTCCTTGTTGATCATTTTAGATTTCTCTTTAGAGTTCCTTGCCTCACCTTGTGAACTAGATTCACCTTCAACAGATTCATGAAAGCCAAGACCAGTTTTGATAGCAGTAGATCTTTGACTATTAAGAATATCATCCAAGACTTTAGCACTATCTTGAAAACGTAAGAGCTTATCCTTTTCTTCTAATTTACTTTTCAAGATATTTACCTCAACCTAAAGTTGTTCATCTTTTTCTAGATATTACTTCTTCATGTCTTCTTCAGCTTTCCTTTCTTCTTCCAACTGATGCTTTAGCTTGAGAATCTCCTTTTCTTGTTCTTCATTCAGATCCTGTTGCATTTGAAGAATTCTGAAGGCACATTCTAGCTGAGATTTTAAGATGATAACTTCGATTCCCTGTTTTTCAATATCTTGGACTAGATCTTTATTCTGCTTCTTTGATTCTTCAAGATCTTCCTTTAGAGAGCGGATCGTGGCTTCAAGACTTTCATAGTAACTGGATCTATCTCTGAGTTTCTTGATGGTTGTGTTTTTTTCATTGACTTCATTTCTTAGAGACGTTGCTTCAACCTGCAACTTTTGATATTTCTCCTTGAATAACTCTCGTTGAGCCTTTTGTCTAGTAACAGCTTCTTTGAGGGCACCACTCTTTATGTTCAGAAGTCTTTCTTGTTCACTAATTTTGTTTGTCAGCCTGTTAAATTCTGCTTCTATTTGATATCCTTCTTCCTCACCCATAAGAGCACATTCAGTTGTTTCGTTATCACTTCCATCTTTTCCAAATGGATAGATAGCTGGAACATCAGAGGATAGCAAATTCATACCTGATAGTTCATCTTCATTCTGAAATGATTCCGAATCTAAATCTGAATCTGAAGAGCTTCTTATACCTAATCCCCAATCGATTCTCCCATTGTCATAGTTCTTATGAGATGTCTTCTTCTTCTTGTGAGCTTTCTTCTTAAGCTTCTTTCCCATTGTTCCACGGATCTCCTTCAAGCGATCAAGCTTCTACCAAAGAACCTGCTCTGATAGCAATTGTTGGAAATAATACTGAGAGGGGGGGGGGTGAATCAGTATTATCACATCAATAAAACTTTTTCATTTCCATATTCAGATTCATATATGCTACTTCCATAACTTCTTATGATTCAGTTAGTTGTTCCTTAATGAGTGCATTAGAACATTATCAACCATATTAACAGTAAACAGGTGCAGTAAAATAGAACAAATCATCACACATAAGCCACACACATGAACACCATGATATAAGGTGGAAACCCAATGTGGGAGAAAACCACCTGCTGCAAGTCATCTCAATCTTCTTCTTAATAAGAAAATCCTTTTACAATATTTTTGTACTGGTGCAGTCTTATACCAGTACGCAGGCTTCTACCTGCAGAGAGCTACAACCCCCATAGTTCTTGTACTAGCCAATCCATTTACTAGTACGCAGGCTGCTACCTGCTACAATGCTCCAAAGTTTTCAACTGCTACTGGAAGGGAGCTACCACCCCCGTAGCTCTTGTACTAGCTAAGATACTAGTACGTAGGCGCCGGCCTACAATCTTCTCTCCTCTGGGTACCACGTTTCATACATTTTCAGAATGGATACACCATTTGATCCCGATCTATCCTTAGATCTTGTTCTCCATCAACCGGTGAGATCCCTCTTTAGCTCAGATCCAGATCTGCACCATAACCCAATCACAGTATTTCAGATCTAGATATTCAATAATTCAGATGATCCTTTGCCAAATGATCTCCTTCCTCTTTTATAGTCTTAGGCCTTTCACAATACCACGGTCCAAAACCATAATAACACAATACCACGGACCCAATACTTGGGATCAACAATTTTGGATGCAATACCACGGACCAAAACCATAGGATCAAAAACTGTCGGAATAATACCATGAACCAACCATGAAAGTGCGTGAGATCAACAATTTTGGATGCAATACCATGGACCAAAACCATAGGATCAAAAACTATCGGACTAATACCATGAACCAACCATGAAAGTGCGTGAACTTTTCTCTTGCATGAAGGGAACTTTTCTCTGCATGAAAGTGCGTGAACATTTCTCTACATGAAATAAACTCTTCTCTGCATAAAAGTGCGTGAACTTTTCTCTACATGGAATAAACTTTTCTCTGCATAAAAGTGCGTGAACTTTTCTCTACATGGAATAAACTTTTCTCTGCATAAAAGTGCATGAACTTTTCTCTACATGGAATAAACTTTTCTCTGCATAAAAGTGCGTGAACTTTTTTCTACATGGAATAAACTTTTCTCTGCATAAAAGTGCGTGAACTTTTCTCTACATGAAGGAAACTTTGTTGCACTATAATTTATCAAATAAATTTGTTGCACTATAATTTATCATTTGTGTGATTTGCCATCAAGGACAACAATTGTCTCATAATGCCAACAGGAAGATCCATCAAATGGATGTGAAGACTGTGTTCCTCAATGGGAAGATTGAGGAAGAGGTGTACATTGAGCAGCCAGAAGGTTTTGAGACCTTCGATCATGAGTCGCATGTGTGCCAACTCAAGAGGGCTTTGTATGGGCTGAAGTAAGCACCTTGTGCTTGGTACACCAGGATCGACAACTATTTCACCGGGTTGGGCTTCACCAAGAGTGAAGCAGATGTGAACCTTTACCACATCATGGTAGAAGGTAAGCCATTGATCATTGTTCTTTATGTGGATGATCTGATTTTGACAGGTGATGATCAGTTGATCAAGTCTTGCAAGGAGGACCTTGCAAGAGAGTTCAAGATGAAAGACATGGGTCTCATGCACTACTTTCTAGGCATGGAAGTGTGGCAGAAGGATGGGGAAGTGTTTGTGTCTCAAGGCAAGTATGCCAATGAGATACTCAGGCGATTCCACATGGATAAGTGCAAGCCCATGCAAACTCCTCTAGCTGGTAACTGGAGGAAGGAGGATGCTACTTCAGGTGAGGTAGTAGTTGCTACTGTTTATCGGCAGCTTGTGGGTTCATTGATATATCTAGTGAACACACGACCAGATCTGTGCTTTGTGGTGAACCAGCTGAGTCAAGCTATTGTTCAACCTACCACGTTGTTTTGGAAGGAAGCGAAGCATGTGCTGAGATACCTTAGAGGCACATCTCAGTATGGATTGTGATACACAGAGACAGAGGGAGTGAAGCTTCAGGGCTTCACAGATGCAGATTGGGTAGGGAGTCCATCAAACCGGAAGAGCACTTCTAGAGGAATCTTCAACCTTGGTTCAGCTGCAGTTTCCTGGTACAATAGGAAACAGAGGTTAGTTGCACTTAGCTCAGCAGAGGTTGAATACATGGCTACCAATCAGGCAGCATGCAAGGCCATTTGGATATGCAAGACCATTTGGATGCGGAAGATTCTAGTGGGATTGTTTGGTCAGAGGATGGATCCAACTGTGATCTATTGTGATAATCAAAGTTGTATCAAACTCTTTGAGAATCCAATATTTCATGACAGGTCCAAGCACATTGATATCTAGTATCATCATCTTCGAGACTGTGTGGTGAAGAGGATCATGTTGTTGTTGTATGTTTCGACCGAGGAACAGGATGCAGATATTTTGACTAAGGCATTGTCAAAATGCAAGTTCGAGTTCCACAGAGACAGGATTGGGGTGATTAATAATCCCTTTCTTGTTGAGAGGGAGTGTTGAAAATAGCAACAAGAAATGCTAAAAATAGAAGTGCTAAAAATAGCACTGCTATAAATAGCATTTCGGGATACATTCCAATTTTAGTTAGTCCCTAAACTAAAATTGAGAATTAAAATTCGAATTTGATCTTAGCAGTTGTTTGTAAAATAATTAATTAATTCATCTTGAGTTAATTAGTTGTAGAAAATCAAACATGAAGTCTATGTGAAGACATGCAACAGTTTCCCCTTTGATTGAGGAAGTTATCCCTTGATTAAAGGAGATCAGGATGAGTTGTACTTTGAGTTGTAATTAGTTAGCTCAGTTAACTGAGTTAAGTCCAGTTAGATTAGTTCCAATAGTTTGTTGAACTGATTGTGAGTTCAGTTAGTTAATGCATGCATGCATGTAACTACTGCACTTCAGATAACTGAATATTCTCTCATAAATAACTCATGCATGTCAGTTCAGTCAGAGACCCAGTTGAGATCAGATGATGGGATAGTGTACTATCAGTTGCAGGAATATTCCATTGAGGATATCTCTTGCATGCAGAAGGAATTCATTCCTTGGAGATTGCGCAGTTACTTCTGAGTTTGATGAGTGTGTGATGAGGCCAATTCACACAGGTGGCAGCATTGGACCCCAGGAGAAATTGTGCAAGGAAATAGGAGGCTTGGAGGATTGGAGGAAGACATATGTTGTGTCTATTCAGTCTGTGAGCTGTATTGAGGGATTGTACTGAGAGTTGGATAGCTTGTGAGCTAAAGCTTTGTGTAATTCAGACATATTTCCACTTGTATGATAATACAGAGATCGAGGTTTTTAGCTGAGGCTTTCCCTAGAGTTTTCTTCTGTTTTCATGTGTGATTGATTTCTCATTCTCTATTATATGTGTTCTATTTGATCTTGCTCAAAATCGATTAAGCTTCAGCAAGTTTGTTTGTAGAAGTAGATCAAGTATTTTGCTTTAGTATATTGCATTATCAGGTGATCTACAGTGGGAAACTCTACAATGCTCGTCCTTCTTTATATTTTTGCAACTGCTTGGATTGTCAGTTCTCTCTTGGAGGCTCTGCCTTCTTCCTGATTAAGTTTCTTCTATTGCTCGACTGTTAGTATTCTGCTCCGCTCGGTTGTGGTTGCCTTCTTTCGTTGTTCCTTCGCAACTATTAGTTCTTAGTGGGTTTCTTCCCCTTTCCGGTTGTCTACCCCACAACTTCCCAATAGTTATCTTCACAAAAAGTTGTCAACCTTCTAGCTCGTCATCTAAGTTCCTTAATTCTCCAAAACAAAGAATCCAACAATCTCCAAATACGGATTCTAGCTTGTCCCACATATCTCTGGCATATTTCAAACCTACTAGCCTATTCAAATCATCATCATGAAGATTCTTGTATATTATGCATCTACCCTGTGCATGATGCTGCAAAACTTTATCTGCAATTGGACCCTTGCCATAAAAAAATAAAATAAAGAAATAAATAAAAATAAAAATAAATAAATAAATAAAAATAAAAATAAAAATTCACCAATAAACCACAGATCTACTCTCCAACAATCAAGTTGCAACTAAGAGCCCCACTCTAATACCAATTGTTGGAAACCTTTGAGCATTACTAAGAGGGGGGGTGAATCAACAGTGTGATATTCCTAACAATTTTACCAATTAGAACTTCACTTATTGAATCATGCATATAGCCATAAACACATTAGATGATATTATTCATATCAACCTTATAAATAGCTAAAAAAATATAAACATGAGAGAAATAATAATTATCACATCAAAAACACATCCACACAAGAGATACAAGATATCTGGTGGAAAAACCTTCATCAAGAAAAAGATAACCCTTGTTTTTGTTGTGTTGCTCTGAGTCTTCTATTAAGCAAAATATATCTTTTACATAGATGACTGACTCCCATCAGTTAGGAGACTCGACCTCATATATAATCAGCTGACTCTGATCAACCTGGAGACTCGATTCTACTTATAATCTTGAAACACTATGTTCTCCATAGATCTATAGAATACCATTCGCTGAAAGCCATCACGATCAATAGATCCTTTCCCAACTCTAATTGGACTATCCAACTACCATTGGATTGAAAAATTATTCCTTTCGCTTAAACTTTGCAATCACTGCTACACATCCATGAAGTCACTGCTCCTCTACTCTATGCGGACCTCCTTTCATCTATTTTCATACTGGATCCGAAGAATTTCTGATCAACTCGATTTATCTCTACAATACGAACTCTAACAACAAGACAATCTCATCAAATCATAAATCACCAAAATCATATTCTCTCACACAAGAAAATAGTGGCCATAATCCATTCAACAAAATAATTGAATATATCACCAACAGCTAAAAAAAACTCATAACAAACCCTCACACCAAAATATGAATGTTGCATAATACAATCAACAACATAAGACATTATGGCTATGTGCTAAATGCATTAGCAACTCATGCAAAAAAAAATATGAGAGTCACTAATATGGAGCTATACCAAGCTCTCCATCAATACCAAACTCTGATACAACCCTCTGCATCACGCATCTAAAATTTGGAGATCCAAATCAATACTATGCTTCAAGAAATAGATATACTCATATTTTTGCCACTAGAGCTCATACACTAAAGAAATCAAGCTCACTATGGCTCTGAAGAATATGCACATGATGTCACCTTCTCTAACTCACTTACACTCACCATCAACCATCACCAACTCCAAAATTGAATATAGAAAACATGAAGAGTGAAATTGACCTTTGGGCTAGGATCAAGGATGCACAAATTGGACCAAATCAATCCACTAACATCGCTACTTGTGCACTAAAGGTGTTCACATCATTGGATGACCTTTTCAAACCATTCTCGACCTTTTCAACTTATTCTAAAAGCCTCTAAGAATTTCCATTCCAATTTCCATCTCGTTTGCGCGAGGAATAAGGAAATTTTTTCGTGAAAAAACCTCACTCGCATGCATAACACTGACTAAACTCGACTAGAACCTTCAGTCGCTTGCACAAGCCTATCCCCCAGCAACTGGAGCCTTTTAATTTCTTGCATAAGCCTATCTCCCAGCGACTGGAGCCTTTCAACCACATGGATAAGCCTCCATGGGAGTGACTAGAGCAGAGCACAAGGAAAAACCACAACCCCTCAGCTCAAAACCTCTGCCACATATTGGATCCTCTTCTTCAGCTCCTATAAAAGCCTCCAAACCTATGTTAAGCTAAGTAACACCTCTGTAAGTAGATAAAACAAGTCTCCCAAGTTTCGCTGCCAAGTTGACATTAAAGGCCAACAAACAAGATTGGCAAGAGTGCCAACAAATCCTCGAATCTCCAACAAACATCTACACAAGTTGCAACACCTCTGGCAGTCCTCTATAGCACCTTTGAAACATCATCACTACCATGAGGCCAAAGCATCACTGCAACAAGTCATCTCCATGAGCATAAACATGAATACCTAGTTACCAACTTATCAAGTGTGGCAACCCAATATCATGGACACCAGTAACACATGAGAAACCATCAGCCACACCAATGCCATCACGGACCATCATCAAAAAGGATGACATCAAGAGTTGACATCAATGCCAACATAACCATCTCAATTCCAACTCAACTAGTTGCAACCTTGCTACAATGAAGGCATCCAAACATCAGATAATCTACAACGGGTTGACATCATTGCCAACATGAGCTAGTTGCCATCATGAACCAATGCCAACATCAACTAGTTGGATCCATGCATATCATAATGCCAACATTAGTTAGTTGGATCCATGCACACCATAATTCCAACATTAACCATATGAAATAAAATATACAAGTAGCCCATATTCTTGTGCAAGTTGATTTAAGCATGGTATACTAAAAATACATTATTATAATATATACATTTTAAAAATGATACAAATAATTAATAACCATGTGAAATAAAATATATCATCATAGATCTCTTTTAATTCTAGATCCACCAAGCATCTACAGGGATCAAATCCCTCGAGATGCAAACTTATTTCTGAGTGCAAAATTTGACGAAATGTTTGCACCTCTCGAGAGATTTGATTCCTCTCATCTCTTGGTAGATCCAAATTTAAGATGGATGTTTGTTAGTTTTGAGAAACACATTAATGAAATGTTTTAATATAAGTTGTGATTTCTTTTTAATAATATATAGGTAGTTGAGATTGAAATATTTTATTTATGATTCACATTCTCCACACTAAAATGTTAATACATGCCCCTCAAATTCAGAAAGAGAAAACAGATATCCATAGGACTCTCTCTCTCTCTCTCTCTCTCTATATATATATATATATATATATATATATATACACTCAAAGTGTTACATATCAACTCCATGTTAGATGTTAAAGGAATTACAAATCTCCCTCATAGATCGAATTGTTGAAAATGTAGCAAGAAAATCTAGGTTTGACTTTCCTTGGTCAAACTAGATTAAAATTCAAATTTCAATTTCAGCAGAATACTTGGAGGTAGTTAACTGAGGTGACATGACTCTTGTCACTTAGTTAACTTACTAATTCAAGTTGGACACACTTGAGTTCAGTTCTACATGATTGATTGTCGATTTGTAGCGATCTTTTTTAGTTAATTTGATTAATTGTTAGTTTAACTAGTTCTCACTGTCAACAGAACTAATAGAGGTCAAGTTTAGGGTGTGTAACTATTTTTCACACTAAGTGATCATCCAATTAACTGATCAATCAGCTCAAAATAATTGTTGCGTATATAAAATTTGAGCTACCTAGTTGAGATTGGAGTTCAAGGGCAATTTATTGTGAGTTGTAAACTATTTCAAGTTGTACAAGTCATGCATGCAGTCAGAGAAGGACCTAGAGGAATTGCGCAATCCAGATTGAGGAATTTCCTAAATAACAGGGGTTAATTCCTTGAGGAATGACGCAAGGAAATATGAGCTTGGAGGAAAAAAAATGGCTAAGTATTGGCCAAGGTCAGACAACCAAGCAGAGGATAGAAGATATAGGTGCAGGTTGAGCTCAAGCTTGAGCAGAGCATATTGTATTCATCTAGATTCTTTGATTAATGCAATACAGATAGTAAGGGGTTTTGATTAGTTGTTTTCCCCTAGATAATTTTCTATGTATATGTGTTGAAGCTTGATGCATGTTAATGATTTGTGTTCTCAATCATTAATTTACTTCCGCGGATCAGTAGAGTAATGCTGTCACTATAGTCACTTGTGACTTAGTAGTCTTAAAGATTTACTTCCGCGGATCAGTAGAGTAGCTTCTAGTCTTGTGATTTAGAAAATTTCATGAGCAGTTTAGAACCTACACATTAATTTCTACATGGTATCAAAGCTAGATTCATAGTAGAGAAGATATTTCGAAGTTGTCACTGTAGGAGGTTCGAATTTGAAGATCAATGTTACAGGTTTTTTCCAAGACTGGGAAGATGACTCTTAATGGACTCAGGCTCAAGTACGCTTTGGAAGGAACCACAAATTTTGTGGAATGGAAGATCTACATGGTCGAATTATTGGATGATAATGGGTTGCTAGAAAACATCAAGACAAATGTAGCAAAACCCCCAGCATCTAATGTCGAGGATCTTGCTCAGTGGAAGACGGATGTGGCTAAAGAGAGGAGGTTCATATTGGAGGGAGTTCGGGATCATATTGTCTGGAATCTTCATGGGAAAGAGAATCCATTTGTGGTGTGGAAAAAATTAATAGAGTTGTTTGAGAATAATAGTGATCATAAGGAGTCGGCACTCAAGGACAATCTTCGAAGTATTAAGATGCAAAAGAATAAAGAAATTTCGCAGAACCTGAGCAGGTTTACATAGTGTCATGATGAACTTGGCAGGGTCGATGTTACTGTCCGTGAAGAATATCTGGTAGCTTTATCCCTCTTGGGCCTTCCCAAGAGTTGGCATAGTTATCAAGATTCAGTAAATGGTAGAGAGAAACTACCAAGTTGGGAGTGGTTATGGTTTGATCCAGTGCAGGAAGAAATAAGGCAAAGCAAAAGAGATGGGACTTCATCCAAGGGTGAGGATGAGGAGAATTTTGTCTTGGCTAGAAAGGAAAAGAAAGGGAAAGGGAAAAATCCCAATCCAAAGCAAAATATGGTCAAGGGGTCAAGAAGAAAGACTTGTCCAAAATCAAGTGGTTTCATTGTCATGAACTGGGACACTATGCCACGAAATGTCTGAGAAGAAAGTAAGCAAGAATATTGCAAGAGGAGTAGTAGGTGAATCATTGGCTTCACAGTTCAAACTTGATTTTACCCTTAGTTCATGCATGGAAATCACAGTGATGGGTAGTGTGTGGTATCTCGACAGCGATGCCTCATTCCACATGACAGGCAACAAAGAATTTTTCAGTGACTTGGAGGAGAAGGATCTATAGATGCACATCGAGATGGGAGATGATGGAAGATGTTATGAAACCAGCTCAAGAAAAGATAGAAAAGATAGATCAACGCCTTAGAATTCAGCCTCTTCGAGGGGGCAACCTCCTTTACATTACATAAATGAACAATTATTGGATGATACAAATGACAAAACCTCCTTTCTATATATAGGAGTCTATGGAGTCACAATATAATCCAGCCGACCTAACAATAATAATATAAAGCCACAAAAATAACAATAGAGGGATTCTAAGGGGCACAGAAGTAAAAATATGGGGGTAATAGGGGCACAACAATATAAATAAGGGGTATAACTACAATAGTAATGGGGTAATCACTAGTATTATAGGGACCCAACATGCCCCTCTCCTTCAAAAAAGTGTTGTCCTCAACGCTTGAGTAGTTCTGGATACTTCTGCATAAAATTCTCATCCTCCCATGTGGAATCTTCAGCGGATAAGTTCTTCCACTTGATAAGATACTCTGAAATTGATCGATTTCGTAGCTGTCGAGTTCTTGTTTCTGTGACTGCTTCCGGTTCCAATATAATTTTTCCTTCCTCGTCAAGTTCTAGCAATATTGTTTGAATTGGGAGCTTGTCGCCTATAACCTTCTTTAAACATGAAACATGGAAAACTGGGTGCAATCGAGAAGCTGCAGGAAGCTCCAATTTGTATGCCATAGTACTAATCTTTTGCAACACCTTGTACGGACCATAATACTTTGGTGATAATTTATTATCCTTCTTAGCTTGCTTTAGGGACATTTGCTTATATGGTTGTAGCCGTAGGAATACCCAATCACCTACATCAAAACTTCTTTCACTGTGATGTTGATCTGCCTGTTGTTTCATTCTATTTTGTGCCAACACAAGGTTATCCTTTAAGAGTTGGAGGACTTGTTGTTGATGTTCGATGTGATGTTCCACTGCCTGAACCTTAGAATTTTCTCTTAAATATGATGTGATGGATGGTGGTTGATACCCATAAAGTGCCATAAATGGGGTCATTTTTGTTGTTGTATGGAAGGAAGTGTTATACCACCATTCAGCCAGAGGCAACCATTTGACCCATTGTGTTTGTTTATCAGATACAAAGCAACGAAGATATCCTTCCAAACATTTGTTTACTATCTCAGTTTGCCCATCAGATTGAGGATGATAAGATGAGCTATGAGCTAACTGAGTACCAAGACAAGAAAATAATTCTGTCCAAAAATTTCCAGTGAAAATGGGATCTCTGTCACTTACAATAATCTTTGGGTTTCCATGTAGCTTTTGTACTGTTTCCATAAATGCAGTAGAAACTGTACTGGCTTTAAATGGATGTGATAATGCACAAAAGTGTGCATACTTGGTAAGTCTGTCAACTACCACCATGATGACACTCTTTCCCTCATACTTGGGTAAACCTGTGATAAAATCCATTGAAACCTCCTCCCAACATTGGCTTGGAATGGATAAAGGTTGTAATAGACTCGGTGTCTTAATTGTTTCAACTTTATTTTGTTGGAAAACCAAACATTCCGCCACAAACTTTTGAATATCTGATTTAAGGCCATCCCAAAAAAATTCCTTCTTAACCCTGTGGTAAGTTTTTAAAAATCCTGAGTGCCCTCCTAAGGGAGAAGTGTGCAATTCCATAAGAATCTTTTGTTTTAGCTGGGAATTCTTACAGAGGTATAAGCGATCTTTGTACCATAACGAATCATTTTGCCAGCTAAATGTATCAGAAGTACTGGAATCTTGTTGTAGCTTTCGAATAAGTGCCCACACTTCTTCGTCATTCTTCCATTCCTCCCTTGCTTCGTTTATCCAATCTGGTTGGATAATAGAAATGGCACACAACAATGCTTCCACATCCTCATCCTTTCTTGAGAGTGCATCTGCCACTACATTTTGCTTCCCTTTTTTGTAGATGATTTCAAAGTCATAACCCAACATCTTTGTGACCCACTTTTGTTGCTTTTCAGAGGATAATCTTTGTTCTAAAAAGTATTTAAGGCTATCATGATTCGTTTTTACCTTGAAGTGTCTTCCCATTAGGTAGGGTCGCCATTTCTTAAGTGCATGGAGTATTGCCAACATTTCCTTCTCATAAATAGCTTTGCTTAAAAACTTTCCCTTGATTGGATGACTTTCAAAAGCAATGGGTCTTTCATCTTGCATTAGAACAGCACCAATTCCATTTCCTGAAGCATCACATTCCACAATAAAGGTTTTTGTGAAGTCCGGTGTGGCTAAGACCAGTGCTTGGCACATTTCCTCTTTAAGATGTTCAAAGGCCTTTGTTGCTTCCGGAGTCCATGAAAATGAATCTTTCTTCAATAATGTTGTTAGAGGTGCTGCTATTCTCCCATAATTCTTAACAAACTTGCGATAATACCCTGTTAACCCAAGAAATCCTCGCAGATGCTTTACGAATGTGGGGATTTTCCATTCCTTAATGGCTTTAATTTTGATAGGGTCTACCTTAACTCCTTCATGAGACACAATATGACCCAAATATTCCACCTCCTGGACTCCAAAGAAACATTTGGATCTTTTTGCATATAATTGTTTCTCCTCCAATAGTTGTAGCACCCTGTCAACATGTTCAACATGATCCTTCCAAGACTTGCTGTAGATTAGTATATCATCAAAAAATACTAACACAAATTTTCTAAGGAATGGTTTGAAAATTGAATTCATCAAATCTTGAAATGTTGAAGGTGCATTGGTAAGGCCAAAAGGCATGACCAAAAATTCATAATGACCCTCATGAGTTCTAAATGTCGTTTTCGGAATGTCTTCAATCTTCATTCTGATTTGATGATATCCCGAACGAAGATCCAACTTGGTGAAGTAAATTGATCCATGCAATTCATCCAGTAATTCATCAATGAAAGGAATGGGGAACTTATCTTTAATAGTGAGCTTGTTGAGCTCCCTATAATCCGAACACATGCGCCATGATCCATCCTTCTTATGCACCAATACTACTGGAGCTGAGAAAGAACTTTGACTCGGTTGAATTATACCAGCCTCTAGCATTTCTGCAACCATATGTTCAATTTCACTTTTTTGGACATAGGGATATCTGTACGGCCTGATGTTTGGAGGAACACTTCCGGGAATCAGATGAATAGCATGATCATGATCACGCATAGGTGGGAGACCTTTGGGAGTCTCAAATACCTTGGAATGATTGTCGAGGACTTTTTGGAGATCTGGAGAAATAGATGATTCCAATGTGGAAACATCTAGCGAACATAATTGTGCAATTACACGTCTTTGCTCCTTTTTTAGAAGCTTTGTCATGCCATTAGAGCTGATTATCTTTCCTGGTTTCCCTGCAATACCCCTTAATTCAACTTCCTTTCCTTCCGTAGAAAATTTGATGAAAAGTTCTTGAAAATTAAAAGCTATTGTACCCAAGGATTGTAGCCATTGGACTCCTAGTACAACATCAGCACCTCCCATTGGAATGGAAAGCATTGGGCTAGTCAATACATATTCTCCCATGGATAGCTTGATATTATGGCACTTTCCAGAGCAATTTATTGTTCCTCCATTTGCAATCATCACTTGACACTCTGGTGCTGGATATAGGAAGCAATTCAATTCTTTTGCTACCCTACAATGAATAAAATTGTGGGTGCTTCCTGAATCAATCAACACTATTACCTTTTTCTTCTTGATTTGTCCTTCTATCTTGATGGTTTGGGGAGTGGTAATTCCCGCCAATGCATTACAAGATATGGTCGGATTTATTTGTTCTTCATCTAGGCTTTGTTCCTGGAGTATATCCTCTTCTTTTGACCTTTCTTGCTCCTTTTCTTCTTCCTCTTCACAATCTATGTAGAATAATTTCTTCTCAGCACACTTATGACCTTTTGTGTATTTGCTATCACAATGTAACAAAGCCCTTTTGCTCTTTTTTCTTCCAATTTTTGTGGTGTCAACCTTGTAGGCTGTGAAAGACTAGTGGCAACAACACTTCCGTCTTTATAGTTGTGAATGGTATGCTTCCTAGTTGCCATAATTTTGCTTTCCATTTTTCTTGCTAACCTGAATGCCTTCTCTAATGAATCAGGTTCCCAAAGGCGAACATCATGTTGGATATTATCCTTTAAAGACCCTATGAACACATCAATCCTATGCTCCTCTGGAATATCTTTTACCCTTATGTTCAATTTTTGGAACTCCTCAATGTGCTCCATTATTGAACCCTTTTGTTTGAGACTTATCAATTGGCTAAAAAAAGTGTTGCTTTTTGTATCCTCATAATGTGCTATCAATTCTTCCGTAAAAATTGCCCAAGTGATAAATTGTTTACGAGAACAAAGCCATTGATACCATACAAACTGATTTGGTTCCAAATATACAGTTGCCATACGTACCTTTTGTGCGTTTTGCACATTATTGAGATCGAAGAATTGCTCCATCTGTAATATCCATGTGGTGGGATCCTTGCCATCAAACTTCATCATATCGATTTTTGGAATATGGTGATTCTTCGATCCAACATTAGCGTCTATGGAATCATGATTAACATTTCTTTTGTTCTCATCATGAGTTTCCTTTACTACCTCTTCACCATTAGTAAGTATTTCTTGTAGAAAATTTGTCAAATCTGTCATGCCTGTCTTCAAATTTGTGTTCAAATCTATCTTCAAATTGTCCATCTTAGCTTCCATGCCATTCATCTTAGCTTCCACGCCATTTATCTTAGCTTTTGTTAACTTTTGTGAGCGTGACATTTGTTGCACTTGTTCTTGTAATTTTGATATATCATGTAGCATTTCTTCCTCTTCTTCATGAGTCATGCTAGAGCTTTCAGGTTCCTTACTAGGTGTTTGCATTTTCTTTCCTCGGGGCATCAGTTACCGATAATAATGCTCTACTATGGCCTTTGAATTCCTTCAAAATAAATTTTCAAACCAAGCTTAAGCAAAAATTTAAAAAAATCTACACACCTTTTTTCACTTTGTAGGAGCTTGATATTGCCTCTGATGTATCTTTGTACTTTCCAATCATCTAGTTCTGAATTTGTGACCTGTGTTATCTCTCCGTGTCCTCTTTCCAATGCCACCAGTCTGATCCAAATTGGATTCTCCAAGAAAGAGTTATGCACAATCTCCCAAGATGACCTGATTATAGACCTTTCTAGAAGAGCAAAATTGTATGAAGTGCCACGTGTACAAATTTTCGATCTTTGGTTCTGAAAAAGATATAAAAGAAACTACAGTTCGTCCTCTTTCTGTACCTTCTTACGAAATTTCAATCTGATTCCCAGCGAGAAAGTTATGACGATTTTCCCCAGGTCACCTGTTTTGAATGTAATTCAGGAGTCTGCAAAAAGACCAACTTCCTCAGATCATATCTCCGCAAATATCGCGCGAAAAGCTCTGAAATTCGAACCCAAGGTTCAACGCGATCTCTTCTCAAATGGGTTTTTTTTGTGACTTCTGAAACGTCACAGAAAAAAAAAAAAAAAAAAAAAAATAATAAATAATAAATAAATAAATAAATAAATTAAAAAAAAAAAAAAATAATAATAATAATAATAATAATAAAATATAATAAAATAAAATAAAATAAATAAATAAATAAAAAATAAAAATAAAAATAAAAATTATAGCGAAAATTCCACGATGACCTGTTTGGAGCAGCGAAACCCTAGAATCCAAAGCTCCGATACCAAATGTTATGAAACCAACTCAAGAAAAGATAGAAAAGATAGATCAACGCCTTAGAATTCAACCTCTTCGAGGGGGAAACCTCCTTTACATTACATAAATGAACAATTATTGGATGATACAAATGACAAAACCTCCTTTCTATATATAGGAGTCTATGGAGTCACAATATATTCCAGCCGACCTAACAATAATAATATAAAGCCACAAAAATAACAATAGAGGGATTCTAAAGGACACAGAAATAACCATATGGGGGTAATAGGGGCACAACAATATAAATAAGGGGTATAACTACAATAGTAATGGGGTAATCACTAGTATTATAGGGACCCAACAGAAGGTATAGTGTGACTGACATTGGTACAATTACTTTTAAGAGGGAGTCTGGTTCCCCTCTAAGGCTCAAGGATGTGACATATGTAACGGGTCTGAAGAAGAATCTGGTTTCCATCACGGTGTTGAAAGACCGTGGCTATGATGTGATATTAAGTAAAAAGAAGGCTTTCTTGAGACACGTCGCCACAGGACAAGTGATGTAGATCGAGGTTTGGGTGAAGAACCTCTATAGATTAGATGTGGAAGATTGTGTAGCATTAAGCACAAAAGTAAAGAAGGTGCAGAGCGGAGATGTCAGCGAATTATGGCATAGAAGACTTGTCCATTTGTATCATGGTGCTTTGAATATCATGCAAAATATTTCTACACAATTCCCCAATGGGCCACTAGAGTAGTGAGATACGTGCAAAGGGTGTACCTTGGGGAAGTAGACAAAATCCACCTTCAATGATCGGGACAGCAGGGTGCATGCAATCCTTGAAAGAATCCACTCTAATGTTTATGGACCTTTCTTGACAGCCTCCATTGCCAAGTACAAGTATTATGTTATATTTGTAGATGATTTCTCACGAAAGTGTTGGATCTACTTCATGCAGAAGAAAGACCATACATTCGACAAATTTTTTGAGTTTAAAGCACTTGTTGAGAAAGAGATTAACAGGAAAGTGAAGGCTCTCAGGAGCGATAACGATGGTGAGTACTTGTCGAATGAGTTTAAAAATTGTTGTGCAAAGGAAGGCATTCGACGAGAGTTGACAACACCTCATAACCCACAACATAATGGGGTGACTGAGAGGAAGAACATAATTATTGTGGGAGCAGCACGGGAGATGTTGCATGACCAAAGCCTACCTCTACACTTGTGGGATGAAGCATGCAACACAACAATCTATTTACAGAATAGGAGTCCTCACAGGATTCTTGGCATGAGTATACCAGAGGAAGCTTTTTCAGGGAAGAAACCAGATGTGTCACAATTCAGGATATTTGGATCATCATTTTACTGCCACATTTCCAAGGAAGCAAGGAAAAACCTAGAGCTTACAACAGAGTTGGGCATATTTGTGGGGTATATTGATACACCTCAAAACTATCGTGTGTACTTTCCATCTCTCAGGATGACAGTGGTCAGGAGGGATGTGAAATTTGATGAGGAGAAGGCAATGAGGTGTTCTCTTGAGAGGGAGCTTCAGTTACATCCTAATCAGGAGCTTTTGGCTCCAAAGGAAGAACCTTGGGAACTTGTGGAGCAGCCACAAGCAGAGGAGAAGAGAGTGGAGATATCCACTCAAGCATAGACATCCAGAGAAGGAATGAAGCGAACCAGGGAAGCTGAGAGATTATTGCATGATTTTGGAGAGAATGTGGGTGCACCCACATCAAAGCGCAAGGAGAGGAGGTCACCAAATCGGTACATTGGCTACATGGTTTTGATGAGTGAGCTTGTAGAGACATAGCCATCCTCATTTGAGGTTGTTGTAGAGCAACCAATATGGGTTGATGCTATGGTAGAGGAATATGATTCCATTGTTAGAAACAATGTTTGGGAAGTGGTCCCAAGACCAACAGATAAATCAGTGGTTGGTTCGAGATGGATTTACAAGGTAAAGCATGCAGCAAACAGGAGCATAGAGAAATACAAGGCCATATTTGTGGCCAAGGGCTTCTCTTAGGTGGAGGGAATTGACTATGAGTAGACCATTGCTCCAGTAGCAAGGTACTCATCCATCAGGTCAATTCTAGCATTGTCAGCGCAGATGGGATTGAAGATCCACTAGATGGATGTGAACACAACATTCCTCAATGGAGTTATTTAGGAAGAGGTGTATATTGAGCAGCCAAAGGGGTTTGAGACCTTTGACAAAGAGTTGCATGTGTGTAGACTCAAGCGAGCGTTGTATGGACTTAATCAAGCACCCTGTAGTTGGTATACAAGGATCGACAATTATCTCATCGGTTTGGTCTTCACCAAAAGTGAAACATATGCAAACCTTTATCACACTATGGTAGAAGGTAAATTACTGATTATTGTTTTATATGTCGATGACTTGATCCTTACTAGTGATGAGCATCTAATTAGATCTTGCAAGGAGGACCTTGCAAGAGAGTTCGAGATGAAGGACATGGGACTGATGCATTATTTCCTTGGTTTGGAAGTATGGCAAGGAGATACGGAACTATGTGCCTCCCAGGGAAAGTATGCCAACGAGATATTGAAGAAGTTCTGCATGGAGAGTATCAAACCCATGGACACTCCTCTAGCAGGTAACTGGAGGAAAGAGAATTCCATTCAGGTGTGGAAGTGGAGGTTACCATTTACAGGCAGCTTGTGGGTTCACTCATGTATTTGGTGAACATACGACCATACATGTGTTATGCAGTTAACCAACTTAGTAAAGCCATGGTTAAGACAACCGAACTATATTGGAAGGAAGCAAACCATGTGTTGAGATACCTCAAAGGCACTACTCAGTTTGGTGTTTGGTACATATGGACAAAGGGAGTGAAGTTGCAAGGCTTCACAGATGCAGATTGGTTGGGGAGTCCATCAAACAAGAAGAGCACTTTAGGAACAATTTTCAGTGTTGGGTCAACAGTAGTTTCTTTGTACAGCAAGAAGCATAGATCTATGGCACTCATCTCAGTAGTAGCAAAGTACATGGTTGAAAGTCAAGCAACATGTGAGGTTATCTGGATGAGAAATATTCTTGTTGGTGTCAGAAGATGGATCCTACATTGATTTACTGTGAAAATCAGAGTTGTATCAAACTCTCTGAGAGTCCAGTCTTTCATGATCGATCCAAGCATATTGACATCGAGTATCACCATCAACGAGATTGTGTGCATAGGCAGATTATGTTGTTGTAGTACATTCTGACAGAGGAACAAGACGCAGATATTTTGACAAAGGCCTTATCAAGAGGAAAATTCGAGTTCCATATAAGTAAGATTGGGGTATCTGATAATCCCTTTCTTGTTGAGAGGGAGTGTTGAAAATCCAGCAATAAAATCTTGTTTTGACTTTGCCTTGGTCAAACTATATTAAAATTCAAATTTAAAATTCAACAGAGTACTTAGAGGTAATTAACTAAGGTGACATGACTCTTGTCACTTAGTTAACTCAGTGAATTCAAGTAAAAGCCGCTTGAGTTCAATTCTACATGATTGATGGCTAATTTGTAGCAATTTATTTAAGTTAATTTGAGTTATTGTTAGTTTAACTAGTTCCCAATGTCAGTGGAACTAGAGGAGGTCACGTTGAGGGTATGTAAATTTTTTTCACATTGAGTGATTATCGAGTTAACTGATCAAACAACCGAAAATAATTGTTGCATGCAGAGAATTTGAGTTAGCTAGTTAAGATTGGAGTTCAAGGGCGGTGTACTATCAGTTGTAAACTATTCCAAGTTGTACAGGTCATGCATACAATCAGAGAAGGATCTAGAGGAATTGCACAATCCAGGTTGAGGAATTTGCTAAATAATAGGGGCTAATTCCTTGAGGAACAATGCAAGGAAATAGGAGCTTGGAGGACAGGAAAATTGGCTAAGTATTGGCCAAGGTCAGTCAGTCAAGCAGAGAATAGAAGATACAGGTGCAGGTTGAGCTCAATCTTGAGAAGAGCATATTGTATTCATTGAGATTCTTTGATTAATGCAATACAGATAGTAAGGGTTTTCAAGTAGTTGCTTTCCCCTAGATAAATCTTTATGTATGTGTGTTGAATTTTGATGCATGTTAATGATTTGTGTTCTCAATCGTGAATTTACTTTCGTATCAGTAGAGTAGCTTCTAGTCTTGTGATTTAGAAAATTACATGAGCAATTTAGAACCTACACATTAATTTCTACACGAATTAGAAATAACATGTTAATGGAATAAGGACTCTCTCTCTCTCTCTCTCTCTCTCTCTCTCTCTCTCTCTCTCTCTCTCTCTCTCTATGTGTATATATATATTGAAATTCCCTAATGGGTGTGGATGCAAATTTGGGAAATGAGATCCGCGGGGGATCGGGGGGGTCGCGGGGCGCCCGTCACCCCACCGTCTCTACATGCAATTAAAGAGGGGGGTCGTGTCGCCTACCCCCCATGCACAAAGCAATGTTAATTTCCTTGAACTCATGGATTAACACATTCTGGAGTGTTCTCTTTCAATTTCTCTACAGCGAAGAGGGCTCTTATTCCCTGCGAGTAGAGTCCCCTTGTTGCAGGTGGGATTATTGTATCTCCTTTGGATTTCTTGAGATGTGATGCTATGTAGCTAACGAATTAGGTGGTGAGATGGAAACTTTCGGTGTTGAATTGGCATGCTGAAATCCATGCCAAGGCTGTGTTTCTCAGTGGCTTTAGTTCCATGTTTCTATGGGAGGAAAACGATGGTGGCTCTCTCACTGAAGCTGATAAGGTTGACATGCTTATTGGTTTGAAGATTGTAGTTGGAAATTGGGTTGCTCCTTTGGATGCAGAGAAAATATCTCTAGGTAAGAACTTAGGCTATGGCTCTCTGGCTTGATTCGCTATAGCTCTTCCTCACGACAATTACCAGGTAATATTTATCCCCTGACTTCATGTGTTAAGTTTCTTGGTTTGTGATTGCCACTAGTCTAATCTAGGTTCTATGCTAGAGTATTTGTTGGGGAATATAGTTATTTTTTACCATCTATGCCTAGGGACTTTATTTTTTTGGGACTTCGTTGTTCTCCTTGGTCCAGTTCATTCTTAGCAATGCAGCTAACTTGTCGGCCATATTATGTTCAAACTAGTGTGTTTTTGCCCTTCTTCATCCCTGTTTGATTCAGTTACTTGTATATTTCTGGGGAAAGTGGTTCTTTTGTATGTGAAAGGTGTTGTGGGAGCAAAATCTACCAAGCCTTTGAGTATATTGCATGCTCCCGAGGGGTTGTTCCTATTTGGTGTCCATGGCATTGGTGGATTTTCTAGTTTTGGTATTGTGATGATTTATTATTTATTGGGGTTAGAATGTCACGTCAACGAATGCGTGATCACCATGGAGATGGAGATGTGGCCAGCCAAGCTGGTCATGTGTTGAGTGGTAGACTCAAGTGGCAGTAGCTGCATATCACTCTGCAACCTATCCTAGTACACAAGAGGAGATCCAACTACTAGAGAGACATGCTCGTCAAGGCAAACATGCTTATTCAGACTCAAAAATTCTAGATGAGGTGGCTCACTGACTCCTTGACACTAACCACAATAGGGGGAGGAGTAATTAGTACATGCATGCTATTACTCTCCCAATTCAATGTTCCACAAACATATTCCAAGACAATTCCAGGGACAAGAGACAACTTTAAATTTAGAAGATATCCCCATCGGCAAGGCACTTTATTCATTCATTTAATGGCTCCAATACAAATTGCTAGTCCATAGTCTAGAATCTAAACTTGCTCCAAAGACTCCACCACTGGAAACAGGCCATACCATCATGATGAGCATATCCATCAATAAGAGCCATAACATCCCACAGCATCATCATCCAACCCCTTAAGGTGGCAGAACCATCATATATATGTGTAAGGAGTAATACCATGATGCTAATATAATTCATATGAAGTACTAAGCGCCATCATTAACCATCCACTAGCATGTTGATCCATCAACCAAAGAAATGTAACCAAGAAAAGAGAACCAATAGAGGAAACATGGGAAATTAGGAATCCATCAGAAAGGAGAAATGAGTCACATCCAACCAAGGCAATCATGCAACCGAATGATAGCACCTTCTCCAAATAAGCCAATTCCTCATGATGGAATCCTACAAAATTCTTAAATATCTGATAAACTTGAAGGGCTTAGTTATCTATCAACTTGAATGTAGCGTGGTGATGGATTGACTATGTAATCTTACATGAGAATACTAAAGGGTTGACTATGTAATCTTATATGAAAATACTAAAAGTAATACTTTGTTATATATGGGATATTATGAGGTGTTATTCTTGTGGTTTAGGACCCATGCCCACAAATATCCCACGAGGGAATATCCAACAAACAAGGGAATCACGGAAATCTGTTAGGTCCCTATACTACTAGTGTTACCCCTTATTGTTATTAGCGCAACGCCCTTATTATATTGTTGTGCCCATGTAGTCCCCATATTGTTATTATTATACCCCATAGAAGCCCACTATTATTATTGTTGTGCCCTTACATTATTATTGTTATGTCAACTCTGATTATATTTTGACCCCTTAGACTCCTATATATAGAAAGGAGGTCTTGTCATTTAAATTATCCAAGAATTATTCATTTGTGTAATGTAAAGGAGGTTTTGCCCCTCGAAGAGGCTGATTTCTAAGGCATTCATCTATCTTTTCTATCTTTTTGTGAGCTGGTTTCATAACGATTGGTATCAGAGCTTTGGATTCTAGGGTTTCGCTACTCCAAACAGGCCATCGTGGAATTTTCGCTATAACTTTATTCCTGTGATGTTTCAGAAGCTAAAAAAAAAAACCATTTGAGACTAAATCTTGCTGAACCTCGTGACCAAATTTCAGATCTTTTCTCACTATATTTTCGGAGATCTGATCTGAGGAAGTTAGGGTTTTTGCAAGCTCTAGAATTCCATCTCAAACAGGTCATCGTGGAATTTTCGCTATAATTGTTTTTCTACAAAGTTTCAGACTCTGAAATTAAAACCCATTTGAGCCAAAAACTTGGTGAATCTTGGGCCCGAATTTCAGATCTTGTTTCGCTATATTTTCGGAGATACAGTCCAAGACATTTAGGGTTTTTGCAGGCTCCCGAATTACATCCCAAACAGGTGACCTTGGAAAAATCGTCATAACTTTCTCTCTGAGCATCATATTGAAATTTCATAAGAAGTTACAGAAAGAGGATGGATTGTACTTTTCTGTGTATTTTTTTTAGGTCTGAAGGTCGAAACAGTAACACGTGGCACTTCGTACAAGTTCGCTCTACTGAAAAAGTATATAAGGAGGTCATCTTGGAAGATTGAGCGTAACTCTTTCTTGGAGAATCCAATTTTGATCAGATTGGTGGCATTGGAAAGAGGATGTAGAGGGCTACATCAGGTTGCAATTTGAGACCTTGGAGATCTGAAGTTATAGAGTTACAGTTGTTTCAAGATCGAGCTCCTAGAATGAAGAAAAGGCGATATGAGGAAGTTTGATGGCAAGGATCCGGTAAATTGGATACTACATATGGAGCAATATTTTGATCTACATGGTGTACAACTGTTGCAAAAGGTACATATTGCATCTTTATATTTAGAACCGAATCAATTTTTATGGTATAAAGGGCTTTGTTCTCATAAACCACTTGTCACTTGGTCAATTTTCATGGAGGAAATGATAGCACATTATGAGGATACAAAGAGCAACACCTGCTTAAGCCAATTGATAAATCTCAAACAAAAGGATTTAATGGCAGAGCACATTGAGGAATTCCAAAAATTGAATATAAGGGTAAATGGTATTCTAGAGAAGCAGAGGATTGATGTTTTCATAGGGACTTTAAAAGATAACATTCAACATGAGGTTCGCCTTTGGGAACCAGATTCATTGGAGAAGGCATACAAGTTGGCAAGAAAAGTGGAAAGCAAAATTATGGAAACAAGGAAGTCTACCACTCACAACTGTAAATATGTAAGTGTTTTTTCTCCTAGCCTTCCACAACCTACAAGGTTGACACCACAACAATTGGAAGAAAAAAGAGCAAAAGGGGTTTGTTACAATTGTGATAGCAAATACATTAAAGGTCGTAAGTGTGTTGAGAAGAAATTATTTTACATAGATTGTGAAGAGGAGGAAGAAAAGGATCAAGGAACGTCAAAAGAAGAGGATATACACCGAGAACCAACCCTAGAGAAAGAAGAAATGAATTCGACCATATCTTGTACTGCATTGGCAGGAATTACCACTCCTCAAACTCTCAAGATAGAAGGACATATCAAGAAGAAGAAGGTTCAAGAAGTTGGATATCAGGAAGAAAAGGGTCAAGAAATGTCAAAAGAATAGGATACTCACCAGGCACCAACCCCAGAAAAAGAAGAAATGAACCTGACCATATCTTGTAATGCATTGGTAGGAATTACCACTCATCAAACTCTCAATATAGAAGTACATATCAAGAATAAAAAGGTTCAAGAAGTGAAAGATCACATTGAGCATCAACAATGTTAGTGCCTAAATCTACCTCAGGCTGAAGGAAGGCAGGTCTAAGGTAACATCAAACCACGCTTAACCTAGTAGCTAGCCCTACCAGGTCAGGAGAGGGCTCTCTCCTTGTCAATCTCAATAAGAATATAGCAAATAGGGCTTGAGATGACTGAAAATAAATGTTGATTTTAGGCTAGGTATACTAGGTCAGAGGATTTTGTTTGATTTTGATGGTTGGCTGCTGGATCAAATGCAGAAGGCAGCTTTGGGTCTGGGAAATCAACTCAGATTTGCAGAGATTTCTGTGGGGCGAGGTAGGCAAGTGTTTTAGCACTTTGAAATGAATGTGATGGTGAGTCTAAAGACTGGTGAGGAGTTGGAGAGGGCATGCAAGGTTCATGAGTCCTCTTCAAATAGTAGAAAACATTAAAAACTAAATGTATCCTCTAGGCAGAGCACTGAATATCAATGGATTCTACCTAATTCTCTTGATTCATTTAGTTATGAAGAAAGAAATAGATGGTGGAACACATACACATAAGAGAAACTAAATTACAGAAGAGAAAACAATGCCAAGACACATTACCATAAGAATCCCACAAAATGCTGCAAAACCCTGGTTCATTTCCTTGCCAAACTGCATAAGTGATTTACAATAGTGCTCAATGCATCCACAAGAGTCCAACCTTGACAAATGACTAAGAAAGTACAAGATATAGGCATCAAACCACCTATGCTAGCCATCAAGGGTCGAATCCATAAGTCAATGAGCTGTTTCAACAACATCTAAACTAGGAACTACAAAATAGGCAGTGGAACAGCTTGCCTCTAAAATTATGGAAACTGATTCATTCATTCTCCAACCAATTCTAACTGATGTATCTACTACCTCAAGTCATTTTTCATCATATTTACATCATATTACATCATTAATTTACCAAAGAGAGAATAAAAAGTCAACTGACAGCTAAACTGGGCGAAATTCTGAACAAACAGGCAAAACTGGCAAAATTTCTCCTATGCGCAGCGCCACTGATCCTATGCGTAGCAATTTTTCCATGCCACTTTTGGAAGGCTTCCCAAAGTCCAAATTAGGTGCAGGATAGCTCGTTGGAAAGCTTGGTGAGTCTACTTTCTGGAACAACTTGAATTTTTGGATTTGGAGTTCATTTGCCCCTCCAAAAATGGAATCTCCCAAGACTGCTTCCTGTGTGGAAAAAAAGTGGCAGAGAGGGCACTTTTTGAGTGTTTTTTGCCCTTTTGGAGACCCAGAACTTGTCCAAAAATCTCAGCCATTCCTGAGCATGCATATTTTTTCATGCTGATTCCAAAAATGCAAACCTTTTTTCAAATGGATGCCCCCAACAAAAGCATAGTGCCACCTGCTGAAAAAACCTGTTTTTTGCATTAAAAATTTAAAAAATGACAAAAAATGCTCCAAATTCCTTGAAATTTGGCATGAGTGATCCTTTTTAGGTGCTTTGCTGGGCCAATGATGCTTCAACCAAGATCTTGAGCTTATCTTGTTCTTTTTTTCTCCTCAAAACTCTTCTTAGCTTGGCCTTTAACCTCTTCACCCTTGTTTTGCAAATTTTGTTCCGAGTTAAGTAGTGATAGGCCATATGGCGCAACATTTTCTTTTCTTTGTTGGCTTTCTCAAGCAATTTCTCCAGATGAATGTTTGCCCTCTCTAACCATGATTCCCGGTTAGCCTCAATTTCTTGCTCAAGAGATGTCATCTTGATTTTTCTTCTTTTTGCCACTTGCCTATTTTCTCTAATTGTTTGCAGCTCCATAATAGTTTGTTTGTCCTCCAGTTGTTTGTTCTCCTACTCAAGAAAGTTAATGATCCATTTTTCCCTCTCAAGGTCAAGTGATAAGGCTTGGATTTTAGCTTCCTTCTCTTTGATGATTATATCCTTGAGTCGTGAGCTTTGAGAGCTCAAATCAGTGTCTGCCTCCTCAATCAAGACAAAATCCCTGTCTTGCCCTTCAGTAGGGCCCTCTTCATGCACCTGTTGCTTTCCTTTGTCTCTACCTTGTACCTGTTCAACTGAAGAAGAAGGCAAAGCCCCTTTCACCCCTAGTGAAGATAGCATTTGCCTATGATCCGGTGAAGAAAACGAGACCCCTTCCACCCCTGGTGGAGATAGTACTCGTTTGGCAGCAGCAAAAAGTCTCCTGGTGCCTTTCTCATAAGTGACAAACACTGGCACACCTGTAGTTTCAGTCTCATGAACATCTGGCTGGTTTGAAGGCCCTCCTTCCTCTTGAAGCACCGATGGAGTCACCTGAGGGCCTTTGAAAATCTCATGTGCAATGAAGGTATCCCATGGTATGTTCAGCAAGCTTAGCTGATGCAAAACAACAATTTTAATCAATGAGAAATGGTAAATGCTGTTGAACTACTGAGGAAAAGGTTTCCTTTGCACATATAGAGCCATCTTCTCAATATTCCTACATATAAAGTATGGGAGGTTCATCATCCTCACTCTTGTGAAATGCATCAACAATCTGACATGGTATGTATATAGACGGGAAAACCTCCCTTCACAGGTAAAATACTTGATGATGAGTTTCATGAGAGGAGCATAAGTGTTTTGCAAGTATTTAAAAGGAAAAACCCTGCTGATTTGCCTATGATAACCAGCCTTAATGTAAGGCTCATAATGCTCTCTGCCCACAAGTTGCCCCTTATTCCACTATTCACCTACATTAGGGATGCCTGTTGCTGCTGCAATGGTTTCAGGTGTCAAGGTGAAAGAGACACCAGCAAGGTTCACCTGGCCATTGTGAAGATGAAGAACAAATAACCTAGCAAGCTCATGATGATATTTCACCCTCTCTACCATTTCACAAAACTGATAACAAGACTGGTGTTGAAAACAAGTTACAGCAAGAGGGCAAGCAAGTAATTCTGTGAGAGTGGTGGGCTCCTCCCGGATGACTTTCCCTCCTTTATGTGGTTTTCTTGGCACATGAACTTCTCGGGAGGAATCACTGAAAGTTTCATCTTCCCTCCCATAGTCTGAATCTGTCTCCATACTTACGAATTTGGAGTGAAAACTGATGAGTATGAAGAGATTTTTAAAGTATGAGGGTGAATAATGTATGTAGGAAGTGATTGTTGTTTTCTTTTGGGAAATGAGGGAATGGTTGATATTATGAATGTAGATGAGGGAATGGGAAATGGGAGTTAGGGTTTTGGGGATAGAATAAAGGGTTAGGGTTTGGGAATAGAGTAAAGGGTTAGGGTTTGGTAAATGGGAATGGGGTTTGGGTAGTGAGTGCTAATGATTTTGGGAAAGGGAAAGGGAAAGGGATTTAGGGAAATTTAGTTTAAGGGAATGGGGTGTAGGAAAATAATGTAAGGGAATAAAAATAGCAGAAGACAATACCCTATGCAAATTTACAAGACAATTTGGAGGATAGCTAGGGTTTTAGTTTTAGAGACATACAAATCACCACAATTGATGAAAAACTTCTTGCTAGACAAGATGAGAAGCTTCACTTACTTGATAAGAGGTCAATTGTGAAATTTGAAGTAGAGGAAGGTGATGAAAATCATTTTGAAGCTCAACAGACAGGTGCGTAGCGCTGCCTCTCAGGTGCGCAACGCACTTTGTATGCATAGCGCCCGAACAAATCTTAGTGTAAAACTTGCGCCAGGTGCGTAGCACCTGGTAGGTGTGCAGCGCCAGTGAAATTTCGAGTTTTTTGCTCAGTTTTGCCTCTTTCTCCCAAAAACGCGATTTTTTGCTTTTAGCTCACTCACTTGCAAAAAATGAAGACTTAAAACACATAAAAGAGCTTTATATCCCCTTGGCTTTAATTTTTTCATTTACCAAACCCACTTTTCTAAAGTCTTAGTCATTTCTCTTTAAAAACTCTGTTTTTCATTTGAAGTTTGACTTTTCTTGATCAATTGATGGACTGATGCATAGGTGCTTTTGTTTTTTGCAGTGGCTGGAGTTGGCAAGGTGACAAAGAGCAGCTGTTGAACTTATTACATATAGAAACATTTGAAATTACATGAAATGGAAAAAACCCTGTTTTCACCTCAAAACAGAGTTTTGAGGTGAAACAAATTTATGGAGCCTAACAAAAGTAAAATTTATGATTTTATGAGTTTATTTATCCTCCTCATGTGCCTATTGACCTTTTATTCAATTTTGGATGACTATGATGACAAACCCTAGACCTAGTGAGACAAAACCCTAAAACTAATTTTTATGAATGAAATGAAACTGGATGACAGTAAATAACCTGAAAAATGTGACAACAGGTCAGCAGATGAATGACATGAGGGAAATTGACATAAAACCACTACCATCAGTTGATCCATGACCTAATGGAATGCAGCTGATCAGATGGGACACCTAACATGCATGCAAAAAGAGAAAATTTGATCACTGATGGAGGGATGAAGATACCGACACTAACAAACAATAAGTTCTCCAACTTTTAAGGGATAACCTCATTTTGGCGTAGAATCGAATGAAACAATAGGCAGATCAATATCGCAGCGAAAGAAGTTTTGATGTAGGTGACTGAGTATTTCTAAGACTACAACCATACAAACAAATGTCCCTCAAGGAAGCTAAGAAGGATAATAAATTATTACCAAAGTATTATGGTCTATATAAGGTGTTACAAAAGATTGGTACTATGGAATACCAATTGGAGCTCCCTGCATCTTCTCGAGTGCACCCATATTTCCATGTTTCATGCTTAAAGAAGGTTATAGGTGAGAAGCTCCCAGTTCAAACAATATTGTCGGAACTTGTCAAGGAAGGAAAAATCGTATTGGAACCTGAAGCGGTCATAAAACAAAGAACCTGACAGCTACGAAATCGATCAATTTCAGAGTATCTCATCAAGTGGAAGAACTTACTCGCTGAAGATTCCACATGGGAGGACAAGAATTTTATACAGAAACATCCAGAATTACTCAAGCATTGAGGACAACACTTCTTGAAGGAGAGGGGCATGTTAGGTCCCTATACTACTAGTGTAACCCCTTATTGTTATTAGTGCAACCCCCTTATTATATTGTTGTGCCCATGTAGTCCCATATTGTTATTATTGTGCCCCATAGAAGCCCACTATTATTGTTGTGCCCTTATATTATTATTGTTATGTCAACTCTGATTATATTATGACCCCTTAAACTCCTATATATAGAAAGGAGGTCTTGCCATTTGTATCATCCAAGAATTGTTCATTTGTGTAATGTAAAGGAGGTTTCCCCCTTGAAGAGGCTGATTTCTAAGGCGTGCATCTATCTTTTCTATCTTTTTGTGAGCTAGTTTCATAACAAAATATTTATCTCACATACAATTATCCTAGAAATAAGCGATTCATCATAACAAAAATACCCCACAAACACGGAAATAGGCTTTTGATATTCACCATCCCAAAAATATCCCATAAACATAGAATTAGGGAAAATATGGAAAATTATACAGCAATCAAGTACAAAAACTATAGATCCAAAATCTGACTTCAAAGTGGAACCCCTCAAATGCTTTTCAGTATGAATAAACTGAGAACTAGAAGTAAAATAATGTTCTGTTGCAGTGTTCAAGCACAAGAGGACCCTTCAATGCTTATTTTTATTTTAAGTAAGTTATTAAAAACATACTTTTTGTTATTATGTGGAATAAAAAGAAGTACAAAGCAACACGATGGAAGAAATTCTTAGCAAAAACATTAATGAGCTGCATGAAAAAAAGATATAACCATAAGATTTGGCGGCCTATTTGAAACATGCAGCTATTAACTGAGGGACTATATTACAATAAGACTATAGCTTAAACAACATTAAAACTAGTTCAGAAGCCCTTTATATTCAAAAATATCTGTAGCAAATATTGCAAGACTTGAAAGACTATGAAAAAATAACTTAGCAAATATAACTCAGTAGCAACTTTTGAAAAATGAACAACAGAACTGAAATCCTTCCATAAGCCACAATTATTTCTCACAGTGATTTTGTCAATCAAAGAAATCGAAAACGCAACCTGCAGCAACTACCGACAACTAATTGGCCCAACCAGAAGGACACACACACGGAAGGCCCCAACAAGGGTATAAATTTTATAGTTGCTCGGACTAAGCTAGCGAAGGCAGAGCCCATAACTTAAAACATGGGTCATATTGTATACATTTTATATTTTCCCCTACTTCCAGAATTGTAAGAAAGAAATATTCTACCAGAGTAGTTGGTTTGATGGTTGTGGCTTACCTGGAATGCCAAACCCCTTCAGAAATGGTCCAAATGGAGGATTCTGATTCACAAATTGATACCCTGGCGCTGCTTGCAACGAGTCACCAAGAAATGGAGGATTCTGATTCACAAAATGTATACCCTGGTCCCTGGCGTTGCTGGAAAGAGTCACCAATTCAGAAATCAGAAATGGAGGATTTGTGAACTGAGGAATCCGAAACTATCAAATTTATACACCCTTGCCATCGATGAAAACCAAATTGAAAGAAGGGACCCCTTCACCCTTGCCCTCCATTTGAAAACCAAAAAATTAGGGTGATCGGGACCAAATCGAACCTCCCAAACCAGAAAATGGGCAATTGCAAATGAATTTAACATTGCAAATCAGAAAATCGAGCGATTGTAAAGGAATATAATCTCCCAAACTAGGCGAATCGGGCAAAATGAGCCTTTGCATGGTTTATCCGCCCCTTTTTTTGGGCTAAAAAAAAAATAAATAAATAAATTTTTTAAAATCAAAGCTGGGCTAACTATATGAAATGGGTGTTTTATAAAAAAATTCACCCCTCTAAAATGCAAAACCCCTTAAGTTTCGCCCTTGGGCTAAAAGTCACCCCTAAAATTTACCATGAACTAAACTGTCACTTATCAGCATAGTTGTCCTCCTCTGTCATGAATCTTAATATGGAAAACAAGAATTGATAAGCTAAAAATAAATGAGATTGATAAGCGAGTTTCATTTGAAACAAATGACATTTGCAAAAAATTAGGCTTAAAACTTGGAGCACAACAATCGCAATCATATACACCGTGGAGGAAAAACAGGAATAAGCCTTTATTTTTATTTGAAATATCGCAATTGCGGCAAAGAAAACGGAAGAGGGATATGGTGGAGTTATATCGCAATTGGCTATCAGAGTGAAGACAAAGGAACAGATGTGAAGTGGAAAGTGGCGTAAGGTTTGTGGTTTTTTAATTAAATCGCAATCACAACAACATATAGAAGCGTAATAATTACAGTCGTAAACAAATCGCAATCGCAAATCTTGAGTGATGACGTGACGCGAGAAATCGCAATTTTCTATGAAGCGTTATGAAATGGGCCTTTTGATTCTTTGCGATTGCGATATGCGGGGTGACGTCATGATGATGTCATGAGGGTAATCGCAATCACAAATTGGCTGGGGTGAAGGATTTGTTATAAGTCATGTCCCTTTTAAATTTGCAATTGTAAAGTCCCTGAGTGACGTGGCAATGACATCACGAATGACGTGATGATGTGACGTGGCAGAGGATGTGTCAAATGACGTGGAGTATGATGTCATTGATGATGTCAGGGATGACGTGGAAGAGATGGCTCTTAATTGCAAATCACTTTCAACAAAGGTTATGGTATGGCGCAGGACTTATGGAATTGCGATTGTCGCGGATGTGAAACATTATAAATAACCGTTTAAGCCTAGCGTCGTGTCCGGACCTGATCGCAGATCGCAATTGGTGATGTGAAGGGATCGGGTTAAGCCTTGCGAATATTGTGATTGCCATCGACACGGGTTTTTATAGAATGGAGTTAATCATGTTGTCGGGTCTGGGCTTGATCGCAATCATAAATTGGTGAAGGTAACGGGGAAGCAATATCGTAATATCGTAGTCGACATCTTGGTGGAGGGATGATGGAGTTGAAAACCTTTTCAATTTGCGAGGAGTGATCAACGATATGTGCAATTGAGCAAATCACAATGGTGTTGTGCGGTGGGGTATGAGCTGGTCCTTTTTGCGGTTTGCGATGCGATATAGTGACGTGACCTTGTGGGTCCCGGCAACCTTGGATTCATGTGTTTTGCGCATCATTCCTTTGTTAAAAATATTTAGAACTATAGCCCATTTCCTTTGTATTTTTGCGCTTTGACCTTAAACTTTAACTTCCGATTGCAGAGGTTGGGTTTTGGCTTCGGGGGTGATTCTTTTTCATGGATTTTGCGATTTTGGCCTAAAAAGGGGTGATTCTTGGTATGAAAAGGGGCTATATAAAAAAATGTTTTATTCAAGACAAAGAAAATATTTTTAATTTTTATGTTTTAAAATTTATTAAGGGTCCCCATTTTAATAAAATAAATTTCATAGGAAATTTATAAAATAGAAAAATGGAGGTTGTTGAATAGCACAACAATTGGTGATTCACTGGAAGAACCAACTATCTCTTATGAATGAAAATGAAGTTTCAAAAATTAAGTAGAAATAATTCAGGAAGGGGAAACAACTTTTGGAAACATTAAATAAATAAAATTACTCTGATCATAACAACTCATTAAATGTCAATTTCTTAAAAATCTCTCCTGAATGAAAATACCTATTTATCTATATCAGTCATTAATCAGTTATAAAGATAAAGTAGGGGGTCTTTTACAACTTAGCTTTTTGATGTACTCATTTGTCACAGGTAGAGCCTTTTAACCATTAATGATTCAATATCCCATCCAATTAAGAGTGCAAAAGTTAGAGGTAAATTCATAATATATATATATATATATATATAACAATAAAAGCCATTCTCCTGGTTTGGTGGCCAGATAATGACAATTCCACTGGAAGTAATTAAACTAAACAAGTTGGCTCGTGATGAGACCCTTGTCATAGTATTGAAACAAT
The DNA here is from genome assembly GCA_031772625.1 of Pinus tabuliformis. Taxonomy (NCBI): domain Eukaryota; kingdom Viridiplantae; phylum Streptophyta; class Pinopsida; order Pinales; family Pinaceae; genus Pinus; species Pinus tabuliformis. The sequence continues at coordinate 875,224,693 of CM062806.1, read as the reverse complement.
CATAAGCCATTATCCTCATTAGGTGTTCAGTATTAGTAATGTCAGTTTTATTATTTCCCTATGATCATGGTAAGGAGGTTCATGATGAGACCTCTTATCTTTTAGATTTATTATATTTTTTGAATTATGCTCTAAAATTTATGTTTTAATGGATGGGGAGAATCATTGTTTTGGATGACAAATTAGAATTGAAGTTGCTAGGTTGTAAGAGAGCCTTTACTTTTTAAAGATAACCTTTCTTGATTCAGAATGTACAGAATGCTATCATTGAAGCTGATTTGGAATTGATCATTAGAGTAGCCAAGAAGATTCACAATGGAACTTCACTAGACAAAGTGTCTAAGCACTGGAAGCTACTGCAGGTTTTTTACCATATCCAATCTCACTTGTAGACCCTTAAAACAATAAGTTTTGTCCATGTCAGAAGAAAGGCAAATATGCTAGCGGATCGGTTGGCTAACGAAGGAGTGGCCAATAAGGACAGGGATTATCGACAGGCATGGGAGTTGCTTCCTGCCGGAAAACTGCGAGAGGACTGTTTATTCTTGGCAACCAAAGATTTGGAACTGTGGATGAACAGTACTGATCGAAGGGATTTAGGAGACAGGTGTGAGGATGGTATCACCTAATTCGTCCACAAATTTTGGTTTTGGCTGCTCTCCACACCTCTGTTCTCTTTTGGTTGAATGATGAAGGCTATGAATTGGGCAGCACCTCAGAACTGGTTGCCTGTGTGCATTGCGATCAGTGGGTTATTGATGGAGACTCTAGGAGGAAAGCTCAATATTGTCAGCAGGAGTGGTCGGATGGTCTTCGCATGGCGACTGAGGGTTCTGGTTCTTCCGAGAAACCATGAACACAAAACCACAAATGGTATATCGCGCGGGCCAACAACGGTATCTGATTTTTTGCAAGTTGCCTCCGATCCACTCATTGTGTGACACGCGGCAACGAGAGGTGAGAGAAAACCGCCTGATGACGCTTCTCGCTCGCGTGATATCTACGAGGGTCATTGGATCGGGGTTAGGTATTCAACGGTGGGGATTGGTTCGAGCTGGTTGCTGGAGGGTCCAGACCTGAATTTGTTTAATTGACCCATTCTATAGTTGTCATGGGGTCCGTTTTCTGGGCACTGTGGGGTCCATTGTGGGTCCCTTTTGGTTTTTCTGCGAAACCACGAACTCAAAACCATAATTGGTATATCACACGGGACTTACATGGTTTCTGGTTTTTGGGAAGTTGCCTCTGATTCCACTCATGGTGTGACACGCGGCCACGAGAGGTGAGAGAAAACCGCCCTCATCAGGCGGTTAACCTCCGCGCGATATCCACGAGGACCGTTGAATCGGGGTTAGGTCTTCAACGACGGGGATTGACTCGAGCTTGTTGCTTGAGGGTTCCATACCCGACTTTGTATAGTGGACCCCAGGTGGGATGCATGTAAGGTTTTTATGGGCCTCGGTCTATGTTTTTCTTTCGTCCCTGCTAAATGGGATACTTTGTAAACTATGTAATTTGGTTAGATTAATAGAAGGATCGTCTCTTAATTATCAAAAAAGATATTAAAATAAAAGGATATTATGATTTTGAGGTTTAAAAGATTTTACAATTTAATGGAAAAGATTTTCAAATTTCTATAATTTTTATCTACTTTCAATTTTCATAACCACTTCCTGAAAAATACCTACTTTCAAATTGAAAAATCACAAACTGATTTTAAGAGATATTGATGAAAGGCCAAGAGTATGTCATTTAACATTATTATCTAAAAGAAAAGTAAATGTGATATGATAACTGAATTCTCAAGATATGACCATTCACAACTATGATTATAAAACCACTCAAAACAAATCTAAATGGAAAACTTTACAAAATTGTTTATATAAATTTCTTATCAAAAGAGGAAAAAGATAATGAAGAAAACATTATTTCTTGTGTCGAAATCTAGATAAATCAAATTTGAAAAGTTAAAAGCATTTAGTAATAATTATGTTTGAATGAGGAAATTTGCTATTTATTTATCTTTTTCAAAAGAAAAACTTGACAAAAAACTTTTAACCATTTTCAAATTAAAGTAATGCTTTTTAAAGAAAAATATTAAGGTTTAGAAATTCCCCATTTTGGCTGATTCAATGAAAAATCATTACTGCTTCTTTAAGCTCGCAATTTTGATATGGTGATGGTGTAAAAATGTGTGTGAAGAGCTGCAAAAGAGAGTTACATATAAGTAGAAAACAAAAGTAAATCTCAGAAGTAAATAAGTGAATGAAAGTGAGTATAAGAGACTTACCATTGAAGAATTTCATTTAATATTACCAGAAAGATATGACTTTCTCCAATGCAAGGAAATTAACTCAAAATCATTATTTATTGAATCTAATCTAAACTAATCTACTCCTAATTCTAACTTAATGAAGGAAACATGACTATGTATAATCATACTTCCAATGTAACCATTCTCTCATTTTATTACCTACCTGTATGTACAAGTCAAACGTTAGTAACAAGATAACGAAAATAATCAAAATGAAACAAAATTTATTATTTACATCTAATGTAAAATTATGTACAAAAACAAGTTTATTTACAATTAACCTATTAGTAAACCATCTTTTTTGGAAAGCATGCTCTAAACAAATATCAATGGGATCATCAAAGAATGGATGAATATTTGTTAGAGAATGAAAACTTTCCAAAGGAGATGATGGCAAATCATGTTGTGAAGGAAGAACACTCTCAAGATTTAAATTTGACTGATGATGAAATGATTGGAATGGATTTCTGAATGTCGAATTAAATTGGAAATGAAATAACTTTTGATATTCAGGATTATGAAAAACCAATTACTCATTTTCACTTAACTCGGTGATATTCAATATTGAAAGACTTAACATGCTAGCAAAAAGAAAATAAAATGAAATGAAAGGATGAAAAAACAATTAAATTGTTAGGAAAGCTAAAACTACAAAATAGTTTTACAAGGTAATTCTCGAACCTATCATTGATTTCAGTCCATGAATTGTCACTAAAAGTACATTCCCTGAAAATTTTAAAAATGTGAATTTCTATAAGAGAATCATAATGAAATACATTAGAAACTCGCAAAATTAACTCATCAAAATTCTCAAAACTAAGTTTGTGTTCAGGACAAAATTAAAGCATGTGAATTTTCACAAAATAAATAATTTTCAAAATTGGCACATTTTGTACAAGACGTGATTCTTCGTCATCATCATCATGATAATCGTCATAAATTACCTTCTTATGAAAATTAAATGACTGATATGAAATAACAAAATCAGAAAATACAAAAAAAAAAAAAAAAAATTGCAATTAAACATTCAAATGATTGTTAGATGTAGAATTTTCATAACAATAACTAGGAAAATTATCAATTGAAATATTAATGTGATCATCATTAACTATACTTTGATTTGAAAAGACATCAGGATAAAGAAAATAATGTATGCCAGAATATAATGATGGTTGAAATGATTCATCTATACAACTTGTCGTATTATAATCCTGGTTTAAGGACATTCTTTCAATTGTAGTTACATGTTCTGAATTTTTTAAAGTTGCCTTCAAAGAAGATAAACTGATGTGTTCATTATTCAAGTCTTGTTGTAGATTGGATTTTATTGGACCTATTGATTGATCACATGCGTTATTAAAATTTGTTTCAATTGCATCTTCAAAGAGAAAATGAGAATTGAAATTTTCTAAAGAAGAACGTTGTGATTCAATTACAGTTTCAGGTTTGGGTTCCATAAAACCGTTTAGTGATTCAAGACTAGTTAATGAATTAGATGTGTCTTGTTCTTTATTAATTGATTTATTATCTTCAGAATGGGAAGAAACAAGAGAAGTGAGATTATCAATTAATTCTTCAGCTGAAGGAAAATCATCTAAATGAAATCTATAACAAAATGACCAAAATCTATTATAAAAATCATTTAAAGATACACTATCACACATGTAAAGATTGTCTAATTCTAAACACAAACTATTGTAACTGTAATTTTGATGTGCTTTGAGAAATACCTGGCAAAAATGTTTCCATGAATTAATCGACTTCTCAGGGAGCACTAAGAACCATTTGCGGATCCGTCCTCTGAATATGAGAGTGAAAATCCTGCAGATCTCATTATCAACGATTATATTAAAAGATTTACATATATTAACAAAACAAGCAATATGATTTAATGCGGAAATATTACTCTCACCATCGAACTTTAACTGTGACAAAGACTTGATCTACTTCTTGGGCATGCCTCGTGTAGTCTTAGGTGAACTGAATGCATGACCAAAGAGTAGGAATGCATATGGGAGCCATGATTAGTTAAAAAAATGATATAACAAATTTAAATGAATAACTAATTCAAGACCCTCCTTCTAGCGCCAAAAATGTTGAGGCCTCAAAAATCGTTGCAACAACATTGGGGAAAACCACCCGGTCTGAACCTTAAAGCAGCTCCTTTTTCGTTTGGAATAGTGGTTCTAACTGGTTCAATTAGGTCCAGTTACCTTCTCTCAATCGTTATCAGCTTTAAATATGTCTTTAATTGATAATAGCTAAGGCCATCAGATCAATTCTTCTAGTTGATCAGGCAAGAAGAATGATCCTTAAGTTGTTTTTGTGGAACAACCAAACCCATATAAAGTTTTGCCTCTTTAAAAAGAGGGCTTCTAAAATGTAAGATCTATGATAACACATGTAAGACTAAGCCTACAATGCAATTGATCTAACCTATCTCGATTGAAGGAAAGGGTAACCCTTCTCTCAATCAAGAGCCAACTTAACTTAATGGGAAAAGAAGCTTTAAAGAATTAGAATTAAGATGGAGAAATTAGATCAAGGAGATAATTCACAAGATCTGATTCCTCATTAACATAAATACTAACAATTAAACACTTAGTAAATAGTTACATAAGTGCCCACTGAAAATATTTCAAATTCCTTATTTATCATATGCATAAGAACTACAAAGGTTCATGATGAATTACTGAATTAGTTCAAATAAGACATCATGTATGCAAGCAAACAATTATTATCCTAAATCGGAAGATAGCTTGCCGATCTAAGATTATAACTATCTATTCCTATGCAAACTTCAACTCTCATATTATATCTAAAATTAAGCCTATAGAATAGTCTAAGTAGACTTTTAAATGAATTAACACTCAAGATTCACTAATAGTGCATGAATCCAATTATTAAATCATACATTCAAAATATAAATTGAAAGACTGAAATAAAATTAGACTTTTAAATGAATTAACACTCAAGATTCAACAATAGTGCATGAATCCAATTATTAACTCATACATACTGAAATAAGTTTGTTTGTTTGTGTTGGCATTATGGCATTATGGACATGTGTTGAACTTGATGGCAACCCTCTCACAGACGGACATTTCTCTTATATACATCTTGATGGGGACAAGAAGAGCCAAGAGGAGAGAAGAGGGGCCATTTACATATGTTTATCGGAACCATTGAGCCATTGGGAGCTTATCGGAGCAATAGAGGCTCTTTCTCATATATATGCTTATCGGGAGGTATCGGGCTTATTAAAACCCATATCTATATATCTATCTATATATATATATATATATATATATATATATATATATATATATGTATTATATAATAAACAATAGCATTTCCCCCTTTCGACGGATAAACATAGTTATATGTGTTAATACATATATATCGGCATATATGCACATCTGGGGTTCGGGTATGTAACACCGTTGAAACCTCCGATTGCGAGCGGACCCGATGGCATATCAAATTTGGCTTATAATAATATCGCATCCGCAGTTCGGCATATATGCGCGTCGGGGGTTTGGCTATGTGACTCTGCTGAAACCTCCGATTGCGATCGGACCCGATGGTGGCATTAAAACTTGGTGTATAACAATATCGCATTCGCAATGCATAAAGGGTCGCCCACCCCAATCCTCCGATTGCGATAAGAAGGTGCGGACCCGATATATTATTGTTATGGGTGCATAATGTTTAAAGTCCGCCTTTTGTTGTTTGGACTTGTTTTCCTGCTATCATCGGTCAAAGCAAGCGAGCCTCAGGATTTCGGATCCTCTGGTTTTGACTCATGGTTTTGTCAAAAGCATGACTATATAAGAAGAAAAGAGATCCTTTGGCAAGTTATCGATTACGAATTGAAGATCTTAAGGGAGAATTGATTGGCATTCTTGTGATCGGTTAAGGAGAAATTATTGATCAAGGAGAACGCGCGTAGAACAGAGCAAAGGATCACAGGCTTGAAGTTCAGACATTTCTTCGAGAGAAATCGCATTGCTTCAGGTGTATTGCAGTTCAGGTTCTGGGTGCGCATATTGGGTTTGTCTTGTGCCTAGCCTCCAGGTGCACTGTTATATGTATATCTTCTGCATTGTGTTCTGATTTTGGCATAAACAACCTCTGTTTTAATGGGTGACCAGATTGAGCATTTATTTATATTTTGATCTAGTGCTTGGGTTAGCGCTTGGGTGATTTCGAAAGATCTGTTGTATAAACAAAATATATATTGATCTGATGCCTGGGTAATTCTAAAGATTTGTTTATACTTGATGACCATTTGATCTTCTTGGATCCAGTCTGAAAATTAATGAAACGTGGTCCTTGAACGAAGTAGGGGGGTTGTAGCTCCCTTCTAGGAGAGACTGGAAAACGAGAGAGGGTTGTAGCCCTCTACAGGTTGCAGCCTGCGTACTGGTAAAGGTCTGCACCAGTACAAATTCATTGTAAAAGAAATTCTATTTGAAAGAAGATAGAGACATATTGCAGCAGGTGGTTTTCACCCACATTGGGTTTCCACCTTATATCTGGTGTTCCATTGTGTGACAATCTGTTTTTAACTGTTCTTGTTCATCATTTTATGATACTGACATACAACTTAATTATCAATTTCGGAAGAATAATTTAAAGCATAAATCTGGATAATTTATTGAAAAGAAATTAATAATACTGATTCACCCCCCCCCTCTCAGTATTATTTCCAACAATTGGTATCAGAGCAGGTCCTTCTGAAGAAGCTTGATCGCTTGAAGGAGATCGTTCATCATGAGCAACTACGAGAGGGAAGCATCAATCAGGCCACCTATTTTTGATGGGACAAACTTCGTATATTGGAAGGTAAGAGTTACAGCCTATCTTCAATCTCTGGGTACAGAAGTCTGGGACATCATAGAAACAGGGTATACTTTTCCATCAGCTACTCCTACAGATCCAGCTGAGAAGAAGAAATATGAAACAAATGCAAAGGCGGTCAATACTCTTCTAGGATGTCTATCTCAATCAGAATTCGTGAAAGTTATGCAGTTAAAATCAGCAAAAGAAATATGGGACAAGATTGTCCTAAGCTATGAAGGAGATGATCAGGTAAAACGAGCAAAACTTCAAACCCTCAGGATTCAGTATGAAAATCTCAAGATGTATAATGATGAAAGTGTGGCTAACTATTTTCTTCGTGTAGATGAGATTGTTAATTATATGAAAAACTTGGGAGAAGAAATAAAAGAGGCTGTTGTGGTTGAAAAAGTTCTAAGATCTTTGTCACCTAGGTTTGAATCTAAAGTTTCTGCAATAGAAGAAAAGGAGAATCTACAAAGTCTTAAAATGTCACAGCTACACGGAATTCTTACTGCTTATGAAATGAGGAAAGGAGGTCCATCAGACAGGAGAGAAGCCACCTTCAAAGCTTCAGGCAAAAGAGAATACTATGAATCAGGACACGTGTCAAAAGAAGAAGAAGAACCAAATTTTGTCAAAAATCTCCAACGGGGCGCTGGATGATTCCGAGGTAAGTTACCTTTCAAATGCTTTGCATGTGGAAGAGTGGGTCACTATGCTGCCAAATGTCCTCATAAAGAAAAGAATGACAAGGGAAAGGAACCTGTTAGATGGAACAAGAAACAGAATGCCAACAGGAAAAGCTATTACACTCATGAAGATAGTGATGGACTCTCAAATAGTGACGAAGATGAACGAGGTAATGACTATAAACTCTTAATGGATTTTGATGATGATGACTACATGGATGCTATAGATGAAGAGGGTTTTTATGAAGAAAGGTCTAATCTCAAAATTTGCTTAGAAGAGAAAAATGTGATTATTGAATCTCTGCAATGTCAACTAGCTGAAAGAGAAAAACATCTTGAAAAATTGGAATGTGAAATTGTTGGCCTTAGAAAAGAGATTGAGAAGACAAAAGCTCTTAATCTTAAATTTGTTAAAGGATCTGAAACTCTGGATGAGATCATCAATGTGCAGCGTTCTCCATTAATCAAGACAGGTTTGGGATATAATGGAGAAGCATCTCAAGCATCCACCTCCAAAAGTTATCTTGATGCAGCAAGAAGGAGCGAGCAAAGGCCTAATAGAAATCATCAAGTAAATCAGGGACAGTTTATCTCAAGAACGAACAAAAACTATCAAGAAGATCGGAGGCAAGCTACAAACAGAAGCTACAACCAGCCACAGGTAAAATCTTCCCAATTTGCCTCAAGAATGGATGTTGGTAGAAACTACAATCGGTTGGATGACAGATTTGATAATCGTAGAAGTTTCTTCAATGGGCAATGTTTCTCTTGCCATAACTTTGGTCACAAAGCAGCTCAATGTGTTGCCTATAAGACAATCATGACTAGAGAAGCTCATAAACAAAGAAGTATGTCTAGAATCAAGAAAAGGACCTATAACAAGTTTTCTACCCTTGAAAGTGAAATTGAATGTTCTATTTGTAATAACTTTGGTCATGAAGAATCTGAATGCAGGAGCAGGTTTCGGAAGACAACTCAGAAGGAACAAAGCCCGAATGCTAGAACTTGGAGAATGAAGGAATCACAACCAGAAAGATGTGGAATAGTTTTTTATGCAGAAGGACAGGAAAATTTATGGTTTATCGACAGCGGATGTTCGAAGCACATGACAGGCGATAAAGAAAAACTTGAATCATATACTACTCTAGAAAAGGGAAAGAAGGTTTCTTTTGGAAATGATACTCCTGCGGTCATAAAAGGAAAAGGCACTGCTCAGTTGAAAGAAAAGGTCAAGGATGGAAATGTTTTGTATGTTGATGGCTTGAAGCATAATCTACTAAGTGTCAGTCAGATGTGTGATCAAGGAACAGAGGTAATATTTCGATCAAATGGATGTAGTGTTCGTGATCTCGATACAGGAAAAACAGTGATCAAAGGCAGAAGAACTCCAAATAATTTATACATATTTGAAGAAGGACAACAACAATGCTATTTGAGCAAGGACGATGAACATTGGTTATGGCACCGGAGGTTGGGGCACCTAAGCTTTTCACAAATAAGGAAAGCATGCAAATACCAGGCAGTCCGTGGTCTTCCAGACATCAAAATTCCAGACAACACAATATGCAAATCATGTCAGTTTGGTAAGCAAACCAGAACTAACTTTCCTGAAAAGGAAGGATCAGCTAGCAGGCCTCTTGAGCTGGTACATACAGATGTATGTGGTCCATTTAGGACAAGGTCACCTCGAGGAGAAGAATATTTTATATTATTCATTGATGACTTCTCTAGGATGGTTTGGTTAGGACTTATGAAGCACAAAGACGAAGCATTCGAAAAGTTCAAGTCTTTCAAAGCCTTGGTTGAAAATGAATCAGATTACAAAATTAAGTGCCTCAGGTCTGACAGAGGAGGGGAATTTACCTCAAATGAGTTTTTCGATTTTTGTGAAGAACATAGAATAAGAAGGGAATTCTCTACAGCTAGGACTCCTCAACAGAATGGAGTTGTGGAAAGGATGAACAGAACAATCCAAAAAATGGCTCGTGCTATGCTTGATGAGTCTGGAACTCCCGCAACCTTCTGGGGTGAAGTTGCATTTGCTGCGGTTGTTATTCTCAACAAAACAAATGTCTGAGTGAACAGCACTCAAACTCCGCATGAGCTCTAGTATGGTGAAACTCCTTCGGTAAAGCACTTCAAAATTTTTGGGAGCAAATGCTATATTAAGAATACTGATGAACAGCTTGGCAAACTTGAGCCTAGAGCAGACGAAGGCATTCTCCTTGGTTATTCTCCTCACAGCAAAGCATATAAGTGTTACAATAAAAGACTTGGAAGAATTGTTGACAGCATTGATGTAGTGGTTGATGAAAAGGGATACATTCCTAGGCAAGTAAGGTATGAAAATATCGAAGAAGATGAAGACTACCCTCCAAATCAGACCAATGATGAAGAAAAAGAACCTCAAGAGGCACCCGAAGAACAGATAATGATAGAAGAGAAGACTCCATCCAGGTATGTACAGAAGAATCATCCAGAATCTCAAATTTTGGGACAAAAAGAGGCAGGCATACAAACAAGAAGATCAACTGCAGAAGCTTCAAGCTATTTGGCATTACTCTCCTCCACTGAACCGCAAAATGTAAGAGAGGCATGCAAGGATGAATGTTGGGTCAAGGCAATGGATGAAGAACTTGAACAGATCGAAAAGAACAACACTTGGGAATTGGTTCCTAGACCAAAGGATAAGAATGTCATAGGAACAAAATGGATTTTCAAAAATAAGTTGAACGAAAATGGGGAGGTAATTAGAAACAAGGCAAGATTGGTGTGTAAAGGGTATGCCCAACAAGAAGGAATAGATTTTGAAGAAACTTTTGCTCCTGTTGCAAGACTTGAGGCCATCTGAATGTTCCTTGCTCTCTCAAGCTTTCAAAAGTTCAAAGTATTTCAAACGGATGTGAAATCAGCTTTTCTAAATGGAGACTTAGAAGAAGAAGTATACATTGAGCAGCCAGATGGTTTCATTCTTGGGAATGATCCAAATCTTTTATGCAGATTGAAAAAGGCTCTCTATGGTCTTAAACAGGCTCCAAGGGCTTGGTACTACCGTTTGGACAAATATCTTCATCAACAAGGTTTTTCAAAAGGATCAACAGATAGCAATCTTTATATAAAAATTGAAAATGACAAGTTGCTAATACTTCTTCTGTATGTAGATGATATTATCTTTGGCAGCAATGAAGAAGCTATGAGTCAAAGCTTTGCCTTGGTAATGCAGAAAGAATTCAAAATGTCCCTGCTAGCAGAACTGACATACTTCCTTGGATTGCAAATCCAACAAAATGAAGACGGTATCTTCTTGTCTCAAACAAAGTACCTCAAGCAGATTTTGAAGAAGTATGGCATGGAAGATTCAAAACCAGTATGTACCCTCATGGTTACAGGATGCAGTCTTAGTGCGAATGATGAATTAGCAGCAGTTCATCAACCAACCTACAGATCTATGATTGGAAGTCTACTTTATTTGACAGGTACCCGACCAGACATCATGCATGCAGTTGGAATAGTTGGAAGATTTCAGGCAAATCCAAAGGAAACTCATCTTCAGGCAGTAAACAGAATCTTCAAATATCTTCAAGGAACTCAAAACTATGGCTTATGGTATCCTAGAGACACAGATCTCACACTTCATGCTTACACAGATGCAGATTGGGTTGGAAGTGTGGATGACAGGAAAAGCACAAGTGGTGGTGCTTTCTTTATGGGTTCCAGATTAGTATCATGGTTCAGCAAGAAACAGAGTTCAATTGCCTTATCTACAGCTGAAGCAGAATATGTAGTTGTTGCATCTTGTTGCACCCAACTTCTTTGGATGATGCAGACCTTACAGGATTTCCAAATCACTTGTACTCCACCTATCTCCATCTTATGTGATAATACAAGTGCAATCAGCATTTCAAAGAACCCAGTCATGCATTCAAAAACCAAGCACATACCGATCAAGTATCATTTTCTCAGGGAACAAGTGCTTGAACAAAAGGTCAAGTTGGAATATGTTTCTTCTAAGGAACAAGTGGCTGATATATTTACCAAACCATTGCCCAGGGAGACTTTTGAATACCTCAGGCAAAAGCTGGGGGTTGTCGACACATCATCCTGCTGTTAATTCTCAGATTGGTGCTTGTATGCGAGGTTCTTATGGGGTATACGCGTACAAGGTTCAGGGGGAGCATAATTCATTGTTGGCATTATAGTATTACAGAAGGAGTAATATGTTGGTAGATGAACTGTAAATAAGGCGTGCACCATATTTGATTTCAGTAGGAGCGAATAGGGCGTTGTCTCAATATCCATGGCAATAAAGGTGCCAAGTTCAATTAACGGCACCAGCTGAAGGGAAAAACAGGGCGGTCTCTGTTTTATTCATAGCCAGAATAGCTCGACTTTCTGTCATAAAGAACATGGTGTCGCCAACTGCTGTGGAATAAAATGGTTTCTAGAAAACTCTGAAGTTGATGTCACTTTCAGAATTCGATTCATAATCAGGCGGAACCGGTCCTTAGGGGGAGAAATCAGGAGGAGAAAGCTCTCAGGGGGAGACATAGTCAGGAGAAGCAGATATCCGCCCTTTGCCCTTGATGTCAAAGGGGGAGAGTGCTTTTTGTGCTTTTTGGTCGGTGTTGTTGCCATCAAGTCCAAAGGGGGAGATTGTTGGCATTATGGCATTATGGACATGTGTTGAACTTGATGGCAACCCTCTCACAGACGGACATTTCTCTTATATACATCTTGATGGGGACAAGAAGAGCCAAGAGGAGAGAAGAGGGGCCATTTACATATGTTTATCGGAACCATTGAGCCATTGGGAGCTTATCGGAGCAATAGAGGCTCTTTCTCATATATATGCTTATCGGGAGGTATCGGGCTTATTAAAACCCATATATGCATGCATTAATATTATCGGGAGGTGTTTGGGCGCTTAAAACCCATATATATATGTATTATATAATAAACAATAGCATTTCCCCCTTTCGGCGGATAAACATAGTTATATGTGTTAATACATATATATCGGCATATATGTGCATCGGGGGTTTGGGTATGTAACACCGTTGAAACCTCCGATTGCGAGCGGACCCGATGGCATATCAAATTTGGCTTATAATAATATCGCATCCGCAGTTCGGCATATGCGCGTCGGGGGTTTGGCTATGTGACTCTGTTGAAACCTCTGATTGCGATCGGACCCGATGGTGGCATTAAAACTTGGTGTATAACAATATCGCATCCACAATGCATAAAGGGTCGCCCACCCCAATCCTCCGATTGCGATAAGAAGGAGTGAACCCAATATATTATTGTTATGGGTGCATAATGTTTAAAGTCCGCCTTTTTTTGTTTGGACTTGTTTTCCCGCTATCATCGGTCAAAGCAAGCGAGCCTCAGGATTTCGGATCCTCTGGTTTTGACTCATGGTTTTGTCAAAAGCATGACTATATAAGAAGAAAAGAGATCCTTTGGCAAGTTATCGATTATGAATTGAAGATCTTAAGGGAGAATTGATTGGAATTCTTGTGATCGGTTAAGGAGCAATTACTGATCAAGGAGAATGCGCGTAGAACAGAGCAAAGGATCGCAGGCTTGAAGTTCAGACATTTCTTCGAGAGAAATCGCATTGCTTCAGGTGTATTGCAGTTCAGGTTCTGGGTGCGCATATTGGGTTTGTCTTGTGCCTAGCCTCCGGGTGCACTGTTATATGTATATCTTCTGCATTGTGTTCTGATTTTGGCATAAACAACCTTTGTTTTAATGGGTGACCAGATTGAGCATTTATTTATATTTTGATCTAGTGCTTGGGTTGGCGCTTGGGTGATTTCGAAAGATCTGCTGTATAAATAAAATATATATTGGTCTGATGCCTGGGTAATTCTGAAGATTTGTTTATACTTGATGACCATTTGATCTTCTTGGATCCAGTCTGAAAATTAATGAAACGTGGTCCTTGAACGAAGTAGGGGGGTTGTAGCTCCCTTCCAGGAGAGACTGGAAAACGAGAGAGGGTTGTAGCCCTCTGCAGGTTGCAGCATGCGTATTGGTAAAGGTCTGCACCAGTACAAATTCATTGTAAAAGAAATTCTATTTGAAAGAAGATAGAGACATATTGCAGCAGGTGGTTTTCACCCACATTGGGTTTCCACCTTATATCTGGTGTTCCGTTGTGTGACAATTTGTTTTTAACTGTTCTTGTTCATCATTTTATGGTACTAACATACAAGTTAATTATCAATTTCAGAAGAATAATTTAAAGCATAAATCTGGATAATTTATTGAAAAGAAATTAATAATACTGATTCACCCCCCCCCCCCCCTCTCAGTATTATTTCCAACAGTTTGTTTGTTTATGTTTTTTTTGTTTTTTTTTTTTATCAGTTAAATCCTCTAAACAATAGTGTTAAACATCATTAACTAAAATGATCCTTTATTAATAAATAAAATCAAATTACATATCCTCACAGAACGACAGTAGTGCACAATCCTTTGGAGTTTGTAATCGATCTCTACTTGTAGAAAATGTCTCCTCCTTTCAGCAGTAGTGCATGATAAACAAGAGCTTCTCTCCCAAGATTTGAGACTTTTTATTTTTTTTTTTTAAACTAAAATGATCCTTTATTAATAAATAAAATCAAATTACATATCCTCACAGAACGACAGTAGTGCACAATCCTTTGGAGTCTGTAATCAATCTCTGCTTGCAGAAAATGTCTCCTCCTTTCAGCAATAGTGCATGATAAACAAGAGCTTCTCCACCAATAGATATAATCCACAATTTCAGTAGTAGTGCATGATAAACAAGAGCTTCTCTACCAAGATTCGAGACCTATCTAATTTTTATTTTTTTGTCAGTTAAATCCTGTAAACAATAGTGTTAAACATCATTAACTAAAATGATCCTTTATTAATAAATAAAATCAAATTACATATCCTCACAGAACGACAGTAGTGCACAATCCTTTGGAGTCTGTAATTGATCTCTGCCTGCAGAAAATGTCTCCTCCTTTCAGCAATAGTGCATGATAAACAAGATCTTCTCCACCAACAGATATAATCCATAGTTACAGTATTACAAGCTTCTCTCCCAAGATTCGAGACCTATCATTCTATTAAAAAGACTAAGAGGTACAATAGTGCAAGCCTCCAAGGCTTTCTCTTTCGAATTCTAGCCTTTGGTTCAATGCCAACAATCTGTTTAAATAGTCGCTATTGAAAACAAATTCTTTTGCTTCAAGCATTAAGGGAGTTGAACAATTCCTTTCAATCACATATCTGAAAAACAAAATTTTCATCATAATATCTTGACTTTGTTGTTCTGTCAAATCGGCCTTATTTCTTGATCGGATTCTATGGGTGTTTGTCAGTTTATCTAAACTGAACTGCCACTTATCAACATAGTTGTCCTCCTCTGTCATGAATCTGAACACGGAAAACAGGAATTGATAAGCTAAAAATAAATGAGACTGATAAGCGAGTTTCATTTGAAACAAATGACATTTGCAGAAAATCAGGCTTAAAACTTGGAGCATAACAATTGCAATTGTAGACACTGTGAAGGAGAAACAAGAGTAAGCCTTTAATTTTACTTGAAATATCGCAATTGCGGCAGAGCAGATGGAAGAGGGAAATGGTGGAGTTATATCGCAATCGACTATCAAAACAGAGACAAAGGAACGGGCGTGAAGTGGAAAGCGGTGTCAGTCCTGTGGCTATTTAATTAAATCGCAATCGCAACAACATATAGAAGTGTAATAATCGCAAATTGCTACTTTCTATGAAGCATTATGAAATGGGCCTTTTGATTTTTTGTGATTGTGATATGCGGGGTGACATCATGATGATGTCATGAGGGTAATCACAATTGCAAATCGGTTGGGGTGAAGGATTTGTTATAAGTCGTGTCCTTTTGAAACTTGCAATTGCGAATTCCAAGGGTGACATGGCAGTGACATCACGAATGACATGATGATGTGACGTGGTGGGTGACGTGGCACATTATGTGGAGTATGACATCACGGATGATGTGGTAGAGATGGCTCTTAAATGCAATCGCAAATCGCTTTCAGCAAAGGTTATGGTATGGCATAGGAATTATGGAATTGCGATTGTCATGGACACGAAATGTTATGAATAACCATTTAAGTCTGGCATCGGGTCCGGACTGGATTGCAGATCACAATCAGTGATGTGAAGGGATCAGGTTAAGCCTTATGAATATTGTGATTGATGTGAATGCAGATTTTTATAGGATGGAGTTAATCATGCCATCGGGTCCAAGCTTGATCACAATCGTAAATCGGCGAAGGTAACGGGGAAGCGATATCGCAATATCACAATCGACGTCTCGGTGGAGGGATGATGGAGTTAAAACCTTTGCAATTTGCGAGGGGCAATCAACGATATGTGTGATTCTACAAATCGCAATCACAAAGGAGTCGTGCGGCGGGCTATGAGCTAGTTCTTTTTGCAGTTTGCGATGTGATATAGTGACGTGACCTTGTGGGTCCCGACAACCTTGGATTCATGTGTTTTGTGCATCATTCCTTTGTTAAAAATATTTAGAACTACAACCCATTTCCTTTGTATTTCTCCGATTTGACCTTAAACTTTAACTTCTGATTGCGGAGGTTGTGTTTTGGCTTTGAGGATGATTCTTTTTTCATGGATTTTGCGATTTTGGCCTAAAAAGGGGTGATTCTTGGTATGAAAGGGGGCTACAACAACAACAACAACAAAAATGTTTTATTTAAGACAAAGAAAATAACTTTAATTTTTATGTTTTAAAAATTATAAAGGGTCCCCATTTTAATCAAATAAATTTCATAAGAAATTTATAAAATAGAAAAATGGGGGTTGTTGAATAACACAACAAGGTCCAGAGTGAGTTCTTTGGAGTTGTAATTAGATAAGTCAGTCTAACTGAGTTATAGTCAGTTAAACTAGTTCCAATTGTTGGAGGAACTAGTAAAGGTCTAGTAGTGGAGTAGTGCACTAGTGCATTCCCAGTACCACACCAGCTAACTAAAGATTCACTCATAAATAACTCATGCATGTCAGTTCAAATGAAGACCCAGTTGATATTAGAGTGTAGGGATAGTGTACTATTGGTTGTATAAATTTCTGAGTTGTACAGATGGTGCATACAATCAGTTGAGGACCTATGTTTGGATTGCGCAGTCATGTAGAGTGGATTTCCCAATTAAATAAGGGATAATTATCTCAGGAATTGCACAAGGAAGTAGGGGCTTGGAAGGCTAGTAAATTGGCTAAGTGTTGGTGAGAGTCAGCCTAGGAAGGAGAGAGATTATACTTGTGCAGGAATTGTTCTAGTGTGAACAAGCATTGCATTTTCTTCTGAGATCTTCTAGTTAATGCAATATAGATAGTTAGGGTTTTGAGTAGTTTCCTCCCCAGAGAAATATTGTATTATGTGTGATTGATATTTTTCCTCTTTCTGCTTATTGTTTTCGTCGATCATTTTTGGTTTCTACTAAGAAGAGTAGAGTAAATTCTTGTCTTATGTTTTAGTATATCACATGAGTTGTTGAATCTACAGAAAAATCTACATATATAACCTGGCTTGCATGGCTAGAATCATTTACATCACAATGAGAAAAATTGGCTTCAGTTGTGTATGCTAATTCTACATGCCAATATATCCAAAGTAAAACTTACTTGTCTCTACTATTCCTATGGGCTATAATCCTACATTGAAATTTCCCATAATCTTTACAAAATTGCCCAAGAAAAAAAAAAATATTTGCAGTACATAGAATAACATGTTTAGGTTGCGATGGATGGTCTAACTTCCTTATTGCAGGCTCACTTCCCGTTGCTTGCCTTTGTTTCCTCTGCGCCTATGGCTAGCTTCCTTTGCTACTCTCAGGGACCGGTGGTTGACAACCTGACCAATATTTCGTTGATTCCCTCAAACAAATTGTCGTACATCACCAATTCCAAGCCAATCTTCATGAAGTCATCTTCCATTTTAATTATCTTCCTATCCACCCTTGCTTCCAGACTCTTTAGATGAGCCTCCATTCACTCTGAATTTGTTGCCTTGTATTCCTCCAACATCTCAATTCAGCATGTCAACAAGTCGAGCATACCTATGAGTAATTTAAACGGGAACTCTATTATTTTCCTCCATTGATTTTTGTGTATGTTCACCTGGTGGAGCCATTACCAAACACTTTGACAGGGAATGGGAGCATGAATTCACCCGAAATACAAAAGGTTTGCTCAATTTCTCAACGAAGGGCGATTAAATTTTATTTTGCCATACCTCGCAATCTACCCCCACATTTCTCCATTAAATTCACTTCCTCGCTGATGATTTTGCATTTCATTCTGTTCTCCTTCCCAAGATGGAATTTTAATTCCCCTTGGAGATGTCGAAATTTGCAACAAGAAATATTGAAAATTGCACTTCTAATTTAATTTTCCTTTAATTAAATTAGAAGTAAATTGTAATTCCACATCTCATGAGAGATTGTACGAGTTAACTAAGTCAGGAAGACTTAGTTAGTTCAGTTAATTCGAGTTGAGGGTCAAACTAGAGGCATGTAGAGATCTCCCTAAGTTTTAGGGGGTCCAATTGCAATTTATTTTGAGTTGTAATTATTTAACTTAATTATTTGAGTTAAAATTAATTTAACTAGTTCTAAGTGATGGAGGAACTAGTGAGAGGTCCAGTGAATTATATTAGATTTAATTCACATGCAGTGATCAATCATACAACTGATAATTCGCTACAAATAGTTGTTGCATGTCAGTTATGAGGAAGACACAGTTGAGATTGGAGTTAAAGGGAAGTGTACTATCAGTTGTATAATCATCAAATTATGCAGGTGGTGCATGCAGTCAGAAGAAGGCCTTTAAAAGGAGGAACGAAGGCACAAGTTTAATTATTGTTTTGATGAGCACGAGTTGGTGAGACCAAGAAATAGGAAGCACATGTTTGTGCATGGAGCTTGTGAGTGCAAGGAAGTAGGGGCTTAGCAAGCAGTAGATTTGGCTAAGTATTGGCTTGAGCTAATTTGTGAAGCAGTGAGACAGAGTGTACTTGTGCAGGGATTGTTTGAGTTGAACAAGCATTTTATTTTCTTCTTAGATCTTATGGTTAATGAAATATACAGATAATTAGGGTTTTTAGCTGTTGCTTTCCCCAGAAAAGTATTGTGTTATGTGCGATAGAAATTCTTCCTTTTCTACAAAGTGTTTTCATCGATCAATTTTTGTTTTCGCTGATGAGTAGAGTAGATTCAAGTCTTTTGTTTTAGCATGTTATATAAGCAGTTTGAATCTACAAGTAAAAATCTACAACATATGGGCTTCCAAATGTCGATGGAGGATATGAATGTTGACTTGTTTCAAATGTACCACTGAGCTTATGAAGCACAACTTCCAATTACCTGGCATTATGTTCTCATCACACTTGGATGCCCAGATAAATCTCCATGTGTCGCCATGCTCTAAATTAATATCTGGAGTTGGGCTCTTCCTTGTCAGATTAGCCCACTTGTCCTGCATTCTTTGGATTCTTTGCCTTGGATTGGGCTTTTTGCTAGCAATATTAATGTTTCCTCGTCTTTTCATGGTTATGCACATCTACTTACAGTAGAGGAGTGAAACCAAAGCCAACTTCATTTAATTCTAACGTCCCAACCTCCAACTCTGATCCACGATTCGCCAACCTGTCTACCTCTCTGTTGAGGTGTCACATGACATGGTAAAAGGTGACAACCTCCAATTTTTTCATTTGCATCAATATTCTATTTGCTATAAAGGGGCTCGCTTGGTTGAAAGAAGACTGCATTTTTACAATCATTCTTGTACCAATAATGAGTCTCCAAGGATGATGAGATTTCTTATGCCTTTACTAATTGCAATATCCAATCCTTTCCAAAGTGAAAGGAATTCTGACTTATTATTGGTGCCTTCTCCTATTCCCCATGCAAATATGATGTTCTCTTATTCCATAGGGAAAAGAATCTCCCCTCCCTCTCTCCTGCCACCCCCATCACTACCTCTCCCTTTAATCAAATTATTTAAATTTATTTATCAATGACAATATCATTGACGTCTAATGAATAAACTTTTGTCTAGACATGATCATTTCTTAGAATTTTATAATGAATACTTTTTCCAGAGGCAAGAAATTCATCCTTTTCTATTAAACAAAAAAGGAGTACAATAGTCGATAACAATATCCCAAACATTGTTGATTTCAACCTTGAGGCAATAATCACACTCAAAATCAGAGTGCCCATAAGAAATGTGGAACAAGTGATCTAGCCATAGAGTTGAATTTGTCTCAAATCTCATAACTTGCCCCATCGTTTTCACCCTTCAATACCACAACAACAATAACAAAACCATGTGGGAGTGTAGTCCAGTTTAGTGGTATTAACTTATTTGACTGTGGTTGGCTTGTACCTTCACAACCTTAGTAGATTGTGGTTAATGTTTTTAAGCAATAATTTTTATTTTGTTGCATGTTTGCGGATATTAATTGTCTAAGTGATGCACGCGCATCCTGCTCAAAGTATTATTGTTCATTTGGTTGATTAGGGGGTGATGTTTTTATGTATTTTAGGAATCTTGAACAGATTGAGTGAGAAATCTATGTGTGAGATTTTCAGTTGTGAAATATCCTCAACTATGTGGGAATATCAGGGATAATTTATATGGGTAATCTCGTAGAGATCTTAGGGATTACGAGATCCTCGAATAGGAATTAGTTGAGTGAATTATGGAAAATATCATGGATTTAGTATAATCCATAATTATGTAATTACGCTATAAATGTAAGCCTGTGAGGAGAGTGTGAAAAGACAAAGGTTACGGTGTTAGAGAGTTAGAGAGAGCCAAGTAGTGGAGTGAATAGATCAGAGCACGAGATGTTCTGAACATATATGTAAACATTGTTATGAATGAAGAAAGGAGTTTTGTGTTTAAAAGTGGTTTCTGCATGGTTTTTATTATGTGATTTGATTCTTTAATCGTAGGCTGAAACTTTGTTAAATCCAGGAAATTGTGTGTGAAATTAAACCTTTAGTGGAGTCTTTGTTTGAAGATCGACGGTGTTCGCTGGTGAATGCGCATGCACCTTAACACAAGAAACAAACCCGAAATATTATAATATCGAGTTGATTGATACATTCGTGAAGAAACCCGGAAGAAGACCAAGATCGTCCGATCGACAGATCCAACAGATCTACAGTCATCGCGTGCCAATAAGCGCACAGGGTGATTCCAAAAATGGACACAATCATTTATAAAACTGAGTTAATAACTCTGTTAATCATGATCGTCTGCTTGAAAAGCTCAGATCGGACGGTAATCGCATCGAAAAATGCACGGAGTTTAATCCAGATTTCAAACGTGATATGTTATGAACTGTGGTTTAATCCATTGAGTTTCAGATCGATCATAACCGTTCATTGTGAATGGACGAGATCCGACGGATATCGCTCCGGAAGATGTGCGCTGGTTAATTTAGAATTCGGACCTGAGAAAGTTATGAACTGGCATTTTATTTCCTTTTGGTTCCGTGGGTAAAAGTTAAAGTTTGCCATATATCAGGAAATTTAAATAGTTCTGCTATTTTAGCAGAATAGCTTAATTTGGAGTCCACAAAAGAGATCAGGGTTTGATAGTTAATTAAACAGGGGTTTAATTAATTTAATTTCTGGGATTTGTGTTCGATGCAGTTTCGCTGCATCAAAGTGGTATCAGAGCAGAAGAAGATTCTGCGTGAAGTATGATTATATTGTAGACTTGTCAGCGTTAGTCTTTATAATTTTTGTGTAGAGTAACAACAGAGGAAGGTGAGAAGATTTGCAACGGCCTAGAGCAAGGAGTGCTCATATGGTTCTAGAGAAGAGAACCAGAGAGATGCCAAAAGACTAAGCTTAGAGGAGGAAAGCTTAGTGAGGTATCATGTAGCAGGGAGAATTGTTATTGTAGAGGTTGATTGCAGCTCACAAGTTAAAGCTGTTAGAAAGACAAGAAAGCATATGACAAGAAAAATCAGAGGCGTAGCGGAAGCAAAGGGAAAAGAAGAGGAGTCGGTTTTAGAATTTGATTGAGGTAAATATTTTCTTTTATTGAATTTCGAATATTGGTTTGAGTTTGAAGAATTAGTGGAAATGAACATGGAGAAACATAGGAAAGGTTCAAATAAATGTCAGATGAGTCATGAAGAGCATAGGATAAGTATTGCAGTGATGAGAGCAGAGTTGAATATACTACAGGAATGGTTTCAAGATAAAGAGAATGAAGACAGAAGACATGGATGGATAATAAGGAAATGGGTCAAGTGGAATCTATTGCAACAGAAATGGAATGCTATGTTGATGAACAAACTTGAAAAAATACATATTTCTTTGTTGGAGAAGGAGAGACTCATAGGAATTGAGTCACAACAAAGAGGATTTGCTGAAACCCAGAAATTCCATGGTGGGAATTTGGTGCTTGAAGCATCAAAAGAGACCAAAAGGTCTGATATTTTAAAAATTGATAGTTTGTCTGTGAATGCAGGTATGGTACTAAATAAGGAATTTGTTGCTATAGAGACAGCTAATGACTATTATTATGATCAAGAATTCTTTTGTGAACCTGAAGGAAATTGGGATGATTGTTTTTCATTCCATGAATTTGAGTTTGAAGCTATTATAGTAGGAAACAGTGGCTAAAGAGACAGAGGCCGAAGAAGTTGAAACCAGAGAAACTGTAACAAACTAAGGAAAGGACACCATAGAGAACATCAACTGTGTTGATGTGATTAACAAAGAGGAATTACTCCTAGAGCATGGTGGAGAAAATTGCTTTACAGATATACAAAATTTGGTTGACAATTCGAGTGATGATGATAGAGAACTTTCAGATTTAGCTCTTATTAATTTCAGCACGACAAAGTTACCTGGAAAAGCTATAGGTGTAGACGGTGAACCAGCTCGAGACATTCAAAATTTGGAAACTAGGAAAATGGGTATTCAAGTTTCCACATGCAGTTCACAGGTCTATATTTCCATAACAGAGGATGATGAGGTATGGAAAGTCGAGAATCATGTTTAGTAATTCTCTGAAGATATTATTCTGCGAATTTAATGCCAGACTACATGATGAAGTTATTCCATTGAAGGACCATCAACAAAATAGAGTTTGGAATCCTGGAGGTAGCAAGTCATTTAGACTTGTAGCTCTCACATTACTACAAAAAAGTGACAGACCTCATAGACAGGAGTCTATTATTTTTTTCTACATCGGGAGTCTGATGCAGGAGCATCCTACTCAGAGTATTATTGCTCATTTGGTTGATTTAGGGGGTGATGTTTTTATGTATTTTAGGAATCTTGCAGAGATTGAGTGAGAAATCTATGTGTGAGGTTTTGAGTTGTGAAATATTCTCAACTATGTGGGAATATCAGGGATAATTGATATGGCTAATCTCGTAGAGATCTTAGGGATTACGAGATCCTCAAATAGGAATTAGTTGAGTTAATTATGGAAAATATCATGGATTTATTATAATCCATAATTATGTAATTATGTTATAAATGTAAGCTTGCGAGGAGAGTGTGAAAAGACAAAGGTTACAGTGTTAGAGAGTTAGAGAGAGCTAAGTAGTGGAGTGAATAGATCAAAGCACGAAATGTTCTGAAGATATATGTAAATACTGTTATGAATGAAGAAAGGATTTTTGTGTTTAAAAGTGGTTTCTGCGTGGTTTTTATTATTTGATTTGATTCTTTAATCATAGGCTGAATCTCTGTTAAATCTAGGAAATTGTGTGTGAAATTAAAACTTTAGTAGAGTCTTTGTTTGAAGATCGACGGTGTTCACTGGTGAATGCGCACGCACCTTAACACAAGAAGCAGACCTGAAACATTATAAGATCGAGTTGATTGATAAATTCGTGGAGAAATCCAGAAGAAGATCAAGATCGTCTGATCGACAAATCCAACAGATCTACAGTCATCGCATGCCAATAAGCGCAGAGGCTAATTCCAAACACGGACGCGATCATTTATAAAATTGAGTTAATAACTCAGTTAATCATGACCGTCTGCTTTAAAATCTCAGATCATACGGTAATCGCGTCAAAAAATGCACAGAGTTTAATCCAGATTTTGGACGTGATATGTTATGAACTGTGGTTTAATCCATTGAGTTTCTGATCAATCATAATCATTTATTGTGAATAGACGAGATTCGGCGGATATCGCTTCGGAAGATGTGCACTGGTTGATTTAGAATTCGGACCCGAGAAATTTATGAACTGGCATTTTATTTCCTTACGGTTCCGTGGGTAAAAGTAAAGGTTTGCCATATATCGGGAAATTTAAATAGTTCTGCTATTTTAGCAGAATAACTTAATTTGGGGTCCACAAAAGAGCTCGAGGTTTGATATTTAATTAAACAGGGGTTTAATTAATTTAATTTTTGGGATTTGTGTTCTATGCAGTTTCATTGCATCACTAAGGTAAAAGGTACAAGGAATGTAGCTTTTTGAAAATCTATCTTGTGATATTACTAGAGAAAAAAAGGATTTTGATCTTTTGTTTTTCGCAATATTAGGTGTAGCAGAGGAAATACCTTCTACAGGTAAGCCAAATGGAAGATGGTAGGATTTCCTTCAAACCTTGCATAAATCAATTTGTTCCTTTTTGCCCATTTTCATAGAATGTCAAGGTATCTTATGCAATATGCTATGATGTGATTCTATGACTTGGTATCCATTCCTTTAGAGTTGGTTGCTTCTCTTTGATATAGATAAAAGAAATGCCATGTTGTAGCGAGCAATAAACAGAGCTTCAAACATGCATATAATAAAACAAATAAATAAATAATTCATATATATATATATATATAGATGAGGAGAGAACCCTACTTGGGGATGAAAAAATACTACCGCTTAAAAAAGGGATTATATTTTTTTTAAAGAAAACTACAAATCTTTGTTCTCATATTCACAAAGAGTATTCTTTTTGGAGAACATTCATCTTTAGTCACAAATGTTTCTCAGCCTCCTCCAATCAATTGTTGCAATTTTACCTTTGTTTTTTCTCCCGTTGATTGATGAAGATTTGACCTACTTTCTCTCATTAGGGTGTTTTCTTATGTTTTTAAATTATTTACAAATTTGTTTGATTTCGCAAAAGTATAATTGATTCAGGTTGCAATTGCATTTCAAGTTTCATCTTTCTTTCTTGTGAGTTATTATTTAAAGACTAAGAAATTTTATAAGGGTACAGGGATCACTGGGAAATTGCATGAGTTCAGAAGAATGTACTTGAACAAAAAATTTATGTGAACATAGTCAAGGATTAGGGAAGGCATTACAATAACTTTGCCATGCAGTCCCAAAGATAATGAGAATACACAATGTGTTTTTAACAAATGTCAAAAGAAAATCGATTTTTAAAAATACATAACAGACCACATATACATGCTTCTAAGTAAAAGATGCATGCATCATTGCAATTATATAGATTTTTTCAATTAAACTCTCAAATTGTTCTGGGATTTAAATGGCCATGAAGGACAAGTCCATATCACTACCTCTCCTCCTTTTTTTAAATGAAACGGGTACTTTCCATTATATAACCTGGCTTGCATGGCTAGAATCATTTACATCAAAATTAGCAAAATTGGCTTCAGTTGTGTCTGTTAATTCTACATGCCAATATATCCAAAGTAAAACTTGTCTCTACTATTCCTATGGGCTATAATCCTACATTGAAATTTCCCATAATCTTTACAAAATTGCCCAAGAAAAAATAAATATTTGTAGTACATAGAAGAACATGTTTAGGTTGCGCTTGATGGTTTGACTTCATTATTGTAGGCTCGCTTCCCCTTGCTTGCCTTTGTTTCCTCTGTGTGATTCCTTTGTTACTCTTAGGCACCGATGGTTGACAACCCGACCAATATTTCGTTGACTTCCTTAAACAAACTGTCGTACATCACCAATTTTGAGTCAATATTCATCAAGTCATCTTCCATTTTAATTATCTTCTTTTCCACCCTTTCTTCCAGACTCTTCAGACATGCCTCCATCTGCTCTAAACTTGTTTCCTTGTCTTCCTCCAACATCTCAATTCAGCATGTCAACGAGGTGAGCCTACCCATGAGTAATTTAAACAGGAACTCCAATG
The DNA here is from genome assembly GCA_031772625.1 of Pinus tabuliformis. Taxonomy (NCBI): domain Eukaryota; kingdom Viridiplantae; phylum Streptophyta; class Pinopsida; order Pinales; family Pinaceae; genus Pinus; species Pinus tabuliformis. The sequence goes on along the minus strand of CM062806.1, from coordinate 875,198,684 downwards.
CTTTCCTCCATTGTTCCTTCATTGATTCTGATGGTTGTTCACCTGGTGGAGCCATTGCCAAACACTTTGACACGGAATGGGAACAGGAATTCGCCCAAAATAGAGAAGGTTTTCCCAGTTTCTCAACGAATGGTGATTAAATAGGATTTATTTTTCCAGACCTCGCAATCTACTCCCACATTTATCCATTAAATTCACTTCCTCACCATCGATTATGATTTTCATTATGTTCTCCTTCCCAAGATGGCATTTTAATTCCCCTTAGAAATGTTGAAATTGGCAACAAGAAATATTGAAAATGGCAACAATAAGAGGCTTCTAATTTAATTTTCCTTTAATTAAATTAGAAGTAAATTGTAATTCCACATCATGTGATGGATTGTACGAGTTAACTAAGTCAAGAAGACATAGTTAGCTCAGTCAATTAGATTTTAGGGTCAAACTAGAGGTATGTAGTGTTTTCCCTAAGTTTTAGGGGGTCCCGTTGCAGTTTATTTTGAGTTGTAATTATTTAACTTAATTATTTGAGTTAAAATCAGTTTAACTAGTTCTAATTGATGGAGGAACTAGTGAGAGGTCCAGTGAATTAAATTAGATTTAATTCACATGCAATGATCAATTAGATAACTGATAATTCGCTATAAATAGTTGTTGCATGTCAGTTTTGAGGAAGACCCAGTTGAGATTGGAGTTAAAGGGAAGTGTATTAACAGTTGTAAAATCATCAAATTGTATAGGTGGTGCATGCAATCAAAAGAAGGCCTTTAAAAGGAGGAATGAAGGCACAAGTTTAATTATTGTTTTGGTGAGCATGAGTTGGTGAGACCAAGCAATATGAAGCACAAGTTTGTGCGTGGAGCTTATGAGCGCAAGGAAGTAGGGGCTTGGCAAGCAGTGGATTTGGCTAAGTATTGGCTTGAGCTAGTTTGTGAAGCAGTGAGACAGATTGTACTTGTGCAGGGATTGTTCGAGTTGAACAAGCATTTTATTTTCTTCTTAGATCTTATGGTTAATGAAATATACAGATAGTCGGGGTTTTTAGCTGTTGCTTTCCCCAAAAAAATGTTGCATTATGTGTGATAGAAATTCTTCCTTTTCTACATAGTGTTTTCATCGATCAATTTTTGTTTTCGCTGATGAGTAGAGTAGATTCAAGTCTTTTTTTAGCATATTATATAAGCAATTTGAATCTACAAGTAAAAATCTACAACACATGGGCTTCCAAAGGTCGATGGAGGATATGAATGTTGGCTCGATTCAAATGTACCACTGAGCTTATGAAGCACACCTTCCAATTACCTGTCATTATGTTCTCATCACACCTAGATGCCCAGATAAATCTCCATGCGTCGCCATGCTCCAAATTAATATCTCCAATTGGGATCTTCATTGTCAGATTAGCCCACTTGTCCTGCATGCTCTGGATGCTTTGCCTTGGATTGGGTTTTCTGCTAGCGATATTAATGTTGCCTCGTCTCTTCATGGTTATGCACATCTGCTTATGGTAGAGGAGTGAAACCAACGCCAACTTAATTTAATTCTAACGTCCCAACCTCCAACTCTGATCCACAATTCACCAACCTGCCTGCCTCTCTGTTGAAGTGTTGCATGACATGGTAAAAGGTGACAACCTCCAATTTTTTCTTTTGCATCAATATTCTATTTGTTATAAAGGGGCTCACTTGGTTGAAAGAAGACTACATTTTTACAATCATTCTTATACCAATAATGAGTCTCCAAGGATGATGAGATTTCTTATGCTTTTACCAATTGCAATATCCAATCCTTTCCAAAGTGCAAGGAATTATTCCTTATTATTGGTGCCCTATCCTAGTCCCCATGAAAATATGATGTTCTCTTGTTTCATAGGGCAAAGAATTTCCCCTCCCTCTCCTGCCACCCCCATCACTACCTCTCCCTTTAATCAAATTCTTTTAATTTATTTATCAATGACAATATCATTGACGTCTAATGAATAAAGTTTTGTCTAAACATGATCATTTCTTAGAATTTTATAATGAATACTTTTTCTAGAGGGAAGAAATTCATGCTTTTCTATAAAACAAAAAAGGAGTACAATAGTCGATAACAATATCCCAAACATTGTTGATTTCAACCTTGAGAAAAACTCAGGTGTACAAAAGAAATCATAACCATATAATATTTACAGAAAGTTTCCAATAAAAGTGGTAGGCTTACAGATGACACATAAAACATGTAATAGATAGGTACCAACAACAATCTTCAAAGATAGGTCAAACTTCAAAAAAAAAAAAAAAAAAAAACTGGTAAAGTGGTTTTGGTATGATGATAAGAATATTAAGGTCCTCAAAATGCCTGGAGATGTCAACAAATTTTTGAACTTGAACATTATGGATCCATCGCTACTCTAGTGGCAGTAGTTGGCCAGAGGATATGCATATTCTCCCACAACATAGTGACTAAGATCCTTTTCTTCATTCAAATATAGCATTTTTCCTCAATGAGGGCCTTCTTAGAAAGGAAGGTGAATAATGAAAAGAAAGAGGCAACATAGGTTTCAAGGGTGTCAAATAATCCTTGAAAAAGCCAACAATATGAGATAGAATAACAGGGATATTGATAGACCGCCACTCAAATATGAGATTGTTTCACACCTTCCAAATACTCGAAGCTAAGAAAATAGGTATAGATTTAAAATTACCCATCTTGAGATCCCACCAATGTAGGCATGAATCAAGGGAAGACATGGGACCATAATCTTGAATGTTGAGAGATGCAAGGACTTCATTCCATAGTGCTCTATAATAGTTGCACTAGAAAAAGAGATGATTGGCAGTTTCAGGTCCCCTTGAGCATAGACAACAAATGTTAGGATTGTCAAAGCCCCTGCATAACAAGTTTTCCTGCGTGAGAATGTGTTTTTCTAGTTAGATCCAAATGAAGCATTTGATTTTTGGCGGGATTGACCATTTCCAAGTTTTTCTAATCCACCACTTGTCCCTCGAATAAAGAAATGAGGTTGAGATTGACTTGTAGGCCAATCTGTCAATGACCTGGCCAAAAGAGGAGTTCCAACTCCATACTATGGTGTACTCCTTGTCTTTTAAGAAGAGTCCATTAGATGCTAGATTATTGAAAAAGGAATCACATTCAACACTTAAGGTTACTTATAACCCCAAGTATGAGTATCATTTCCAACCACCATGGGGAGGAACCTGTGAAAATGGCAACGAGGTGTGGCAAAGCCTAAAAAATCCCTACCTGTTGAAACAAGAGATAAGATCAAAAGACAAGTGATAGTATGAGGAGCCTCCTATGAAAGAGTCCTTCCCGGTAATAACATGTTTACCATTGCCCACTTTCCAAGAAATCCACTTGTAAATCTAGGAAGGGCCTCCACCATGCCTCTCCATATGTTCGACCCAACAACATATTTTTGGGGATTATATGGCCTCACCCAATCTGTATTCCACTTGTTGTGGAGATATTTATCTGAGATAATGCAGCTCCAAATTCCCGAACTAGCAATGGCCCTATAAAATCTCTTCATGGCCTTAGTTTATCCAAACCAATGTACATTTTTTAAAACCCCAACCCCCAAAGTTTTTGGGTAGAGAAAGTAAATCCCATTTAGCCAAATGGAGGCCAACATGATGGTTCTTACCTGTCCATAGAGATCTAAACATGCATTAACAGATTTTCCTGATAGTGGATTTAGCAATCTTGGAAAGGGAAAGCCAGTAAATAGGTATACTCTCAAGAATAAACTTTACCAGAGTCATTCTACCACCTAAGGAGAGTCGCCTATAACACTAATTGTTGATTTGGTTTTCAATATGTTTAATTAGCCAAGACTACCCATCCACATAGTAGTAGTTGGGTTTAAGATGGTATCCTAAGTAGAAAAAACCATGATTAATAGGGACCACCGTATACGGGAGGTTGGAAACAATAAGAGTGGTAGTCAAATCCCAAATATTATTTACGATAAAAGTGGATTTATGTTGGTCGACCAACATATCAGTAGAAAATCAAAAGATAGTAAAATATGATGATAAGTTCTCCATTCAAATCCCTCTCCAAATATTAAAACATCATCCACAAATAGCATATGAGTTAGATTAATGGATTTGGAGACCTTAACCCCATTAATAAGTCCATTTTATTTGGCTGAGTTAATCATCTGGATCATGCCCTCGAAGATGAGAAGTAATAAGAGAGGGGATAGGGGATGCCCTGTCTCAAGCCCCTGGAACATGTTAAAAAGTTTGATGGAGAACCATTGATAAGCACAGAGAAGTTTGCATATGATAAACACCCCATAATCCAATTTATTACCTTAATATTCAAAACAATATGAAGAAGGAGGAGCCTGAGGAAGCTCCAGTTCACCCTATCATAAGATTTAACCAAGTCCATTTTTAGGATCAAGGCACTTCATTTTTTGATCTTAATGGAGTGTAAAGCCTCTTGGGTCACCCCAGTAGCACCATGAATTAGATGATTAGGTAGAAAGCCAAACTATTTAGGAGATAAAGAAATTGAGAGAACATATTTCAATTTGTTGGATAAAACCTTTGCTATGACCTCGTTATGGCCTCCTCCACAACCTGCAAACTTTATTTCCCAAGCAAATCAAAAAATGCAAGGTAAAACTCGATTGTCCAACCATCAGGACTAGGACTCTTATCCTTGGCAAAAGATTTGAGGACATTTTTAATCTCTTTCAATGTGATGGGACCACCCAACCTAGCAGTTTCATTCTCTGAGAAGAGCCAAGGAAAATAATGAATAACCTTTAGTTGAGCTTGAATCTGATTATCACCAGGATCTCTTAAAAGACCTGAAAAATGAGCCCGAGCAACCTTCTCCAGACCTTTTTGGGTGTAATGAATATTCCCTTCAGCATCCTCAATATCCCAAATAGACTTTTTGTTCCTTTGATGGGAGGAAACTAATGGAAAACTTTGGTATTTCCATCTCCTTCCTTGACCCATATTACACTGCTTTTTAAGCACCACCACTCCTCTTTTGCTTTAAGAAGTAGTGCTTTCCTCTCTGCCAAGGAACACAGACGCCTTTTGATTACATCCGTAAAAACTTCAGCTATAAAAGAGGTTTGAATTTTTTTAATAGTGTACTTAATCACTACTAGCTCCTTCTTTTGCCCAAGTATATGGTTTCGAGCCCATCTTTTGACGTGGGTTTTGAGTACCTTCATCTTAAAAACCTAGGAATCCATTGTAGAAAATGAAGAATCAACCTGGAAATGATTCCAACAAGCATGAACCAACGAAGTGAAAGAGTCCCCTTGCAGCCAAGATTTGTTAAATCTAAATAGAGACTTAGAAGGAGAAATATTAAAATCCAACTGAAGAAAAATAGGAAAGTGATATGAGATGACCTCCCAACTTATCCAAGAACAATATCTACCCATATTGGCAACCAAAGAGTCAACCATCAAAAAGTCTCTTTATCCTCATAAGGCCCATAATAGTTCATAAGAATGATTGGATGATCTAGCCCATAGAGATATCCTTCCATAATGACACTAACAATTGATGAGTAAGGCCTAAGGGCAGTAACACGAGGGTTCCATAGGACATATAGACCACCAAATTGTCCCATAGCATCAACAATGCATATACACCAATCTGGGAAAACTTGAAGAAGGTCCTCCCTGACTTTATCACTTAAGGCTATGGTTTCTTGGATAAATATAACTGAGGGATGGTGTAAAGCCACCAATTTACGAAGGGCACGTTTTTTAGGAGGGCCTTCGACTCCTCTAATATTGAGAGACATTATAATCATGGAGAACCCTTAAGAGAGGGAATCTTAGATCTAAGTGCCCTAAGGAGTCTATTACATTTGAAATCTCCTTGAAGAGATCACCCTGGATGGAATCATCATGAGCTACCTATTTTTTGTTTATTTTTTTTTTTTGACGGTGAAAATTTTGAAAGGGGGATTAGGATCATCCAAGAATGGAACACTAAGTTGAGGAGAGGGGAAGGTAGGGATAACAACGAGGTTGAGGGTGAACTGATAGGATGGGTCCATTAAAATAGAGTTTGGCGTCGAAGAGACTTCCTCCTTAGGATCATGACCCTAAGAAGAGTTAGTCAAATGGGGATGTCGAGCCTTTAGATTGGGGCATCTTCAAGAGGAGTAATCAGGGTTATTTAGTAAGTTGATTAAAAATAATGAACACTAAGGGACACCTGAGGAGCAGAGACATGATTAATGCATGAAGGCATATTCGAAGATAGAGGGTTTGAGGGTTGAGTAGGTGCATTAGATAAGAGGGAAAGTTTACAAGCATGAGTCACAAGAATAAATATATTTTAGACTATTAGAATTGGACTTAGGGGGATTAATAGTTAAACTATCCAGCAAAAATATGTCATCAACAAAGAAAGACTGTAAGAGATTTCCTGAAAGAGATTATAATAATGGTGGAGAGATCCAAAAGAAGTGGGAGGAAGAGACGCTCTAATATTTCCTTCCTAAATAGATTCACGTGAGTCTTCCAAAGATACCAAAACCCCAACTCCCCTAGCGGAGTTCAGACGAACCTCTGTCGCAACGTCAATGTTGATTATGTCCGAGTCATTTGATTTGATACCCTGGCAGAAATATGAGTTGATTTCGAGGATCCATTTCCAAGTATCTCTAGCGAAATGACATGAATATCCTGAGAATGGCTTGTCTCAGGGGCTAATGGACCAGAGGGTGTCTAGCTCGTAGTAACCCACTGCCCATTACCGGGAATCCCTAACAAGGGACCACCAACAAACACATAAGAAACTCACTTGGACAGATGCAGAACCTTGACACCTGGGCTAGGGTTTGAAAGCCTTGCATCCCCATCAAATCACTATTTGCTTTTGAATGACTCATTTAATGGAAATTCATGCACCTAGAAGAGATCTTCCAGAAGTCGAGCCTTTGACAGAAGGTCACATCCCTAAAATAAATCTCCAGTTCAGTGGGTGAACCCTTGGATATGCCCATCTTGACAAAAACCCATATAATTTTTTTTTCATATGCCACCAAGGACGTATCATCAAAGAAGACAAACTTACCAATACTATTAGCAACCTTCATGGCTATTTATCTGCTCCATAATTCCAGAGGGAATCTTACTAGCTTAACCCAAAGGTATTGCAATTTGGGATTTTCAGATAGCGGGTTAAATCCAACATGCCACCTTTGCAACCATATATAACCCCTTAAAATGACCCAATATCATTGCAGAACTATGAGAATATCTCCCTCATCCAGGAAATGAAAGTGGAGCCAACAGTTCATAAGCAAACTGATAGTAGGACAGTAGTTGAGAAGAGATTTCCAGTGCATGGAGACCCAGGTTTGAACCTAAGATTTGTTGAGATCTATGTAGAAAAACTTTCCCATAAGCGCTTGGGAAGATAAACTCGAAATCCTACTCATTCCAATGTCGCAAAACAAGGATAGCAATGGTTTCTCTTTGTGAGGATGTAGTGCTTTGGAAAAATGTTTAGTCGAGACTGAGAGACCTAAGCACGGGTAAAGGGGATAAGTGAGGACTCTAAACCATTGTTAACCTCAACACCATGTGTCATACCTTTTTTGACTTGATCCCCACCCAAAGGAGAGACCAAGGCATCTAGCTCCATGGACGAGGAGAAATGACAAATACAAAAGAAACAAAATACTCTGGTTGTCAGGTAATACAGGAAAAGAGGCAAAAAAGCAGGATGGGCCCAAAAAATTAGGAGATAGGTAGGCTTAGGAAACCCTAAAGAAAATACAACACCTTAAGAGAACCAAAATCCACTACATAACATAAACGAAGAAAGCGGCTAAGGAATTCGAAGCGAAATCCCTCTTCACGAGAACTTATCCCAATAAGGATTACGCCCATATGTGAAGAATGGAAGCAAAATATCTCCCGAAGAAACCAATATCAGAGACTGATAAAACCCTCGCAGAGCCAAAACCTCGATTTCCGCCAACCTTCCTCCTAATCCCAGACAAGTCCAGCTTCAGACACACCACCAACACTCGCCAAAGTTTATGTTTCCAATGTGCTGGGTATTCCATCATATTATCCAGATGCACTGGATGCAATAATATAAGTTTATCTTTGTTGCCTTTGACAGAGCAAAATATGGGCATGCATCTCTCGATAATGAATACTTGCCAGTACACAATATCTTTAATCGAGGAGGCTACTCCAATGAGTCTTTGTGACTTCATAAACTAAAATTATCATCCTTCTTTGGATTTTTACGTTCCAAATGTCTATTCACAATAATTAATAATAGAGAGGTTTATATATTGCAATTGTTCGTACACAACAAACCACATTCTCCTTATCTAGAAAAAGTTAATGAACAATGAGAATAAATTTATAATTTATAATTTAAGTGGTGAACATTTTGTGTTCACGTAGTTAAACAAGAGTGCATCATACATTTACAGTTTTCTTTATTTGAATTCAGATTTAGAATTTAAATTTTAACAATATTTTAGAATTTGCTTTCGCTTTTAACAATTAACTTTTCTCTTATCTATTAAATCCAAAAATATTGACTTTGTTATTATTCATTAGATTCGAAAAATATTAACTTTTCTCTTATACAATTGTTGTAGTTACTACAACACCCTCCAAAATTTTGGCTTACACTCAATTTCAGAGCCTTCCTTGGTTTTGCACATTGTCGCCACAAACATCGAAACTCATTTCATGTACTTTCTTGAAGTATTTTTCTCCACTTTGCAAGTTGGGTAAATTGTCGTCTTTTCGCATGATTGGCTCTCACACAATGTGTAGAAACCTATTATAGTGGTTTCAAGGGTCTATCTTTGTGAATATCAATTGTTCTAACCATGTAAACATATATCGCACTGATTCACAAAGTTTTAAGCATTGTCGCACAAGTGTAGTCACAGTGTTCGCAAAGTATATCTCAAGTGTCACACTTGTTGTAACTCGTCATAAAGTCGTCACACAAAGGGAAATTCATTGCTCATGTGTCCTGAGTGGTCTATGTTGTTGTGTCATCAAGTATTCTAAGTGTGAGTTCACAGTCGAAGTCTTATCACTATTCACATCAATATAACCGGTCTTACACTTAGCCATTTCTGAGAAGTATTCCCAAATAAGCAACTTGGCTTCACTCAACCTCCCTAAACTACACACTACGCAGTTTTAGTCATCTAGCTGTGACCTTTCCCTTTGTTATTGTGCAATTCATAGTTCCTACCTCCCAGGATTGTTGCACTACGTAGTTTATGTGCTCAAGCTCTAGCCTTGGCCTCCATAATTGTGCAATACTTTCTCTCAACCTGGCCCTAACTACGCAATCGCAAGCCTTAAGCTCATTACTTTAGCTTCTGAACTTCGCAATTTTCGAGCTTCCCTTATCTCCTGAACTACGCACTGTGTTCACTCATTGTCCATCCTCTCAACCTGCCTCACTGGCTCTAATAACTACGCAATTTTCTCCCTCAGTTTAGCCTAAACTACGAATTGCGTAGTCTCAAGGCTCAAGCTTCATCCCTGACTGCCTGAGCTACACAATTGCATAGTTAGTGAGCCTCTTTCCCAGCCTCTCATTTGGTTATGGCTCAATCAATCGATCAATGTGCAACATCTTAGGCTAGGGGTTTATCGAATTGATGTCATCTTGTTATGAGTGAATTATAGATACAAGTATCTTACCATGCTATGGTGATATGGTGAATAAATAGATGAAGTAGGGGAACATGTTGAAAGACACTCTTGTAGATGAACATGCAAGTTTATCAATCATAAGAAAGCAAAGGGACATCCGTTTGCGATCATAACTCAAGACTTAAGATCATTGAAGATTTCTTATCACCAAGTCATACGGAGGTGAAAAGGAGCATTCTCAAGAAAACACTCAGCACATAGTAGAAGTAGTGTTTTGACACTGCCACATCATCAAGCAGTCCATGTCAGGAGTGTCATGTCATGTGATGTCACGACTTGTCATATGCCACATCGTCACTGTGGATAGTGTAAATGGTATTCAAAATGTATTGTAAAGTGGAAGTCCAAAGGAAGCACATGGAATATAAAGAGTCATGTAAATTGAAAAGTCGTAGGAAGTCCAACAGTCAGGAGGGTAGTCAAAGAGTTACAATGAAGGGGAAGCATCACCCCTTGGATATATATACACCCTCATTGTATGAGCAAAGGACTTTTCACCTTGGCTCCTCCCGCAAGGCATTAAAAAGATAGATCAGTTCATTTGAGGAGAAAGCAGTGGCTCCAATGCTCCACTACTGGAGCTAGTGGTGTTCATTATATACATGTGTATTGGGAATTTTACTTAATATCAGAAGCCCTGTGGGCCAGTACGTTCTTCATGCATTAATTATGGATATTTGTAAGACTATTATGTGAATGTTTGTAATTCATGTTTGATTTCCTCTGTACTAAAGTAGTTGAACTATTTATGTTATTTTGGTACTTATCATATTGAGAATGTGTTGTAATTTCTATTATTTTTTTTGCATCCTCGTGGACTATTCTTCTGGAGATTAGACAAATATTCCTCGTTATATTGGTTTCAATGACCATCGCATCTTTGTGGACTATTCTGCTTGATGTTGTACGAACCTTTCTTATTCATGTGTGTCTCTACTAGGGTAGTACTACTACCTCTCTCTTAGAGGCTCACTTTTCCTCCCCTCCCCAGTGAAATAACTTTGACACACACATACAATCGAACACTCACCAGGCACACCCCCCTTGCTTTTCGAAGGCACTACACGTTTTTCTCTCTTGCTGACAGTTAGAGCCAAGGAAAATTTATAAGAATACATGGCAACCGGGCCAATATTTTGGATGGGACTCCTACTCCAAACGGTGTGAGGTCTAATTGGGACTTCACGTCGGGGAGACCCCTTGGTTGAAGAATTTCCAACACCGTCAACAGTGGTGCTAGAAGTAGGGCTAGATGACAAGCTGAGCCCGTTGAATCTGGTTTTAATCTCTTATCTAAAATGGCTCATACTCAAATATTTATTTTTTTACAGGAATGGTTATAGGATTGCATTATATACTTGGCATAAAGACACAACACAGATTACAGATATTGGAGGTGATTTCTAAGCACCTCTCCAACAAGAGGATCAAGGCACATACACTTATGATTCGTCTCTTCTTACATTTTATAATGAACTCTATTTCTGTTATTTGCTCGAGCTTGTGAATGGATACAAATTGCTTTAATAAAATGCAGTAAAACATGGAAGATAGGGGATTAAGGAATTGGATCCCACGATGTTTCTTTGTCTCTGAGAATAGCCCCAGCAGGTAATTGGGCTGCCTTGTTTGCTTCAATATCTGCCTCTTTGTTGTTTATTCTCAGCACATGGAAAAATTCCAATTTCAAGGACTTTGCCATTGCTTTGACTCTTGTGATCATCCTTGCAAGACGCAAATCTATTGGAATAGAGTTTGTCACCATTGTTTTGATGATGACCTGCGAATCACCAAAGACATTAACCTCCATGAATCCCAATTCTTTGAGCAGCTTGATCCCTTGGAAAAGAGCCAACGCTTCAGCTTGCATGCTAGAGGAGTGACCCAGTCCCCAAGCAAATTTGTGGACAGGAGTTTCTTCTATATTTATTATGAGCCCTCTCGCACCAGCGATTCCTGGATTTCCCTTGGCTGCCCTGTCAAAGAAGAGAGAGGGGATTGTTTGCTTGGAAATACAGGACTAAAAGTCTTCCTCATTTTTTCTGATTTTCAATTCTTTGGGAGTAATGGGGATGATAATCGATTTTTGGAATTGGAGACTAATTGCAGCACCCAACTCAATGTCTTGTTGGCATAGGCTTGAATCATCCATTCTATCTCTCAGGCATTCATTTAGCTGACATTTGACTGTGATTGCAACGAGACTGAAATCCTGCTCTTTATTTCTGAATATCCTTCTATTCCTCTCTAACCAAATTTGCCAACTGATAATTTTGGGAAGAGCAGTCCAAGCTGCTATGATTAATTTGTTTTTTGGGGTTGGACCTGGGTATCTGGACAGCCAACCAGCAAACAGATCCAGGATAATGCAGGGGAGAGTGAAGCTAGATTTCCATGCTCCTAAGAGCTCTTGCTAGATTTGGACGACATATCTACACTCTAGCATGAGGTGAAGGGCGGATTCTGGCTTATCTTTACATAGCATGCATCTAGAAGGGCCAAAAAATCCCCTCTTCTACAACCTATCATCCGTTAAAAAAAAATTATGGTAGAGCAACCAACAGAAATGATCAATTTTCGGGATGGAGGGGAACTTCCATATCCCATTCTAGGGAGCAGGATCTGGCTGTACATATGGCCTTTCCAAGCATTTAACATACCCCTGTGCCACCGAGTAGCCTTCGCGCTGCAGACCCCATCCACAGGCATCTTTTCTCCGAACGTGAATGGGAGCCAACCCGTGCAGAAGATTGTAGAGCTCTACGCAGTCGCTTTGGAGAGCAGGAGGGACCAGGAGCTACTTCCAGCCTGCCCAGCGATGTCTGATCCAACATGACATATCCCACAACGATTTAATGTGTGCATCCATCATCCATATCCGCAGCAAATGCAAGGGGCGAGTTTCAGCCAGCTGGGGCCTACTCATAATTCGGTCTTCCCATAAATTAATGGATTGACCGTTCCCAGGGATCCAATAAGCCTGCGCATTCACCAAAGGAGCTGCTTTGATACTTAGAATGCTGAAGGGAGATCTGAATTGGGATTTGGGCTTATCCAAGTAGCGAAGACGCCTTCCTCTGAAGTATTTTTTCCATAATGCTAAATGCGCCCAGCTTGGATTGGGAGCTATAATTCTCCAAATCAATTTCACTCCCATGGCTAAATTTTGAGCGCAAAGGTTTTTAAAATTCAGTCCTCCCTCCTATAGAGGCTTGGAAACAATTTCCTAGTTGACAAGTGGGATTTTCTTTTCATTTTGCTTGCCTCCCTTCCAGAAAAACTTCCTAATAATTTCCTCCATCTTCATGAGAATACCCACAGGTGCTAAAAGAACGGAAAACTGGAATAATGGAAGACTGCTAAGAACTGCTTTGATGAGCACTGCTTTGCCTGCAATATTGAGCCAGGAGGAGCCCCAGGCCTACATTTTAGTTTTGAATTTCTCTAGCTGAGGGTTCCAATCTTTGCTCAAGGCCCTCTTGAGGAAGATAGGAAGGCCAAGATATTTGAAAGAGGTCCAATTTGAAGAGGCTGCAAAGCCTAGGCATCTAGCAATGGAATTTAGGGAAGATGGAGAAATATTCCAGCAATAAATATGACATTTCCCATTGTTTAATTTGCTGCCCGAGACTTCACAGAATTCATCCAACACTTCTTTAAATCTGGCAGCTGAGAGCGGAGTTGCAACCCCCAGCAACAAGGTGTCATCGGCAAAGAGGGCATGATTGATGTTTTTTACCCCTCTTGCTATGCTTAGCCCAGCTATCTCTTGGTCTTGTTGCTTCTTGTCTAGATAAAAGCTGAGGACAGAAGCCTGCAGCACAAAGAGGAGGGGTGAGAGGGGGCACCCCTGCCTCAGCCCTCTAGAGGCTTTGAAGAAATCTGCAGCCCTACCATTTACCAAGGGAGAAATCCAAGGCTCCGATATACAAGCCCGAATCCAGTTTATAAAGCTTAATCCAAATCCCATCTTGTGCAAAACATCCATCAAAAAACTATTTCTAACTCGATCAAAAGCATTTGCTAGGTCGAGCTTGACCACCATACCTTTTTCTTTTCAATGCATGCTAGAGTGGATCGCCTCTTGAACCAAAATGAAATTATCCATGATCTGTCTGCCATGAATGAATCCTCCTTGGTTCTCTAGGATGATTTTGGGGAGGATGTTCCTCAATCTGTTCGCTATTACTTTGGTTATCACTTTGTATCCAATATTGCACAAGGAGATCGAGCGGAATCTGTTGAAGGAGTTTGCTCCTTTTTCCTTGGGGATAAGGGCAAGGAATGTTGAATTTGTGCAGCCTCCAATTTTCTGGCAATCTTGGGATTTTAGGATCATTTTGAGGAATTCCTTCTCCACAATCTGCCAACAGGACTGAAGGAATCTGGCTGTGAATCCGTCCGGTCTCGAGGCTTTGTCGGGGTCCATATCAAAGAGGGCATCCTTTACTTCATTTTTGTTGACTTTAGCTTCTAACAGATGGTTCATCCTAGCAGTGATCAGGTGGGGAACTACATCCAGGAGTTTAGAACTATGTCCAACCTCCATTCCCTCACTGTACATATTCTTAAAATGGTCGGAAGCTGCCTTTTTTATGCTGGCTATATCCTTTAGGATGTAGTTCTCTTCTTTAATTTCAGAGATGGAGTTAGAGCATTTCCTGGCTTGGGCTTGCTTATGAAAGAAGGAGGAGTTTCTATCCCTTGATTTGAGCCAAAGGCTCCTGGATTTAAGCCTCCAGTATTCTTCCTCCGCCAAGCAAGCCTTGTGAAATTTCTGCTAAAGCTGCGTTGTTGAGTCTTGAAAATGTCATTCATTTTCATTACACTTTCACTATTATGTCCATTATATCACCTCCATTTCACTACTATGTCACCACATTCATCCCACTTTCATTATCATTGGGCCACCTTTATGTTTTTCCAATCTTTATTATTTCTAAGCCTTTTAAGTGAATTTGTGGTTAAACATTAGAAAATAATGTGCATATGCTTATACCTAACAAATGGGTTGAGATTGTTGACATGTGTAGGTTGAAAGGAGGCTCCTAGAAGACCCTTATGTGGCACCCCAAGGCCAAATTCGAATTTGAGTGGAAAGAATCATGGGATCATGAGGATATGTGTCACATCTCCTAATTGTATTGTAACTCTAAAATGACATGTGTCTTATCAGTTCCTATTTTGATTAGGACTCTAGAGGTAGAGGGAGAGATTCATGGACTATCATTAATGAGATGGCTCTCATCTTTTTGTATAAATAGGAGATCTCTCTCCTTCATTTGTTAGTTTTTAGTCCCTAGTTCTTAAGTTTGTAGTTCTTCCTTGATGGCTTTTGAAAGCTTTGGAGAACTTTGTTGTACTTTGTACTTTTGAAGAAATTGAATAAAGCTTTGATGTTCTCAACATGGAAGGAGATGTGAAGTAGATGTCATGGAGCATATTAGAATGTAAGGTAGAGTAGATTTCATTTTGTAAATATTGCTTTGTAGAATGTAAGGTAGAGTAGATTTCATTTTGTAAATATTGCTTTGATTTGATTATGTTATTTGATTGCTTTCAAGTTTGATAGATTAGATTTTTCATTCATGCAATTTTAATTCATGCAAGTGTGTTCAATTTTGCTTTGATTTCATAGGTGGCAGAGGGCCCCTGCCTTGTATAGTTGTCATTTAATTTTGCATTTTATTTCACCATGTATATTAGCTGTACATAACAAAGCTTTTTTATTACTGTTGTTTTACATTTTTCTCATGTATATTAGCTGTACATAACAAGTTGTTTTGATTACTGTTGTTTTACATTTTTCTCATGTATATTAGCTGTACATAACAAGTTGTTTTGATTACTGTTGTTTTACATTTTTCGCATGTATATTAGCTGTACATAAATTGCTTTTAAGTTGATTGTAGATTAGTGATGCACATAGCCTTTTAATGAACTAATGACGTGATAGAATCATCTTGTCCTTTTGCTGAAGCAGCAAGGATACTGGGTCTCATAGTCATTAGCTCATTATTTGGTTATTGCATTTTATTTTGATTGAACTAGTTGTATATTTACACTTTTGTTTAAATACTAACTCCATCAATAACATGTTTTAAGTTCTTTTGAAGTGCTAAGTTTTGGAAATTACCATTAGCGACATAGGCCTTGTCTTGAAATCTTTATCCATACTTGTCCTTTAAAAGTATTCTTAAGACCTTAGAATAGGATTTCCATTTGCATTAAACACTTTAGAAAACCAACAAGAACAAAACCCCAAAAAAACAACATAGACTATAAAACAACGAAGTAAGAGAAAGGTTAACTAAGCACATATAGTGCACCACACTTCATCAGTTTACGATACCCGGATTGATAATTTATGTAGAGCAATTTAAGACATTAAATTGACTAGACATTTTGGCGCCATTGCCGGGGAAGTGTAATTAGGAGACCTTATTTCTTACATCTAAAAAAAAAATTAACAATTCTTGAGTATGCTCTCCTCCTGCACTTTGTGTGATCTGGAGGATCAGAAAAATGATTGTTATGTAAAAAAAAGAAAGTTAATAATTCTTGAGTATGCTCTCCTCTTGCACTTTGTGTGATCTGGAGGATCAGAAAAAAAATTATTAAGTAAAAAAAGAAAAAAAAAAGGAGACAAAATAAACTTCAACATTTCAATTGATTCAATAAAAAAAAAAATGATGAAAAAATGAAACTCAACTGCTTTGATAGGTTCAAATTGTCCAAAATTATCTGGTTATGGTTTGTAGTGGTCTTCAAAACACTGTATCCTGTTTTAATAAGGTTTTGTAACTTAGCTGCGAAAACTGCCCTGATTCCGCAACTAGCTGAAAATTCCGCAGCTGTTTCAAGGTTTAGCAGATTACAGGCATCCAATGAAAAAATCGACCACATGGGAATCTCCAGAATGTCCCGACATGGATCCTATCCTAGTCACCCATCTCAGATCGATGAAAAACCAACCTAAGACCTCAGTCAAAGTCATGTTTTTAGCATGTTTTTCTTAAAGTATTTGCTCCCTGAAATTGAAAAGCATTAATCCTTTTTATAAAATTTTACAATTTCAAAGAAGAAAAAAAGAGAAAAGCAATCTATGGCTATCTCCATTCCTAGTTCATTGTAGCTTCAATAAAAAAATCTGCCTCCTTGATCAAGCTTTGGCCTGAAACAAACCTGCAACATAAAAAAAAAATTGCACTGTATATATGAAAAAAAATTAGATTGAAGCAAGGACTTTTAAGAAAAAAAATCTAAAGCTACGAGCAGCACACAAGGGCTAGGTTGTAGAATTGAATAATTCACACTGAAAAAAAATACACTGAACCCTGCTCATGTCCACTCCCATGACAAAAGAAAAACAGAAGCACATTAAGCTTTTTAGAGGGAACGAATTGGGCCATGATGATGAAAAATTAGCCACTGGAACACCCTATTAAAATCACCATTATTTTGGGTTTGCGGGGCTCACAAATTGCTGTAAAAGGGGTTGTTTTTTTGTTTGAGCTATTACTTAACATTAAACAAAATCAGAGGAAGAACAACAAACTCCATCGTCTGTAGATACAACAAAAACTCGATCATTGAATAAGTGTCATGCTTCAAAGGGGTATTAAGTGCCTCTATCGTGCAATTCTCAGGCTCAGGGTATTAATCAACTGATTCTGCATTTCAGTTTTATTGAACAGATCAACCACCATCTTCTTCAGCCTCTCATTCTCATCTCGCACCTTCACAATGCCTTCTTCAACATGAGTATTTTCCCCCGCTCATGTACCTATTACCTCCCGAGTCTCTTCACAGTCCATGCCTTCACCTTCTCCATGCTGTTCAGGGACTTCATTTGTCTCCGCTTGTCCATGCTGTTCAGGGACTTCATTTGTCTCTGCCATGTCTTCCAAAGAATGCAATGTGGCCTTATGTGTTGCCCAACATGTATGAGAATGCATCCAACCGTTAATTCCAAAATTTCACAGGCCGAATGCAAATTCATAAAGGGTAGAACAGTGAGAACAGTTAACTCAGGAAAAACGTAAACACAGAAAAAGCGTCAAATTTCAAATGTTCGATTTGCCCAAATGGAGACGAATTTTAAAAAACTAAAACATGGGTTTTTTTGCCAGGTGGGTTAATTAGATAACCCAGAAACCGTTTGAGGAAATTTGTGGCGGTCTGGGAGAAATATTCGGTTCTTTGGAGCCTCTTTTTTGCCGCCGCGTGAAGAAATACGGAAATTGAGTTAATTAACAGATAGTTTGAATGTGTAATTCAATTCCGCGTGCCTGAGGAGGAGAAATCCAAATAGGAATCATCTATGTGCTGTTATTCAAGCCTAATTACAGTCTTATGCTTATTTCGACTGACTGCACTTCCACATATTCGTTGTACTCTTGAGACGTGACCGTAATATCCGCAACCGTTTGTTGAGACGTGTACACAGTCATCCGATCCGAAAGGTCCCCGCCGTTACTCTACTCATACCATACTCCTCGCATGCATTTGTATCTTCTTATGAACTTGTCTACTACTCTCGCATGCATTTGTATCTTCTTGTGAATTCATCTTAGCTGCTCATCCTCTGTTTCCGCTTACAATTCTTGAACACTCCCGTATCCATCTTCCATTTTCAGTCATTATTCTTCCATAAACCTTGCAACATAGTCATCTTACCTCTGTTAAACCATCACACGCAGTTGAATTCCAGGTTGAATTTTAAACAGAGGAAATGATGGGTCGGTTATTAAGGGCAGAACCGAAAGGGCCAAATAGTTATGATCATGGTTATAGGCTGTTTGTCAAATTATAAGTCCATCAATAAAACTGTTTTGCTCCATTCACAGAGTTCCTAAATGCAAACAATAAAAATAAATAAAATTCGGTTGACTGTTTTTTCCACTTTCCGCAGCTAGCCCAACTTTCCGCAGCTGTTTTGTTAAACTCTAGGTTGCAGGTGTCATCAAGCAAAATAAGCCACATGGGTAGCTAGGGGAATGTCAGTACATGGATGGTGTCCTATTCATTCGGTCAAATTTGATGAAAAAGACCCCGGTCAAAGGGAAGTCAAGTTGAGTGTTATCACAAAGTCGCCACACTGAGTCGCCACACTAAGTCGCTGCATGTCAAGAAAAAATAATAATTTTGAATCAATGAAATGAATAAGTTATTTGCTCACTTTTCTTAAGGTATTGATTAATTTTGGACTGATGATGAAAGATGAATGGCTAATTTTGTATTCAAGATTTTTAGCTACAGAACCGTGCACATTCCGCAGCTAAAGTCCAATTCCGTAGCCGGAAAAAACCTCATTGTTCAAATCAACCTAACTTTTTCATACCAAATCAGATTTTGATGATTTAAGTACCATTGGAAAGATCCCAAAAAGATCTACAGAAAGAGAAATCTATCATCTGAGTTTGAAATGGCAAATAATGAAATAAATTGCTGAAAAGAAGCAACATCAACTTGAGACACTAATTCCAAAGCAGGTATAAATTCTTTTGATTTTTCCTTTGAGAACTTGTTTCATTAATACAAATTCTTAATTTTGTGTGTAAATATCATAACTAGAGAGATTGATCACCTCTCTCTTTTGATAATCTTACATTCCATTGCAGAAGAAGTATTAGTTTTTTTTGCAAGTTCCAAGAGGAAGGACAAATGACTACAAGATAATGGTGTCTCTCTAAGAGACCAATTTGTTTCATAAGAGGATGATCAGCAACAAAGAGGAAATATGCTGATGCAAATTCAGATCCAAACACTTGAAAAACTTTCAGATACTATTGTCTCCATCACATCCATCCATCACATCTATACTTCATAATAAACCATTCACCTTATTCCACTCCATACTTTCCACTTACATTCACATACACTTTCCATCTCTTTTTGTCCATTCATAACCCACAAATAAAAGCAAGAGGCTCATTCATATGCTTATTGCCCATTGCCATTTCTACTCTCCATTGCCATCTTCCATTTTCATTTTCCATTCCTTGTCATTTTCATTCCGCAAATAAGCCATGCTTCAATGCAAATTATTGAGTCCATAGTCCTTTGAGTCTAATTTCTTTCTAAAAACACCTTGAGGCTTGCATGTCTTAATAGCAAGTCCTCATGCTGACAAACAATGGGAATACATTAATGTCCCTTGTTCGTTAGATCTTCTAGGTGACTCGACATCAGCAAATTCATTCGTACCTAGCAAGATGTGTTTGGGCATCTTGACTCTCATTGTCATCAATGGTGAGAGTTCTCGTGTTGACTAGTGGCATCCATTAATGGCCACTAAGCCAACAATTTCCTACTATGTTCGACATCAGAACATCTTTTCACATAGTAGGAATTGTGCCAATGAGTTTTGAAGACATGAAGACTATTATTTTCAGCATTTTGAAGCAGATTTAGCAAGTTTTAGTAGAAGCAATAAAAAGGCATCCTATCTCTCTATCCATGACTCCTCTTGTTCAGCCACTTGAAAAAGAATATGATCAGAAACTTTCAGCCACTACACATACAACTCATCCATTCCAAATGGTAAGTGAAGGTACGACATTTTCTAACTTTTGACCATAGAATTCCATAAAAAGCTAGAATGATAATTGTTGGAAAAACATTTCTCTTCCTCATTTCATAAAATTGCCAATACCATCAGTTGGGGGGGAATACATTCATATTCATATCTTGCCATGTCCATATCATATTCAAGAGCTCACATACTTCCAACATATATTAATTATTACATTGCTATTATGAGCATACAATGGCTTTTGAAAAAAAAAGTGCTTAAAGGATAAATTGGATACAAACAAAATCATGGTTGTCACACAAGAACCAACCATCATGCAATCCAATAAAGATATACTTTGCAACAATAATCAAAATATCATTATGCAAAGTTCAAAGATCAAAATAGAAGGCAACAAAAAAAAAAATGGTTGTAACACAAGAACCAACCATGTTGCAATTCAAGTGAAACACTTTGCAGAAACATGAAGTTATCAAATGATATCATGCAAAGTTAAAGCTCAAGGATCAAAAGAATTAATGTAATATATATTGCATGAGGACATGCAATAGCTTCAGTTGGGGGGTATGTTGAGTCTTGAAAATGTCATTCATTTCCATTACACTTTCACTATTATGTCCATTATATCACCTCCATTTTACCTCCATTTCACTACTATGTCACCACATTCATCCCACTTTCATTATCATTGGGCCACCTTTATGTTTTTCCAATCTTTATTATTTCTAAGCCTTTTAAGTGAATTTGTGGTTAAACATTAGAAAATAATGTGCATATGCTTATACCTAACAAATGGGTTGAGATTGTTGACATGTATAGGTTGAAAGGAGGCTTCTAGAAGACCCTTATGTGGCACCCCAAGGCCAAATTCGAATTTGAGTGGAAAGAATCATGGGATCATGAGGATATGTGTCACATCTCCTAATTGTATTGTAACTCTAAAAAGACATGTGTCTTATCAGTTCCTATTTTGATTAGGACTCTAGAGGTAGAGGGAGAGATTCATGGACTATCATTAATGAGATGGCTCTCATCTTTTTGTATAAATAGGAGATCTCTCTCCTTCATTTGTTAGTTTTTAGTCCCTAGTTCTTAAGTTTGTAGTTCTTCCTTGATGGCTTTTGAAAGTTTTGGAGAACTTTGTTGTACTTTGTACTTTTGAAGAAATTGAATAAAGTTTTGATGTTCTCAACATGGAAGGAGATGTGAAGTAGATGTCATGGAGCATATTAGAATGTAAGGTAGAGTAAATTTCATTTTGTAAATATTGATTTGTAGAATGTAAGGTAGAGTAGATTTCATTTTGTAAATATTGCTTTGATTTGATTATGTTATTTGATTGCTTTCAAGTTTGATAGATTAGATTTTTCATTCATGCAATTTTAATTCATGCAAGTGTGTTCAATTTTGCTTTGATTTCATAGGTGGCAGAGGGCCCCTGCCTTGTATAGTTGTCATTTAATTTTGCATTTTATTTCACCATGTATATTAGCTGTACATAACAAAGCTTTTTGATTACTGTTGTTTTACATTTTTCTCATGTATATTAGCTGTACATAACAAGTTGTTTTGATTACTGTTGTTTTACATTTTTCTCATGTATATTAGCTGTACATAACAAGTTGTTTTGATTACTGTTGTTTTACATTTTTCTCATGTATATTAGCTGTACATAAATTGCTTTCAAGTTGATTGTAGATTAGTGATGCACATAGCCTTTTAATGAACTAATGACGTGATAGAATCATCTTGTCCTTTTGCTGAAGCAGCAAGGATACTGGGTCTCATAGTCATTAGCTCATTATTTGGTTATTGCATTTTATTTTGATTGAACTAGTTGTATATTTACACTTTTGTTTAAATACTAACTCCATTAATAACATGTTTTAAGTTCTTTTGAAGTGCTAAATTTTGGAAATTACCATTAGGGACATAGGCCTTGTCTTGAAATCTTTATCCATACTTGTCCTTTAAAAGTATTCTTAAGACCTTAGAATAGGATTTCCATTTGCATTAAACACTTTAGAAAACCAACAAGAACAAAACCCCAAAAAAACAACATAAACTATAAAACAACGAAGTAAGAAAAATGTTAACTAAGCACATATAGTGCACCACACTTCATCAGTTTACGATACCCGGATTGATAATTTATGTAGAGCAATTTAAGACATTAAATTGACTAGACATTTTGGCGCCATTGCCGGGGAAGTGTAATTAGGAGACCTTATTTCTTACATCTAAAAAAAAAATTAACAATTCTTGAGTATGCTCTCCTCCTGTACTTTGTGTGATCTGGAGGATCAGAAAAATGATTGTTATGTAAAAAAAAGAAAGTTAATAATTCTTGAGTATGCTCTCCTCTTGCACTTTGTGTGATCTGGAGGATCAGAAAAAGAATTATTATGTAAAAAAAGAAAAAAGAAAAAAGGAGACAAAATAAACTTCAACATTTCAATTGATTCAATAAAAAAAAAATGATGAAAAAATGAAACTCAACTGCTTTGATAGGTTCAAATTGTCCAAAATTATCTGGTTATGGTTTGTAGTGGTCTTCAAAACACTGTATCCTGTTTTAATAAGGTTTTGCAAATTAGCTGCAGAAACTGCCCTGATTCCGCAGCTAGCTGAGAATTCCGCAGCTGTTTCAAGGTTTAGCAGGTTACAGGCATCCAATGAAAAAATCGACCACATGGGCATCTCCAGAATTGTCCCGACATGGATCCTATCCTAGTCACCCATCTCAGATCGATGAAAAATCAGCCTAAGACCTCAGTCAAAGTCATGTTTTTAGCATGTTTTTCTTAAAGTATTTGTTGCCTGAAATTGAAAAGCATTAATCCTTTTTATAAAATTTTACAATTTCAAAGAAGAAAAAAAGAGAAAAGCAATCTATGGCTATCTCCATTCCTAGTTTTCATTGTGGCTTCAATAAAAAAATCTGCCTCGTTGATCAAGCTTTAGCCTGAAACAAACCTACAACATAAAAAAAAAATTGCACTGTATATATGAAAAAAATTAGATTGAAGCAAGGACTTTTTAGAAAAAAATCTAAAGCTACGAGCAGCACACAAGGGCTAGGTTGTAGAATTGAATAATTCACACTGAAAAAAATACACTGAACCCTGCTCATGTCCACTCCCATGACAAAAGAAAAACAGAAGCACATTAAGCTTTTTAGAGGGAACGAATTGGGCCATGATGATGAAAAATTAGCCACTGGGACACCCTATTAAAATCACCATTATTTTGGGTTTGCGGGGCTCACAAATTGCTGTAAAAGGGGTTGTTGTTTTTTTGTTTGAGCTATTACTTAACATTAAACAAAATCAGAGGAAGAACAAAAGACTCCATCGTCTGTAGATACAACAAAAACTCGATCATTGAATAAGTGTCATGCTTCAAAGGGGTATTAAGTGCCTCTGTCGTGCAATTCTCAGGCTCAGGGTATTAATCAACTGATTCTGCATTTCAGTTTTATTGAACAGATCAACCACCATCTTCTTCAGCCTCTCATTCTCATCTCTCACCTTCACAATGCCTTCTTCAACATGAGTATTTTCCCCCGCTCCTGTACCTATTACCTCCCGAGTCTCTTCACAGTCCATGCCTTCACCATCTCCATGCTGTTCAGGGACTTCATTTGTCTCCGCTTGTCCATGTTGTTCAGGGACTTCATTTGTCTCTGCCATGTCTTCCAAAGAATGCAATGTGGCCTTATGTGTTGCCCAACATGTATGAGAATGCATCCAACCGTTAATTCCAAAATTTCACAGGCTGAATGCAAATTCATAAAGGGCAGAACAGTGAGAACAGTTAACTCAGGAAAAACGTCAAACTTCAAACGTTCGATTTGCCCAAATGGAGACGAATTTTAAAAAACTAAAACATGGGTTTTTTTACCATGTGGGTTAATTAGATAACCCAGAAATCGTTTAAGGAAATTTGTGGCGGTTTGGGAGAAATCTTCGGTTCTTTGGAGCCTCTTTTTTGCCGCCGCGTGAAGAAATACGGAAATTGAGTTAATTAACAGATAGTTTGAATGTGTAATTCAATTCCGCGTGCCTGAGGAGGAGAAATCCAAATAGGAATCATCTATGTGTTGTTATTCAAGCCTAATTACAGTCTTATGCTTATTCCGACTGACTGCACTTCCACATATTCGTTGTACTCTTGAGACGTGACCGTAATATCCGCAACCGTTTGTTGAGACGTGTACACAGTCATCCGATCCGAAAGGTTCCCGCCGTTACTCTACTCATACCATACTCCTCGCATGCATTTGTATCTTCTTGTGAACTTGTCTACTACTCTCGCATGCATTTGTATCTTCTTGTGAATTCATCTTAGCTGCTCATCCTTTGTTTCCGCTTACAGTTCTTGAACACTCCCGTATCCATCTTCCATTTTTAGTCATTATTCTTCCATAAACCTTGCAACATAGTCATCTTACCTCTGTTAAACCATCACACGCAGTTGAATTCCAGGTTGAATTTTAAACAGAGGAAAGGATGGGTCAGTTATTAAGGGCAGAACCGAAAGGGCCAAATAGTTATGATCATGGTTATAGGTTGTTTGTCAAATTATAAGTCCATCAATAAAACTGTTTTGCTCCATTCACAGAGTTCCTAAATGCAGACAAAAAAAAATAAAAAATCGGTTGACTGTTTTTTCCACTTTCCGCAGCTAGCCCAACTTTTCGCAGCTGTTTTGTTAAACTCTAGGTTGCAGGTGTCATCAAGCAAAATAAGCCACATGGGTAGCTAGGGGAATGTCAGTACATGGATGGTGTCCTATACATTCGGTCAAATTTGATGAAAAAGACCCTGGTCAAAGGGAAGTCAAGTTGAGTGTTATCACAAAGTCGCCACACTAAGTCGCTGCATGTCAAGAAAAAATAATAATTTTGAATCAATGAAATGAATAAGTTATTTGCTCACTTTTCTGAAGGTATTGATTAATTTTGGACTGATGATGAAAGATGAATGGCTAACTTTGTATTCAAGATTTTTAGCTACAGAACTGTGCACATTCCGCAGCTAAAGTCCAATTCCGCAGCTGTTCTCCAATTCCGCAGCCAGAAAAAACCTCATTGTTCAAATCAACCTAACTTTTTCATACCAAATCAGATTTTGATGATTTAAGTACCATTGGAAAGATCTCAACAAGATCTACAGAAAGAGAAATCTATCATCTGAGTTTGAAATGGCAAATAATGAAATAAATTGCTGAAAAGAAGCAACATCAACTTGAGGCACTAATTCCAAAGCAGGTATAAATTCTTTTGATTTTTCCTTTGAGAACTTGTTTCATTAATACAAATTCTTAGTTTTGTGTGTAAATATCATAACTAGAGAGATTGATCACCTCTCTCCTTTGATAATCTTACATTCCATTGCAGAAGAAGTATTAGTTTTTTTGCAGGTTCCAGGAGGAAGGACAAATGACTACAAGATAATGGTGTCTCTCTAAGAGACCAATTTGTTTCATAAGAGGATGATCAGCAACAAAGAGGAAATATGCTGATGCAAATTCAGATCCAAACACTTGAGAAACTTTCAGATACTATTGTCTCCATCACATCCATCCATCACATCCATACTTCATAATAAACCATTCACCTTATTCCACTCCATACTTTCCACTTACATTCACATACACTTTCCATCTCTTTTTGTCCATTCATAACCCACAAATAAAAGCAAGAGGCTCATTCATATGCTTATTGCCCATTGCCATTTCTACTCTCCATTGCCATCTTCCATTTTCATTTTCCATTCCTTGTCATTTTCATTCCGCAAATAAGCCCTGCTTCAATGCAAATTATTGAGTCCATAGTCCTTTGAGTCTAATTTCTTTCTAAAAACACCTTGAGGCTTGCATGCCTTAATGGCAAGTCCTCATGCTGACAAACAATGGGAATACATTAATGTCCCTTGTTCGTTAGATCTTCTAGGTGACTCGACATCAACAAATTCATTCGTACCTAGCAAGATGTGTTTGGGCATCTTGACTCTCATTGTCATCAATGGTGAGAGTTCTCGTGTTGACTAGTGGCATCCATTAATGGCCACTAAGCCAACAATTTCCTACTATGTTCGACATCAGAACATCTTTTCACATAGTAGGAATTGTGCCAATGAGTTTTGAAGACATGAAGACTATTATTTTCAGCATTTTGGAGCAGATTCAGCAAGTTTTAGTAGAAGCAATAAAAAGTCATCCTATCTCTCTATCCATGACTCCTCTTGTTCAGCCACTTGAAGAAGAATATGATCAGAAATTTTCAGCCACTACACATACAACTCATCCATTCCAAAGGGTAAGTGAAGGTACGGCATTTTCTAACTTTTGACCATAGAATTCCATAAAAAGCTAGAATGATAATTGTTGGAAAAACATTTCTCTTCCTCATTTCATAAAATTGCCAATACCATCAGTTGGGGGGGGAATACATTCATATTCATATCTTGCCATGTCCATATCATATTCAAGAGCTCACATACTTCCAACATATATTAATTATTACATTGCTATTATGAGCATACAATGGCTTTTGAAAAAAAAAAAAGTGCTTAAAGGATAAATTGGATACAAACAAAATCATGGTTGTCACACAAGAACCAACCATCATGCAATCCAATAAAGATATACTTTGCAACAATAATCAAAATATCATTATGCAAAGTTCAAAGATCAAAATAGAAGGCAACAAAAAAAAAAAAAAATGGTTGTAACACAAGAACCAACCATGTTGCAATTCAAGTGAAACACTTTGCAGAAACATGAAGTTATCAAATGATATCATGCAAAGTTAAAGCTCAAGGATCAAAAGAGTTAATGTAATATATATTGCATGAGGACATGCAATAGCTTCAGTTGGGGGGTATGTTGAGTCTTGAAAATGTCATTCATTTCCATTACACTTTCACTATTATGTCCATTATATCACCTCCATTTCACCTGCATTTCACTACTATGTCACCACATTCATCCCACTTTCATTATCATTGGGCCATCTTTATGTTTTTCCAATCTTTATTATTTCTAAGCCTTTTAAGTGAATTTGTGGTTAAACATTAGAAAATAATGTGCATATGCTTATACCTAACAAATGGGTTGAGATTGTTGACATGTGTAGGTTGAAAGGAGGCTTCTAGAAGACCCTTATGTGGCACCCCAAGGCCAAATTCGAATTTGAGTGGAAAGAATCATGGGATCATGAGGATATGTGTCACATCTCCTAATTGTATTGTAACTCTAAAAAGACATGTGTCTTATCAGTTCCTATTTTGATTAAGACTCTAAAGGTAGAGGGAGAGATTCATGGACTATCATTAATGAGATGGCTCTCATCTTTTTGTATAAATAGGAGATCTCTCTCCTTCATTTGTTAGTTTTTAGTCCCTAGTTCTTAAGTTTGTAGTTCTTCCTTGATGGCTTTTGAAAGCTTTGGAGAACTTTGTTGTACTTTGTACTTTTGAAGAAATTGAATAAAGTTTTGATGTTCTCAACATGGAAGGAGATGTGAAGTAGATGTCATGGAGCATATTAGAATGTAAGGTAGAGTAGATTTCATTTTGTAAATATTGCTTTGTAGAATGTAAGGTAGAGTAGATTTCATTTTGTAAATATTTCTTTGATTTGATTATGTTATTTGATTGCTTTCAAGTTTGATAGATTATATTTTTCATTCATGCAATTTTAATTCATGCAAGTGTGTTCAATTTTGCTTTGATTTCATAGGTGGCAGAGGGCCCCTGCCTTGTATAGTTGTCATTTAATTTTGAATTTTATTTCACCATGTATATTAGCTGTACATAACAAAGCTTTTTGATTACTGTTGTTTTACATTTTTCTCATGTATATTAGCTGTACATAACAAGTTGTTTTGATTACTGTTGTTTTACATTTTTCTCATGTATATTAGCTGTACATAATAAGTTGTTTTGATTACTGTTGTTTTACATTTTTCTCATGTATATTAGTTGTACATAAATTGCTTTCAAGTTGATTGTAGATTAGTGATGCACATAGCCTTTTAATGAACTAATGACGTGATAGAATCATCTTGTCCTTTTGCTGAAGCAGCAAGGATACTGGGTCTCATAGTCATTAGCTCATTATTTGGTTATTGCATTTTATTTTGATTGAACTAGTTGTATATTTACACTTTTGTTTAAATACTAACTCCATCAATAACATGTTTTAAGTTCTTTTGAAGTGCTAAGTTTTGGAAATTACCATTAGGGACATAGGCCTTGTCTTGAAATCTTTATCCATACTTGTCCTTTAAAAGTATTCTTAAGACCTTAGAATAGGATTTCCATTTGCATTAAACACTTTAGAAAACCAACAAGAACAAAACCCAAAAAAAACAACATAAACTATAAAACAACGAAGTAAGAGAAAGGTTAACTAAGCACATATAGTGCACCACACTTCATCAGTTTACGATACCCGGATTGATAATTTATGTAGAGCAATTTAAGACATTAAATTGACTAGACATGCGTCTCCTTATCCACGTCTTCTTTTGTGATTTCAGTTTCTTCCAGTTGAAGATGATACAGTTCTAAGGAACTTTGAATCTTTTTTCTTTCAATTGTAGGGTTGGGCAAAGTCTTGGCCCATCTTTTTAGCATCACTTTTACTCTTCTGAGTTTTTCTTCCTAAACAAAAAAGGGGGAACCCTTGACTGGCTCCTTCCAACAATCCCTAACCTTTTGCATGAAATCTACCTCTTTGATCCATAGAGGGCTGAATCTGAAAGGAATAGGGCCCAGATCCTTGAGAGCCCGCAGCTCAAGTCTAATGGGCTTGTGATCCGAAACACTGTTGTGGAGGATGTCATTCTAGCCTCTAAACCGAGAAGAAGAAAGGAATTTTGAACAATAAATCTATCTATTCTTGCAGTTATATTACCAGGACCGACTCTTTTATTTGACCAAATGTACTTACCGGAAGAAGGCTTGATGTCTAGCAGGTCCCAGTCCTGCATGAGATCCTCCGCCCATTCCCTTGCCGGATCCCTTACTATGCAGCCTCCTCTTTTTTCTGACGAAATAAGGGTGAGATTGAGATCTCCAGCGATGATGATGTTTTCCAGGTTCTCTAGATCTACCAGATTTTTTATGGAGTCCTAGCAAATCTTCTTCTCCCTGGCATTGTTAGGGACATACACATTGAAAATACATATGATCTCTTTGGTATCAAGATGCTACATCTTTAAGAAGATCCAGTGGGTGTTCAAAGTCTCAGAGATTATTGAGAACTTGTTAGCATTCTAGAGGGAGCCAAGCCCTCCCGAGGCTCCACGAGCAGAGATAGCTTGCGCTTCGCTTTTATTCCAAAATATTTTACTTGCTTGGAGGAAAGTTGTATCCTCCATTTTGGTCTGCTGGATGAGGAGGATATCCGAGGCTTCCAATCTTGTTAAGCTTTTCATTACTTCTTCCTTGGCTCTAGTGCCCATACCCCTACAGTTCCAGGAAACGATCTTCATCATTTACTTTTGTTATGGTGGGCTCCCTTGGAACCCTGAGTTTGATTCCTCGTCATCTTCGGAGTTTTTGCCAATAGCTTCACAAGGGTTGGTTGGCTGCCCTAAAGCTTGTCTTTGTAGGTTTCCTGCTCTCTTTTTCCCCTGGCAGACTTGCATCCTCTTGTGGATCTTCTGGGAGAGGATTGAGAGTCTCCTATTTCTCCTTCTTCTTCTGACTCCTCATATTCTTGGACTTCCTCCTCCTCTTCTAAGAGCTTTCCTTTGGATCTCTCTGTGGGACTTCCACCTTTGGTCGAGATGGAGGGGGCAGCTTTGGTGGGAGAAATTTCCTTTGGGAACCCTTGACTAGCTCCTTCCAACAATCCCTAACCTTTTGCATGAAATATGCCTCTTTGATCCATAAAGGATTGAATCTGAAAGTAATAGGGCCCAGATCCTTGAGAGCCAGCAGCTCATGTCTAATGGGCTTGTGATCTGAAACACTACTGTGGAGGATGTTCATTCTAGCCTCTAAACCGAGAAGAAGAAAGGAACTTTGAACAAGAAATCTATCTAGTCTTGCAGCTATATGACCAGGACTGACTCTTTTATTTGACCAAGTGTACTTACCGGAAGAAGGCTTGATGTCTAGCAGGTCCCAGTCCTGCATGAGATCCTCCGCCCATTCCCTTGCCGGATCCCTTACTATGCAGCCTCCTCTTTTTCTTGACGAAAGAAGGGTGAGATTGAGATTGATGATGATGTTTTCCAGGTTCTCTAGATCTACCATATTTTTTATGGAGTCCTAGCAAATCTTCTTCTCCCCGGCATTGTTAGGGACATACACATTGAAAAGATATATGATCTCTTTGGTATCAAGATGCTACATCTTTAAGAAGATCCAGTGGGTGTTCAAAGTCTCAGAGATTATTGAGAACTTGTTAGCATTCTAGAGGGAGCCAAGCCCTCCCGAGGCTCCACGAACAGAGATAGCTTACGCTCCGCTTTTATTCCAAAATTTTTTACTTGCTTGGAGGAAAGCTATATCCTCCATTTTGGTCTCCTGGATGAGGAGGATATCTAGGGATTCCAATCTTGTTAAGCTTTTCATTACTTCTTCCTTGGCTCTAGTGCCCATACCCCTATAGTTCCAGGAGATGATCTTCATCATTTACTTTTGTTATGGTGGGCTCCCTTGGAACCCTGAGTTTGATTCCTTGTCGTCTTTGGATTTTTTTTCCAATAGCTTCTCAAGGGTTGGCTGGCTGCCCTGAAGCTTCTCTTTGTAGGTTTCGTGCTCTCTTTTTTCCCTGGCAGACTTGCGTCCTCTTGTGGATCTTCTGGGAGAGGATTGAGAGTCTCCTATTTCTCCTTCTTCTTCTGACTCCTCAGATTCTTGGACTTCCTCCTCCTCTTCTAAGAGCTTTCCTTTGGATCTCTCTGTGGCACTTCCACCTTTGGTCGAGATGGAGGGGGAAGCTTTAGCGGGAGAAATTTCCTTTGGGAACCCTTGACTGGCTCCTTCCAACAATCCCTAACCTTTTGCATGAAATCTGCCTCTTTGATCCATAAAGGACTAAATCTGAAAGGAATAGGGCCCAGATCCTTGAGAGCCAGCAGCTCAAGTCTAATGGGCTTGTGATCCGAAACAATGCTGTGGAGGATGTTCATTCTAGCCTCTAAACTGAGAAGAAGAAAGGAACTTTGAACAAGAAATCTATCTAGTCTTGCAGCTATATGACCAGGACCGACTCTTTTATTTGACCAAGTGTACTTACCGGAAGAAGGCTTGATGTCTAGCAGGTCCCAGTCATGCATGAGATCCTCCACCCATTCCCTTGCTGGATCCCTTACTATGCAGCCTCCTCTTTTTTCTGATGAAATAAGGGTGAGATTGAGATCTCTAACGATGATGATGTTTTCCAGGTTCTCTAGATCTACCAGATTTTTTATGGAGTCCTAGCAAATCTTCTTCTCCCCAGCATTGTTAGGGACATACACATTGAAAAGACATATGATCTCTTTGGTATCAAGATGCTACATCTTTAAGAAGATCCAGTGGGTGTTCAAAGTCTCAGAGATTATTGAGAACTTGTTAGCATTCCAAATGGAGCCAAGCCCTCCCGAGGCTCCACGAGCAGAGATAGCTTGCGCTCTGCTTTTATTCCAAAATTTTTTACTTGCTTGGAGGAAAGTTGTATCCTCCATTTTGGTCTCCTGGATGAGGAGGAATCCGGGGCTTCCAATCTTTTTAAGCTTTTCATTACTTCTTCCTTGGCTCTAGTGCCCATACCCCTACAGTTCCAAGAGACGATCTTCATCATTTACTTTTGTTATGGTGGGCTCCCTTGGAACCCTGAGTTTGATTCCTCATCATCTTTGGAGTTTTTGCTAATAGCTTCTCAAGGGTTGGCTGGCTGCCCTGAAGCTTCTCTTTGTAGTTTTCCTGCTCTCTTTTTCCCCTGGCAGACTTGCATCCTCTTGTGGATCTTCTGGGAGAGGATTGAGAGTCTCCTATTTCTCCTTCTTCTTCTGACTCCTCAGATTCTTGGACTTCCTCCTCCTCTTCTAATAGCTTTCCTTTGGATCTCTCTGTGGCACTTCCACCTTTGGTCGAGACAGAGGGGGAAGCTTTGGCGGGAGAAATTTCCTTTGGGAACCCTTGACTGGCTCCTTCCAACAATGCCTAACCTTTTGCATGAAATCTGCCTCTTTGATCCATAAAGGATTGAATATGAAAGTAATAGGGCCCAGATCCTTGAGAGCCAGCAGCTCATGTCTAATGGGCTTGTGATCTGAAACACTGCTGTGGAGGATGTTCATTCTAGCCTCTAAACCGAGAAGAAGAAAGGAACTTTGAACGAGAAATCTATCTAGTCTTGCAGCTATATGACTAGGACCGACTCTTTTATTTGACCAAGTGTACTTACCGGAAGAAGGCTTGATGTCTAGCAGGTCCCAGTCCTGCATGAGATCCTCCGCCCATTCCCTTGTTGGATCCCTTACTATGCAGCCTCCTCTTTTTTCTGACGAAAGAAGGGTGAGATTGAGATCTCTAACGATGATGATGTTTTCCAGGTTCTCTAGATCTACTAGATTTTTTATGGAGTCCTAGCAAATCTTCTTCTCCCCGGCATTGTTAGGGACATACACATTGAAAAGATATATGATCTCTTTGGTATCAAGATGCTACATCTTTAAGAAGATCCAGTGGGTGTTCAAAGTCTCAAAGATTATTGAGAACTTGTTAGCATTCCAGAGGGAGCCAAGCCCTCCTGAGGCTCCACGAGTAGAGATAGCTTGCGCTCCGCTTTTATTCCAAAATTTTTTACATGCTTGGAGGAAAGTTGTATCCTCCATTTTGGCCTCCTAGATGAGGAGGATATCCGGGGCTTCCAATCTTGTTAAGCTTTTCATTACTTCTTCCTTGGATCTAGTGCCCATACCCCTACAGTTCCAGGAGACGATCTTCATCATTTACTTTTGTTATGGTGGGCTCCCTTGGAACCCTGAGTTTGATTCCTCATCGTATTCAGAGTGTTTGCCAATAGCTTCTCAAGGGTTGGTTGGCTGCCCTGAAGCTTGTCTTTGTAGGTTTTGTGCTTTCTTTTTTCCCTGGCACACTTGCATCCTCTTGTGGATCTTCTTTGGAGAGGATTGAGAGTCTCCTATTTCTCCTTCTTCTTCCGACTCCTCAGATTCTTGGACTTCCTCCTCCTCTTCTAAGAGCTTTCCTTTGGATCTCTCTGTGGCACTTCCACCTTTGGTCAAGAGAGAGGAGGAAGCTTTGGCAGGAGAAATTTCCTTTGGGATCTCAACCTCTTGGGAGGCCACAGTTTCAGATCTTAGGAGCTCGAATTTGTTCTCTTAGCCTTTCATGGTTGATTGCTGAACAGGGGCCGTCTGAGGGCCTTTATCATTTGTAGTTGCAATCTTCTTGTGAGAGGTCTTGGTGCGCTTGACCTAGTTCCAACCTTCTTCTTTCCCTTTCTCTTCCACCCCATTGGATGGACAGCCTCTGGCAAAATGGCCATAGACGTGGCATTTCCGGCATTTGAAGGGCAGCTGCTCGTAGTCAAGTTTTTGCACATGAGTCCAGGGACCTACGATGATTTTGATGGCTTCCAGGAGCCCCACCTCTAGATCTACCTCCACGCAGATTCTGGCGCAATCGTACTGGTCTTTATTATTAGCCCGATCTATAAATTTACCTAGGGTGTTGCCTATGTGCTTCAGCGAATCCCAATTCCAACAATGCACTGGGAGATTAGGGAGTCTCACCCACACCAGGACCGTTGTGGGAACATCCACTGCCGGATCGAAGTCTGGCATCCATTTATTCAGATACAATCCCTGAGGGCCCATGAAGTAAGGTCCATTTTGGAAAATCAGGTCCTTGTCCTCTTTTGCAATGAACTTGAACAAAAAGTAGCCTCTCCCGAGAAAGTATGAGGTTACTTTGTTTTTTATCAAGGGTGCCCAGTTCTTGGCAACCCAGATCTTTGTGGATTTAGGGGATGGCCAAAGCCCTGTGAACTGGCCAACGAGGGCACGATCTGCTAGAGACAGAGCGACTTGGATCGGCCCATCTAGCGGGAGAGAAATCTCGGGGATGTCCTCCAGTTTCTTCACAAACTTTGCAGCTTCGCCTTTCTTCTTCTTTAGCAAGGATGCGAGCAGAGAGTTGAAAGCTTCAGATGTAGAAGGCAAAGGAGGAGAGATGGGAGGCCCCTAAGGAGAGCCCAACACCTCCATGGAGGCGGGTGACCTCGAGTAAGGCCCAGCCAAGCCGATCTGCGGCAGGCAGGCGCGACCTTCAACGTTGCCCAAACTCCTCACAGGAGCGCTCGCACTATTGCAGAACGAGGTCATGCTCGGATCAAGACAAAAAAAAATTAAAAAAATTGTTACGAACAAGCTTCGACTCTTTTACTTGATTGAGAAAACAGGGTGTAAACTTGAATATTAATGACTAATTAAAGAGTGTTATCGAGTGTGGCTGTCATTGTTGTTTTGACAGTGTGAAGTGTGAGGAAATGAAGACGCGTCTTAATTATACTCAAATCTTACTACTGGGGTGTTTCTCTAATTTTTCCCTTTATCAATTTTCAATCCCCAATGAGCCTCTCTATCACTTGTCCCAATTAAAGTTTGATGGTGAGGATGGAACATCTATAACCGAGCAAATTTATGATTTTCTTAAAGTTTGTGAATTTTACGAAATCAATGATGAATATTTAGCTTATGTTCTTGTCTTCCTCAACCTTGAAGGTTGTGTTAATTGATGGTGCCATACCTTGCCACCTGCTTCCATCCATTCCCTTCATCATTTCCTCATGGAGCTTCATCAAGCCTTTGATAGGTATAATTACTGAGATGTTTTTAAAAGAATAAATCTCTTAAGAATGAAGCCTAATGAATCAGTTGAGGAGTTTTCCGATTGATTCCTTCACCTTTGTTTTGAAATTTATAAAGAAGACATGAATCAGGATTTCTTAAAACAAGATTTTGAATGCTTAGTTATTATCTCTTTACACTGTGAACCTGAACCCCTTGATTTTCCTACTTCCCCAACTCTTTTGACTCATGAGACACCTCTAATTTCAGAGGAGGAATTTACTGCTCCTTTTGTTCTTTGTCCTCCTCCTTTTCCAATTTTGATGAAGGTGCCTTTGTGCGATGGTAATAAAGTTAAAACATCTACAAATCAAATTCCTAATCCATCTTCTCATTCGTCTTTCTTTTCTCATGACTTAGATTCAATGGGGGGAATCCCAGAATGGCTCATAAAGCCTGTGGAGAAGACTAACTTCCCCATTCTACAACATGATGTTATCATTCATAACTCTAGCCTCCAATCTGATCTAGATTTCTGTGATCCTCTATCATCTACATGCCATGACTCTTTGTATTGTGATCCGCCCGATCAATCTGCTCCACCAACTAGTCTTTCACACTCTCTTGATTTTCGCATTGTTGGTTCAAATTGTGATTAGATACAAGGTAGTCACATTACACAGGTAGAGGAGCAAGAAGGTGAAGATGATTTCAATATTTCTTCTCTTTTTCAAAATCCTCCATGTCAAAACAATGTGCTTCCATTCTTGGATGATTCTCAATCTGCTAATCTCGGTAGTGAATCAAATGTAATTAATTCTTTCAATCAATATGTAGCCTCGGGCAACAATCATTCCAATGATGATGACTTTGTTGATGTATGTGATCACGATTGCCCAGGTGCATCAACTGATCTTTTGGTTTCTCATGAAGATTTTACTTTAGATCCAGAATTTGATTCGGTCAAACAAGATGTGCTTATTGAAACTTCCTCTTCATCTCACTATCCCTTGTGCTCTACCGTCTGTGATGCATCTACTTGCGACAAAGATACTCCATGCTCTTTAAGTTCTTCATCCAATGAGTTATCTTCTAAATTAACACAAGACAGTGAGATTATCCATGATGCAAATGAAAACAATAGAATAATTGAGTACTCTTTCCACCCCTCCTCATTTCTTCTCTTGCATGAAGACAACTCTTCAAATTAGCTTGCTCATGAAATTTCCTCGATTCATTCATTTTCGAATTTGCGATCAAAAGAACCTTTCGACTTGAGTAATCTGGTTGTTGAAGTTGAAAAATCCAGTGAAATCAATGACAGAGATGGTTGTCATCCAGTGAGCAGTGGCTTTATTGAAACCAGTTGTAGCAGTTATCCTCAAACCATGCACGATCTAGTCCAGTCTTCAAAATGTGATTTGACAGTCTTGGAAAGTTCCAAGACCTCCCAAGGAGTCAAGGCACTTTAACTTTCATTGATGGTTATGTCAGGATATCGCAACTTTGGTAAGCCCCCCAAACTAAATCAGATATGGCTTTTCCCACACAATCCTTCTCTTTGCATGGTTTCACTCGATGAAAAAATATTTTTGGAAAATGTTTGGTATTTTGGGTATGATCCTTCAAATTTTCAAGATTTTACTTCTCACCGGATTCAGGAAGATTTTTTAGTTTATTCATCTTCATACAAATTTCTCGCATCAAAATCGGGTTTGAAATGTGTGTCTCTCATAGAGTCATGGAATTTCGAAGTTGATCATTTCAAAGACTATCTTTGGCCAAAGGAATCATGCCTATCAGATTCATCTCTTAATAGTCAGCTCCCGATTTTTCTCGTGAATGTTATATTGAAAATCTTCCCCTTCATCGCACCTAAAATCCTCTTGAGTAATAATGAATGCATGAGTTATCGCACGAATCAAGTTCTTCTCCATTCACCATGACCTGACTGGTCTCGTGTATTTATTGTGTTGGAATCCCTTTTAAATGCTTGCAAGTTTGTCACTAGTTACAAGAAAATGGTTTGTCACATTTGGCTTGCAAGGAACTTGGTTCAATTGTTTAGAGCATTCGCAAAACTGTTCAAATTGATTTATCTTTGTTTATTACAAACTGGGAATTTGATGCTTTAATCAGCTCATCTGATCATTATTTTGTCTTTGATGACTGTCATTCATGTTATCATTTTCCCACCAATATATCCAATGACAGTTGTTTTACATCCTTCAATCTTCATCGTTCAACATCTCACTATTTAGATTTTTGTCGAGTGGTTGAGGCACTTCAATCTCTCTTGATGGTTATGTCATGTCCTCACTATCTCGACATGACTATTGAAGATGATCAAATCTATTTTCCCTCACAAGTTTCTCCTTATAATCCTGTGCCTTTAATTGAAAATCCATAATTTCAAATATTCTAGGGTTTTCAAGAGGATCATCATGAATTTTATGATCCAACCTCTAGATGTTTGGAGAAATCTTACTCGGCAAGATCCATTGCAATAAACAGGTTTTGGCCTTTTCTCATGCTTTCTAAGCAAGATGACACAGAAGAAGGTGCATTCGCAAGAAGTCTTCAAGGTTTGTCTGATTATGCTTTCTTTCAGAGAGGTAAGAATGTGAATTGGATGAAAGTAGTGGTTGTGACACATCTTTCTGCCCACATGAAAGACCTTCAAATTTTGTGCAAATTATTCAAGTTCTCATATTTTCTCTTGCACATTGCTTTATATCTATTTTAATCGATCGTATCTTTGTGATTGCAGGTCAAGAATGACTAAGGTGACGACATTGGATATTCCATTATTCGTGGCTTTGACCTTCTAGTTGTCAGGTTAGGAGTAGGATTAGATACATCTTAATTTTCCTTCTCTTGCACCCATCCTGTCTTGTTCTATTTAGTCTCTTTTGTCTTTTCTTACTTTTCTCTTACATTATGCTTTGGTTTAGTTTCTTTTGCTTGGCTTCTGGTTTTGTTTCCTTGTTGTGTGTTGTCTTTCCTTTCATTTTGTTTCTTTTATTTTTCTTTCTTGTTTATTGTCTCCTTTTGTTTTCATCATGTGAATAAGTGTTGTGCCTGGACTTGTTTTGGCTTCTTAGTATGTGTGTGGCTGAAATCTAAAGAGTCTTGTGACACATCAACATTTGGCTAACCTCCAATCTGTGTTCCTTGTGTTGGTTACATCTTTTGGTTAATGAAGTTCTAACGAAAAATATGATCCGTCCATAAGGAGAGTTTTGGTCTAACCATGAACCTGTGTCTACTCAGGGAACCTTACGCCTACAGTCAATTTTGTGTTTCGGTGTTTTCATGCTTATCTAATCAATAGAAGAGGAGAAGGGGAAAATCTAAACGAGCAAACCTAAATCAGAGGTCTATATATTCTTCTCCGAATGAACAACCTCTTCTGCTCTCAATAAATCGTGATCCCTCTTCCGCACAAAAATGAATAAGTGTCGATGCAAAATCCTCTTTAAAATAAATAAACAAAGGTGAAAGAAGAGAAAGGCTTCCTGCGCAGAAAGGTGAACCAAGCAACTCCATCGGGGTATTGTTTAGGATTGTTGGCAGCAAAGCAATGTTTGTGTTCCGGAGTGATTCCGTCAAGGTACTCTCGAGACCTACTGGCAGCGGAGCGACAATAGAGATGAAAAAAATATACTTTGAAAATCTTAAGCTTGCAAGCTACACTACCCTTCCCAACTCGAAACAATGTGATATCGTTGAATCTTATGTTGTGTTCAACCGAGAAGGCATAAAGGGGACCGTGTCTATTCATGGGGTAAGTGGGGAGGCCATAATCTGCGCTATGAATCCATACTCCTTGAAGAACCAAGGCTTTGCACAAATAAGTTAACTGAGGCAGAGAAGCTAGAATTTTACCAGTGTGTCACCAAGTGTTGTAGTTGCTACAACACCCTCCAAAATTTTGGCTTACACTCAATTTTGGAGCCTTCCTTGGTCTTGCACATTGTTGTCACAAACACTGAAACTCATTTCATGTACTTTCTTGAAGTATTTTTCTCCCCTTTGCAAGTTGGGTAAACTGTCGTATTTTCACATGATTGGTTGTCACACAATGTGTAGAAGCATGTTCTAGTGGTTTCAAGGGTTTATCTTTGTGAAAATGATTTGTTCTAACCATGTAAACATTTGTCATACTCATTCACAAAGTTTAAGCTTTGTCGCACAAGTGTTGTCACGTCATCACAAAGCGTATCTTAAGTGTTGCACTTGTCGTAACTGGTCATAAAGTTGTCACACAGAGGGAAATGCATTGTTCATGTGTCCTAGGTGATCTATGTTGTTGTGTCATCAAGTATTCTAAGTGTGAGATCACAGTCGAAGTCTTATCATTGTTCACATTAATCTAACTGGTCTTACACTTATCCATTTCTGAGAAGTCTTCCCGACCAAGCAACTTGGCTTCACCTGGCCTCCCTGAACTTCACACTATGCATTTTCAGTCCTCTAGCTGTGACCTTACCCCTTGGCACTGTGAAATGTGTAGTTCCTTCCTCCCAGTACTTCTGCACTACGTAGTTTCTGTGCTCAAGCTCCGGCCTTGGCCTCTAGAATTAAACAATCCTTTCTCTCAGCCTGGCCCTAACTGTGCACTACACAATCACAAGCCTCAAGATCATTCCCTGAGCCTCTGAACTGCACAGTTGCACAATTTCTCAACCTCCCTTGTCTCCCAAAAATGTGTAGTGTGTTCACTAAGTGTCCATTCCCTCAGCCTACCTCACTGGCTCCCAAAACTACACAGTTTTCTCCCACGGTCCAGCCTGAACTACGCACTATGTAATCTCAAGGCTCAAGCTTCACCCCTGTATGCCTAAGTTGTGCAATTGTGCAGTTACTGAGCCTCTTTCCCAGCCTTTCACATGGTTTCGGCTTAATCAGTGGATCAATGTGCACCATCTTAGACTAGGGGTTTATCGGATTGATGTTATCTTGTCATGAGTGAATTGCATATATAGGTACCTTACCATGCTATGGTGAGATGATGAAGAAAGATATGAAGGAGGGAAACATGTTGAAAGACACTCTTGTAGTTGAACATGCAAGTTGATCAATCACAAGAAAGAAAAGGGACATCAGTTTGCGATCACAACTCAAGACTTAAGATCATTGAAGATTCCTTATCACCAAGTCATACAGAGGTGAAAAGAAGAGCATTCTCAAGCAGACACTCAACACACAACAACAACAGTGGCTTGACACTGCCACATCATCAAGCAATCCATGTCAGCAGTGTCATGTCATCTCATGTCATGAGTTGTCATATGCCACATTGTCATTGTGGATCATGTAAATGGTATTCAAAATGTATTGTAAAGTGGAAGTCCAAAGGACACACATGGAATATAAAGAGTCATGTAAGTTGAAAATACATAGGAAGTCAAACAGTCAGGAGGGTAGTCAAAGAGTCACAAAAAAGGGGGAAGCATTACCCCTTGGTTATATACACCCTCATTGTATGAGAACAAGACTTTTTACCTTGGTTGCTCCCGCAAGGCATTAGAGAGACTGATCAATTATTTTGAGGAGTAAGGAGTGGCTCCAATGCTCCACTACTAGAGATAGTGGTGTTCATTGTATACATGTGTCTTGGAACTTTTACTTAATATCAAAAGCTCTATGGGCCAACACGTTCTTCATGCATTGATTATGAATATTTGTAAGGCTATTATGTGAATGTTTTTTATTAATTTTTGCTTTCATCCATGCTAAAGTAGTTGAACTATTTTCGATTATTTTGGTACTTATCATATTGAGAATGTGTTGTGATTTCTATTATTGTTGTTGCATCCTCGTGGATTATTCCGTTGGATATTAGATAGATCTTCCTCGTTATATTGGTTTCAATGATTGTCACATCTCTGTGGACTATTCTATTTGATTTTGTATGGACCTTTCTTGTTCAGGTGTGTCTCTACTAGGTTGGTACTACTACCTCTCTCTTAGAGGCTCACTTTTCCTCCCCTCCGCAGTGAAAGAAATTTGACACACACATACGATCAAACACTCACCAAGCACACCCCCCTGCTTTTTGAAGGCACCATGTGTTTTGCTTTCTTGCTAACAATTAGAACCAAGGACAATCTATAAGAATACATGGCAACTGAGACGATATTCCGGATGGGGCTCCTACTCCAAACGGTGTGAGGTCTAATTAGGACTTCACATTGGGGAGACCCCTTGGTTGACGAATTTCCAGCATTGTCAACACCATTAAATTTAAAAGTATTTCTCATACCAGCAAATCTAATTAAATTCAACTTCATGCAACATTTAGATGACTTTAAGCATGAAATCAGGCATGACTATAGGACAACATCACAAGTACAACTACTGAAACAATACTCGTTAGATGGTTTAGGTTTCTTTAAATCCACCTCTTGCTAGTTGTCATTGCAAGTATAGTTACTCTTCATTTTCACATTAGACTACCTCTTATAAGAATGTGTAAGGAATGTCAAGCATGTGGTGACTATATTAGAATGCTAAAGGGTTGTTTCAACATGGTGAGCAATGTAAAACTAGTGCCACCTTTGCAAAATGATGTGTCATATGTTACAACTTCATGCATAAGGTTGTGTGGAATATGAATGTCATGGTTTTTTCTAAGAATATTGTCTATGAACAATTATAGAGAAGTTTATTTAACTTTTTAATTTGAAAGTCTTTAATTTATTTTGAATGATTTTAAACTCATCATTATCATGTGTTTATTTTATAGGGATACGAAGAGATACTCCTGAAAGTTACAATATATAATCGAATAATAATACGAAGTTATATTTATAGAATTGATGAAACGATGAGTTGCAAAGGTCGCTTGAAATTTTTTATTAACTTGAGAGAATGTACTTATGAATTTGTATCCTTACAAGGTTATCACCTTATAACTATTTTTTAAGCGAAAGGCAAGTAGTTGGCAACTTCATTTGCATGCGATTGACATCTACTAAGCATTTCTTGTAGGCTCCGTACTTGAGTCCTAGAGAGAGACCTAAAGAATAATAATATAGTGTTTCTCTCGGGAGGTCTTTGTTATTTATTTATGAAATATTATAATATAATCATGTTTAGGAGTTTTTAGTAACGATATTGACTTTATGTTAGGGTAGTATATACTAGTCTTGCATAATCAAAGGATAGGAATAGTATTGCATTTCCTTCTATATTTTATCACAGATAATATTTCTTGTAAAGCTTGGTGTATTTTCATTGTTTCTTTGCACATAGATGTGCTCGAGGTTGACGACACATACTACGGTACATACATAAATATGTCAATTTTTGTATCCTTCCTACTTGATTTTTTATTTTAAAGTGCATTAAATTTCTGAATATTATTAAGCATAAATGGCTTCTAAGTAAGTCGTGCCATAAATCCCTCATAATTCATGTCATAGGTTG
Organism: Pinus tabuliformis; assembly: GCA_031772625.1. Taxonomy (NCBI): domain Eukaryota; kingdom Viridiplantae; phylum Streptophyta; class Pinopsida; order Pinales; family Pinaceae; genus Pinus; species Pinus tabuliformis. The sequence continues at coordinate 875,156,186 of CM062806.1, read as the reverse complement.
TTGAGTCTATCTTCTTGGAGAAGGGTTAAATGGCTGACTTTGACCTTGGCGTATCCAGCTTGCCGAAATTGAAGGCACACAAAATGCCCTGGTATTGAGCATTCCCTCATCTTTACATGCAATTTATCAAACAATAAAAAAAATTAACCTTGAAGAATTAACAGAGCTTGGTTAGGGGTTAAATTCTAACTTTGACCTTGGCTTGTCCAAATTGCCAAAATTGTAGGCACACAAACTACCTTTGTATTGAGTGTTCCCTCATCTTTGCATGCATTTTATTAAACAATAGAAAATGCTGACCTAGAAGAATTGAGAGAGCTTGGTTTTAGCACCTTTGGGACAATATATCATGGCAAATCAAATGGATAAAGAATAGTTGCTTTATAACACCTATTTCCTATTGTCTTAGATTTTGTCTACTTCAAGGATGGAACTATAATGTTGTTAGGCTATAGGGATGAATAACCCAAGTGTGCAATTATTTCATTTTTAGATGTTAAATGGCATTCTCAAGGAAAATTCATCCTTGGAACAATATCATGGGTTTGATGACTTTACATTCCTTATGCTCTTTTTGGATCTTCACTGACTTATTCACTGGTTTTGTTGACTTTACATTGTTTTTGCTCATCTTCTTTGACTTATTCATTGTTTAACGCACTTCTTGACTGGTATATATCTACTTTCTAAGATATGATTAATTTGTTACCTATTTTCATTTCTGATGTTAATAGCTTAATACACAATGATCACTAAGAATAATGTAACAAACATAGGTGTTGTTCAAAATAATTAAAATAGATAATCAGAAGATCTCGCAACGTCTTAATCTTATGTGGTGTGAAATATGTTATTTTTAAATCGAATAATGAGAGCTAAAAAGAGAACACAATGCCGCAACGGTAGGAGTAAAAGAGGACATGCAGAATGCCAACGATTAAACATAAGCCAACGTACAAACATAAGGTTATGCATAATTGTTGATCATCGTACATGAGATTCTCTAACATATTCAGCTTGATATTTACTTATTGTCTAGTACTGTGACATACTAAATATTTTCTAAATATTTCATTTTTAGAAAGAAAAAAACAAGATAATTTACATCCAAGGGAGAAATGTGAGCTTTTCAATGTTTCTCATGAGATTGCAAGTGCATCGGCGAGTCAGTACTCAATACTGCGTGGAAGAGGATTATACAGTGCGCAAGAAGATCATACATCGTACAGTGAGTTGGTGGTACCTCAGTTGCTCTTAGTATTTACGCTGGCTTCTCTGGATTCTTTATGCTGGTAGGTTCTTCCTCGCCCAGAGACACACAGAGAAGAGAAAAGGATTCAGTGATGATATTACTAAATACAAACAACTAGTATGTCTATCATGTATTAGCACCGGAACTCTGGCAGCTAGCACTTCGACCGTGAAAATGAGCGCCAACAGAAGGACAGGAGAAGCAAAGAAGAGTGAAGGCGAAGTGCACCTGATCCTGCCAGCTCCAACACAATAGGTCCAAGAAATAGGCCGAAGCCCTCTCGTTCGGACCCTCTGCAGATTCCCTCCCAGTTAGCCCAGCAACAGTAGCCGCAGCAGCAATTGGAAGAGAAAAATAGAAGAGTGTTCACTCCGCTGCCCTACCGGCTTAGCTTCTTGGCATGGTGAGCTTTAAATCAATTCTTGCAAATCATTCACAAAATAATGCGGTAGATAGCCAAGAGCTTCCAATAGACAACCTCTGAAGAATTCAATGCGCTATAAAAGCCAGTCAGTTGAATATCTTACAATAAAATACCTACAAAACAATAAAGATATATGTTACAGAAGGAAACCTAGGTATAACACACAATCCCAATCACAATTCCAATCCCAAAAAAGGAAAAAGAAAAAACAACAGAAGGGAACATGCATACATACCAGATATCTTCAGGAATACCGTATCTGATGAGTTCTTCATTTTAGAACTTATCAATGAGCATTACCTGTACTTGCATTACCTGAGCTTTACCTGATCTTTGCTCCATGGCACTGAAAGTTCTTCAGCTGAGACCTGCGAGCAACCTGAACACAGAGTTGTGGCCCTCAGCCTCCATATTTTATGATAATGAAGTTGATTGAACTCTCTAACTGTATTTTTTTTTGTTCATCACGAATTTATTGCAGAGAACATCAACTAATCTGCAAAAATAGGGTTGCATCTCCACAAACAAAGGAGCACCAGAATAAGCTTTTCTCTCGCTCTCCTTAGAGCATAAGCAGATTGGGTTGTTTACAGTGAAGGCGATAATGACAATGCTTACAGATTGGGTTGCTTATAGCGAAGGCCATAATGACAATGGTTACAGCGAAGGCGATAATGGCAATGCCACGGACAACTCGTTAGTCTTGCTGAAGCCGATACCTGGGCATAGCAATGACGGAGTTAAAGCGAATTTGACATGTTACATTAACCATGCATGCAGCCAATGATTTATGTGCACGGTGTTATGCTCTGGAAAAACATGCAGCCAATGAATTATGTGCACAGGTGTTATGCTTTGGAAGAACATGATAATTTGAGGTCGAGCTTCTTGCGAATCTTTGTGCTAGTATGTTGTAATTATTCTAAGATCTCACATTGAATGTCGGCTATCTTTTTTCTTTGACCTTCAAATCGATGAAAAGACTTATTTATGATTTCTTTGTGTAATTTAAATATACATGTACAACAATGAGTCCTATTTGATTTTATGCTTAATGAAGTTTGACGTTGGGTTTTAAGCCAAGTCTCAATCACTAAATAGAGATTATTCCCAAAGATTTCTTTTCCGCTCAAGTTCACATGAAAAAAAGCAGCAGCTTTAATTTTTAAAAAGAGAAAAGCAGGTTCAACGAAGCCTTCTTGTGCGTCGCAATTATACAAACATATATATATGCAAAAATTGTAGTTTTTACTTCATTCATTATTTGATTTTATGCTAAATGAAGTTTGAAGCTGGGGTTTTAGCCAAGTCTTAATCACTAAATTAGAGATTATTCCCAAAGATTGCTTTTCCACTCAAATTCAGATAACAAAAAAGATTGTTTTTCAATCGATAACTGGGTGATCACTTCGGGGCTTGGCTTTTTTATCACATTTTCTTCTATTTATATGTCTGCAATGAAAGGCAGGCCCATCATACCCTTATTTGACCATCTTTATTACCGAGCACTCTTTTAGGACTTTAAAGCGTAATTACGTATATAAATAATGACCAACGGATACGGCTATAAAGTCGAGGGGCCACCATCGAGAGGGAGAGGTGCCGCAACACCAAGGGCAAGGGAAGCAACACGAGTAGTTCAAGATGCATTGAAAGATGAAGAGCATAAACAGTTACATAGATAGTTGAAGAACCAACAGTTTCACTCGAAATGAACACGCACTTGGTTGAATACACGACTGAATACATGCACTTGGCTGAATACAAGCACTTGGATAAGTCGTAAGGTTAAGCAGGTGGAAAGTGAATTGTAAAGGTAAAGGGAGGTAGCTCATTGCATTGACACACTCCACAAAATAACGACTTCCCGCCCTAAAGACCGGTTCGGGACTGGTCTATAGCTGTACCTGACCTCCTAAGAAGATGAATGAATCCAAGCAAGTGGTCTAGGTTTCAAACATATATATTGGAATACATGCAAAAAATTGTAGTTTTTTCATTCTTCAGAAGATCTTGGCTATCTACCGCACTATCCTGCGAATGATTTGGAAGAATTGATTGAAAGCTCACCATGCCAAGAATTTAAAGCTCACTAAAGTTGCCCTTATCGCTGCTTATTAGTAGTTTGCAATTAGTTGGCTCAACTTAGTCTCCTTTACGCACAACTTAGTTTCCTTTACGCACAGGAGACTCACTTGTTTTCAACAGATTCTCTGCTCTGCTACTGAAGTTTCCTATGACTGTATTAAAGCTTAGATGCTTTCGCTTCAGCACAAGTAACTAGTTTTAACTTGATGCAGGGACTTGCTGCCTCGCAGCTTCCCTTGTTTATTTTATCTTTGTCTTCTTCTTCATCTACCTCACATCGCCTTCTTATTGTAGGACTCGAAATTCGTTCACTCACCAGCTATACTACTCTGTCTTTCTTTGGAGATCGTTTTCTGCAAGCTTTTCCAAGGTATTTTCTATGTGCATCCAATCAGATTTGTTATGTATGGAATGGAGAGCATGCATGTAGTTTCAATCTCATGGAAGAAACAAAAATTTACTGAGATTTATGTATGGAATGGAGAGCATGCATGTAGTTTATTGTATGCACGTTACTTGATAGAAAATGGATCGATGCATGCTCAGGAACATAGATATTTCTATGTTTCTTACTTAATAGAAAATGGAGACCCGAGACCCATTAAGTGTTGTGAGACCAGTTTCTTCCTTCACGCTGCATGCTTGGAGATCCTTTGTGAGAAAGAACATTAGTATATGCTAATACCTTCTGTTGGCAATTCTACAGTAAGCTATAGTGTTATGCAACTTTTAGGATGTTGGTCTCCAAGATGCTTGGCAAAGCTTAGTGATGGAGGATACTCTAATACAACACACTATAAACATCGCCCACTCTCAGAATTTTTGGTGGCATGGTTTTTGCTATGGGAATTTTTGAAACTTATAACTGGAATATCTACTTGATGTCTTATAACTTGAATATCTACTTGATTTATGTTGATGATTTTACATTGGAGGGTACATCTCATTCAATTTTTACACTAGAGGTCTACATGCCTCAACTAAAACGCAAGCAAGCTTCTCTATTTTACAAGGATCAATGTAATTATGCAGCATAAATGATACTTAAATATAACCAAAATTCTTGAATCTCGAAAATCGTGGAATGATTTTATAAGTAGATTCAAATAAAAGAGAGATCAGAGATTAAATTCGAAGAACCCTAGGTAGATTAGAGTTGACGACTTTTGAGGGAAATATTGTTATAATCTTTGGTAATCATTGATTTCAAATCCGCCATTATTACCATAAACATAACTATGTGCATCACACGAGAAACGTTAGCTGGAGCTATAGGTAAATTTAGGAAAGGAAGAAATATCTTATAGAGGGTGTTGGTATCTTAATTTAGTTTCCTTAAAATGTTTAAATGATGTGAAGAATTATTTTCAAATTAGATTTCAAAAATGGAAATATAGATTTTTGAGACGTAAATTTCAAATAATCTGAATAGAGATGTCTAAAGTGTTAATTTAGATTTAAATCATTCATAAGGATGCAGGGGTTTCGATTTCTCCACATCCTCATTTTGAAAAAAAGGACAATAATTTTTAAATAAGGAAAATAATTAATTGTAAAACATGTTCCCATATTAAAAAAAATTCTTCGTTGTGCTGCGCTGCGCAGCCCTTGACCTAGACAGCGCCGCCACAAAGACCTCTTCACAGGTTTGCAGCTCCAATGGAGGCCGGCGGGGGTGCCGATCCCTCCCCTCCCCCACCCGAACTCCTCGCATTCAAGAAGCTCATCGTCGGATCTCTCAAGAGACCACTGTCTGAGACCCAGCAGAAATTCGTAAAAAAGCTGGACTCCATCCCAATCGTGGAATTGCCAATTGCATAAACATGCATATCAACAGTCAATCTTGTAGACAGAGGGCTCATAGGACAGTTTACCGGGCTTTGGCCTTCTCCCATATCTGTTGAAGCTTGGGTGCAGAGGAATTGGACGTCGCTCATATCAGAAGGAATCAAGAGCCACTTTGTAGGCAAAGGATTCTATGTATTCGTGTTCTAAAGCTTTGACGACAAAAATCTCATCTTCAGAAACGGCCCATACTTCATGGGGCCTCAGGGTTTATACCTGAACAAATGGACCCCTGATTTCGACCTAGCCCAGGATGTGTCGTCTGCCATTCCAGTTTGGGTCCGCCTACCTCATCTTCCTTTACATTGTTGGAATAAAAAATCACTGCAAGCTATCGGCAATTCGCTTGGAAGGTATATTGATCAAGCAGTGCGAAAGGATCAGTACTCATGCGCACGGATCTGCATGGAGGTTGATCTGGAAGTAGGGTTGCCAGAGGCAATTAAACTTACTGCAACAGACTGGACGCACATCCAGGAGCTAGACTACGAGCAATTACCCTTCAAATGCTGGCACTGTCACGGCTACTGCCATTTCGCAAGACATTGTAAAAAAAAGGAAGCAGAAGAGAGCGAGAAAGCAGAACAATGGACCACGGTGCAAAAATCAGGGACAGCTGAAGAAATGGAATAACAAAGGAAAACAACCCTGGGCCAATGAGGCAGGAACAAAAAGATGGGAACTCCAACCCCATGTTGAAATCAGGATCTCAAAATGCAGAGCCTAGTAAGGTCGCAGAAGAGCCGGAAGTAAATAAAGACTGCATTGAACAACCCAAATCCCCTCCTAATAAGAAAGGAACAGAGGAGCAAGGGCAAAACGCAGGAACCCCTGAAGTATTCCCCTCCCCCTCTTATGCCGACATAGCAAGAAAGAAAGTACATGAATCACCAAGCTCATTGGAGGATAAGATCTTAGAAAGGCCTGCCAAAAGAGCAGGAAGAAAGTCCCGCAGAGAAGCAAGGGAGGAAGAAACTGAAAGGCAAAAGACTCAAGGAAGTCAACCCACTATAGAAATGTCAATCGGCAGAAATACAAGGACAAGGCCGCCAAAAGGAGGAGGCCCAACCACCCCTAATAGTAAGTAATGAAAATCCTCTTGGAACTGCAGAGGGCGAGGGAACCCGATGAAAATTGAAGCGGTCAAAGATCTACTGAAAGCAGAACCAGCAGACATCCTAATGCTCCAAGAGACAAAGATAGAAGGGGAGGTCCTTCTAGAGATCAGCAAAAAGAAATGGCAGAAGAACGCAGGAAAAGCAATAAAACGCAAGAGGCTCTTCCAGTGGAATAGCAACCTTGTGGAAGGGAGACTGGTTCAAGCTTGTCAACTCCCACAACACACAACACTGGAGCTTCACAGAGCTGAAGCACATAGCAAGTAAGTTAACCATTACATTATTCAATTTATGTGTACTGGTATTGTATTCTGAAAAGAAAGACTGCTGGAAAACATTAAATGAGTTTTTGGAACTGAATACCCCAAATAACATAATCATAGCTGGAGATCTGAATCTAGTGATGAATGAAAAATAAAAGAGAGGGGGTAGGACCAGCAAGGATCAGATGACCTATGTAGTAGAAGACATGATACAACAATGGGACCTACTGGATTTTAAACCAAGAAAAAGGGCTCTACACCTGGACGAATAACAGGACAGGGGAAGACCACATATCCGCTAGATTTGATAGGTTCTTGGTTCAAATCATGATGGAAAGGAGGCTAATCTCATTAGCCATTCTTCCCAAGCTTACCTCGGATCACAAACCCATCCGACTGATGTTAGAGGAGGAAGAAAATCTAGGCCCAATCCCTTTTAGATTCAGCCCATTATGGAATGGAAAGAGTGGCTTTGTAGAAACGGTCTGACTAGCATGGTCCACCTCAGTTAATGGCTCCCCCAATTATGTATGGGAACAAAAATTAAAAAAAAAAAAGGCCCTTAAAGAATGGAGTAAACTCCCATCAAATACTCCCAAAGATCAAAGAATGGAGTCAGTGCAACACCTAGAAAAGTTGCAAAGTGAAATGGATACAATAGACATAACTAAAACAGAGCTAGAAAAGGAGCAAGAAGCCTAATGAAAAACATTTTTCTCCTTCAAAATGAAGAAGAATATTGGAGATTAAAGTCCCAGAGCCTTTGGCTGGAAGCCGGAGATAGAAACACAACATATTTCCATCGACAATGTAGAGCCCGTCTCTCCAAGAATCACATCACAAAGATCACCACCTCCGATGGGAGGTCATGCAAAGGAATAGATCAAATAAAATCTGCTACTACATTACATTTCCACCATCTTTATAGTAAAGAGAATGATGACTGTGAAGAAGACAACAAAGAATTCCTAAAGAACATTCCGGCACAGGTAACTAAAGAGGATAATGCAGCATTGTTGAAGCAAACCAATGAAGAAGAAATCAGCAAAATTATCTGGTCCATGAATCCAGATAAAGCCCCTAGGCCAGATGGGTTCACCATTCACTTCTACAGGATATGTTGGGACATAATCAAAACAGATCTTATTTGAATGATCAAAGGATTCCTTCATAAATCAAAACTGGGTGGCAGCACCAACTCAACATTCCTTGCTTTAATACCGAAAGAGTCAAACCCTGCTTCCTTTGACAGGTTTAGGCCAATCTCTTTATGCAATGCTTCATACAAAATAATTGCAAAACTCCTTGCAAACAGAATAAAGCCACTGCTAAACAAACTCATATCAGATTCGCAAGGAGGCTTCGTCAATGGGAGACACATTCTGGATAACGTAATTCAAGTTCAGGAAGCCATGCACTCCAGCAACCTTAGAAATGAGAAAGGCATGCTAATCAAGTTAGACATGGCCAATGCATTCAATAGAGTAAAGCTGTCCTTCCTCTATCAAGTTCTACTTTCCTTCGGATTCGACCAAGAATTTGTCAAACTGATCCAATCTTGTACCATAAGTCCTTGGATTGCGCCTTTGGTAAATGGGAGGCCAGCTGATTTCTTCCAAGCCACGAGGGGGTTGAGGCAAGGATGCCCTCTTTCTCCATTTCTTTACATTTTAATGGCGGATACGTTGAGCAGAAAGTTGGAGCAGGACATGATAGCAGGAGCTGCCCCAGGTTTGAAAATAACTAAGGATCTCAAAGCAATAAATCACGCCCTGTTCACAGATGATTCCCTCATGCTGGGTGGAGCTTCAAACAGAATAGCCTCTGCATTCAAAAATACTCTCCAAACCTACTGCAAAGCAACTGGAGCACTAATTAGTGAAAGAAAAAGCACAGTCTATAGTTGGAATGCAGAAGAGGAAGAAACTCAAAACATAGCTCGCAATTTGGGTTTCAACGGACACTCAAAATGGGACAAAATCAATTATCTTGGACTGCCATTAACATTAGGCACAAACATAGTCAATCTGTGGGAAGGAGTAATAACAAAAATCAAAGGCAAAATCGCTGCATGGGGAGGTCAATGGCTAACTCATGGTGGCAAATTAACTCTAATAAAATATGTTCTTTCTTCTCTGCCAATATATCAAGCGTCCTACCTCATGACACCAAAGTCAATTTCAGGGCAAATTAATAAAATCATGAGAGATTTTCTGTGGCGTGGAAGCAAGGGAAATCAGAACAAATTCCATTTGGTTAAATGGGAGACAACAAAGAGAACCATGAGAGAAGGCGGCCTTCAAATTTGCGATCCAAACCTTGCCAATATAGCTCTGGGATGCAAGATACTATGGAAGCTCCACAACGACCCCAATCACCCTGTCAGCAAATCATTGAGGCATAAATATATACCAAATGCAAAACTCAGAAACCTACAAAAAGCAAACAACAAAAAGAGGACGCTGCTATGGCAACTGTGTATCAAAGGATTGCGATTGTTCTCCCAAAATATGTATCGTATCCCTGGGAATGGTAAGCGTGTCAAGTTGAGAACAGATCGCATAATGGGGTAGTCACCCTTAGCATCAAATGATATCCTGCAAAAAATCTGCGAGCTTCGTAAAAGCAGAGGAGATAAGACAATATATGATATCTCAAAATGGGACGAATCCGGGTTCTGGATTGATTGGAACTTTAGTAACATACCAAATCATTTATCACAGCAAACAGAAACGCTAAAAGAAGAACTTCGTGAATCAGCTCCGGTGCACAAGCCATAAAAATATAAATGGGGTTGGGGACCTACAGGAGTATAATCCTTAGCCAAAGGTTATGAGTTGTTGCAATCACACAGAGATAGATCTCTCCCTGCAAGGTTTTGGATGGAGGTATGGGATCCATTGGTGCTACCCAAGGTTAACTTCTTCTTCTGGATATTAATGCACAAAAAGATTTTGACTGGTGAAAACTTAATGAAAAGGAAAATAGCAGGTTCGCATAGATGCTCACTATGCCAAGAGGTCATGGAAACCATGGATCACCTGTTTGTAGACTGCTCATTTGCAAACAAAGTTTGGACACTCATACTCCAAGGACTGAAGGCAACAATCCCCACTAAAATTTCAGTAGTGGACTTATTTTTATCATGGAAAGATCGTTATCCTTTGTCCTCCCTCAACTCCTCATGGGCCAGAATCTGGATCACCATTCCCAAATTTGTGTGTTGGAAGCTATGGTTAGCTAGAAATGTGTAGATATTCAATAATGTAGTCTAGACACCCAACACAGTAGCAGCAAAATCAAAAGGCCTTCTCCTGGAAACTTTGAACTCCCAAAAACTCAAATATGACTCTTCGGTGCAGCAGGAGGAAAAGAGCTGGCTTGGAACCCTTGCATTAACCCAACGGATCCACAGTATTGGAAAACCCCAACTCAATCCTAAGTGGAGGCTAAGAGATAAGGACGAAATATTTCAGAGTTGGTGGAGGCAACAAGGAATAACTACAGTCTTCTTTGATGGTGCCTCAAAAGGGAACCCTGGGATAGCGGGAGCTGAAGGACTCATATACTCTTCTGACGGAAGCACCGAAGTTTTGTTGGGGACTAGGACATCGATCCAACAACCAAGCAAAAATCCTAAGCTTGACAAAAGCATGTCAAATAGCTAAAGAAAGAGGACATCGGGAGCTGCAAGCATTCGGCGGTTCAGAAATCCTGATCAAAATGATACATTGGAAAGGTTAATTTAATGATGCCGGATTAAATAAGAATTTGCAAAGGATGAGATATATCCTACAAGACTTCACGTCCTTTAAATGCTACCATATTCTCAGAGAATCAAATAAAGAAGCGGACTATTATGCCAATAAAGGATGTCTTTTAAGCCAAGGAGACCTCAGCATAAACGAGGGAGAACCAGAAAAAATTTGCATCCCATGAAAAAGACATCAGCTTGTAACAGGAAAATGTAAAAGTCCTGCACTAAAGATTGTAAGGCTTTGGCCATTTGGAGCTCTTTATTAATAAAAATCCATACCCGTTTTAGTTAACAAAAAAAAAAAATTGTTCCCATATTTACATTATGTAAATCTTTTGTTTAACTGATAAAAAAATGGAGACCCTTTTATCATTTGATGGAACAAATCAAAATTCTTTACATGTAATGCAGTATCAACTATATAACATGGAAGCATACGCAACATAGTAGCATAGTTCATTTTGTAGTTTTTAATTCGCAAAAATATAATTGATTTTTTAGTTTTTAATTTGCACAAAACATAAGTGAAAATGCAAGAAACAAATATGCAACAACTAAAACTTTGAATGACAAAACAAAGTAATCTTTTTTGCATAATCCCTCTCATCCATGGATCTAGGTCAAGGATTTTGGATTGCATGCTTGGTTAGACTATCATAATGATTTGATGGGAAGTTCTTACATATCTAATGGTTCATGATCATTTAGTTTTGTGTAAATCAACTACACAAAAAAAAAATTAAATAAGGTCATAAATATTCAATTAATATAATAATTTCATACATAAATATCCAACTGAAATGAGTTGAATTAAATGTTTTGTAATCACTTGGTTCAAACTAATAATTAAGTCATATTTTTTTGCAAATTTTTTATGGCAAGGATTATGCTGCCATGCAACAGTGGTTTATTAATTTTATCTCAATATATGTTTAAACAATTTAGATATCTACAACATGTAGTTGCTTAATTAAAGGATAATTATGATGATATTGTAACTAGCAATTGCACCAAATGTTGCAAAGGAAACTTCGTAAGGCATAAATAATTTTGAGAAGAATCCAACCATATAAAACATCGTTGAAAATAAAAATTAGTAAACAAAATGTCATTCAAATCTAGAAGATAAAGAGAACTCACTTACCTTTCCAACATAGATTGCCTCTTAATCTTCAAAGATGGTGTTTCAAGTTCCAATAGCAAATATTCAATAGATTTTGAAAAATATATGCCCTCATTTTGTTAAAGAACATTGAAAGGGTCTCAAGGAACAAATGTCCTAAGAATTTAGGAATGGATCAACTTACTAAGTTCCTTTAAAATATGCTATAATGCGTTAAATATTTCAATGATACAAGTGCAAAGCATGACTAATGGCATCATCCAATCCTGCAGATTATGCTATGAGTTATCCCTTACTCATAGAATATGGAGGCTTGTATGAAAAATGAGATGGAGGCATGTGTGAAAAATGAGACATAGTTTACCTGTGGGTCAAAATTCTCAGTGACTAAAATGTTGGATGATTTGATATCTATATGAATAATATGAATTTAACAACATTCATGAAGATAAAGAATACCTAGAGTTGTGCCCATAGCAACTTTGTATTGGATGTTCCAATCTAGTAGATGAGACTTTGTGCCTAGATAGAACAATCCAAAAAAGGACAAAACAAAACTCATGGATCCATAAACCTAAAATACAATTCAGGCGAGTAATGAATTCTTTGAAGAATTGTTGTCCTTTTATAATTTCCTATCTTTGTACCTACTTAATCAGAAATATAAATCATAATCTCCACATACCATGAAGCAATGATGATAGGCTTCCATGTGGAAAAAAACTCAATAACAAGGTGCAGTCCACCTTCAACACTGAAGCCAATAAGACGAGCTGACAGTGATGAGTTGTGATCTATTACTATTGTCATTATTACATCAAAGTCATATTCTATTATTAATTTGATAACAGAATGTGTGCAACCCAGCGTGCCAAGCAGAAAATGCCAGAGGTAGTTCATCCATCCGAGATAGAAAATACAAAAATAGACTTCATAGCCTTTCGATCATGAGTAATATCCCATGATCTAAAATTATTAACAACTTTATTCCAAAAATGCAAATTAAGGTCTTTGCAGGTGAAATGTTAAATTCCCAACTCTTTGCCAAACTGAAGATCATTGTAATAAGTTTTTATGATGTTTCATTCCACATTTTCTCATGTCCCAATATATGAAATTGAAATCTTCCAACACTCGGTTTTGTTGGAACACCACCACATTCTTTTCATTTAGCAACCCTATAATGCAAAAAAAATGAAAAATAAAAAATTAGTGCTTAAACTTGCAGTTCATCCCATCACATTTATCCTGATATCAAGAATATCGTTAACTATATCCCCTTCAGGAAAAGTTCTCATAGATATTCCATGACCTGAAGTTCTCTCCAATTCAAATGAAACTCCACTTTGAACTCCATTTTCTGTTAAGAGAGATCCAATAAGATGCCTTGACGAAACACTTGTTATTTGCCCCTCCAATTTAGCATCATTTTCAACATTGTGTGTATTAACATTTATACAGGTGTCTCGTGGCTAAGTCCTTGACATAAATTTGATAACTCCATCAAGTAAGACCCACTTTGACCAGTCACCATGCCTCCTTATCTTGTCAGCCTGTCACAAAAGACTGAAAATGTAAATAATAGACAAATGCACGATAATAGAAATTTCTGACTAGTTAGGTGATGATGACGCTCAACTTCACTTCAACTACACTTGAACTTCGCAATGCAAAAAGTATGAGGTTTATATCGGATGTTAATGCCTTAACCTACAAAAGATATTATAGAAGCTTTTATTATATACAAGATTTACTACCCCTTAACAAAAACCAAATAATCTCCCTTATGTAAACCAGAAAAGTTATGAACTTATTGTGATATCAATTGTAGACACTTATAGGCTTTAAAAGACATTGAAAAATAATAGATGAACAATTATCCAAGATCTCACCAAATTAAAATCTGTGATCAATGAAATAGGCACCCAAACATGTCCTAAGAATTTAGGAACGGATCAACTTACTAAGTTCCTATGAAATATGCTTTAATGCATGAAATATTTCAATGATACAAGTGCAAAGCAGGACTAATGGCATCATCCAACCCCGCAGATTCTGCTATAGGTTATCCCTTACTGATAGAATATGGAGGCCTATATGAATAATGAGGCAGAGTTTACCTATGGGTCAAAATTATCAGTGAGTAAAATGTTGGATGCTTTGATATCTCTATGAATAATACATATTTGACAACCTTCATGAAGATAAAGAAGACCTCAAGATGTGCCCAGAGCAACTTTGTACCGGATGTTCCAATCTAGTAGATGAGACTTTGTGCCAAGATAGAAAAATCCAAAAAAGGACAAAAGAAAACTCATGGATCCATTAACCTAAAATACAATTTAGGCGAGTAATGAATTCTGTGAAGAGTTGTTCTCATTTTATAATTTCCTATCTTTGTACTTGCTTAATCAGAAATATAATGAAAATAACAAAAGATGTTATTGTCTCCCTCCATGTATCGTAGAATATACGAGAGAAAAGTGAAATTAATTAGTGTAAATTTGCATCAGATAAATTGAGACAAGAGGAACTATTATGCAAAATCTTGAACACCTATAACATAAATAAGCTAAGCTTTCAGGGCAATGCTTTATGGCTCTGATCTCATACTCTCGTTACAATCTGGTTTCTTCTCACAAATTTTGTTGGGAATTATCTTGATTACGGAGAAGAATACATAAGGCATGAAATGACACATGTAGCATAAAAAACGTAAAAGAATCTCAGATGAATCCTTGTATCCATATGAGGCAAAAGGACTAGTTCTCTAACATAGAAGAGGAGGGAGTAAAATAAAATAAATATAATTAATAGCATCCCCAATTCAATCGCAATATTTACATACTTCTATTCCTCTTCAACTCTATCTCAGACATGATCCAAAGAAAATTCTCTGTTGTAACTTTCATAATTTTCTTTCACTCTCCCTATTTTAAACATCCTACTACTAGTATAGCTGAAAGGTGTCCTCAGCAAGTGGACTTTTCACACTGTAATACCTAAAGGAATACAACAATCAGAAGTCATAAGTAAACACAAATCCCTATGAGGCAATATCAAAGATAGTATCTTCAACCAAGTCACTATAAATGGCTCTTTCTAATTCACACGCTACAATTTCAACATAATTTTGTAGTGGCATCCATAGACCTTCTTTAGCCAAGTCCTTTGCTACAATATTTGTATTGCAGTTTTTTGACTGTGTGTAAGGATAATGGTTGATTGTTGCCCGTGTTTCTCTCAAAAGTTGCTTCCCTGAAGGCATCTTCCGCATGTTCAACTTATTGTTTCTTACCCAAGGATGGCGATTAATAAATGACCTTGATATCTCCAGAAATACTTCATTTATGCAGTAAAAAAGAAGGTGTCGCTCCCACTTATTTTCATCTGCCTTTGATTGGCCCAATTCACCACCATACCCACAATAGTTTTCAATATTCTCAAATAATGCAGGATCTGAATGATTATTTGGAAAATAACATCCTGAAAAAGCCTTATCCTCAATGAAGCTGGGAGAAACAAGGACATTCTTGACATATATTAAATCGAATTGCTTCTCCTTAGGACAATGAATGCCATCTAAATCTACAAATTCAAAGTACACATTCTCATTCAAAGTAGAATTGCAATCTTGATGGAGGCGATATTACAACCTCAGAAGATGGAGTGTTGGAAGTTCTTTCATTAAAAAATTTAGTTTCTCCCCTGTAATGGTCATCAAAATCTATCCCATTCCATTACAAAACATTTTCAACCTTATGCATTGGTTTTTTAGATCCATAAAACTTCAGTAACCGAAGTCGTAAGCACAATTCTGCAGTATGAACATGGAAACCAAATTCTACCCAGTAAATTCACTTGTTATAAGAAGAAGCAATAAGGATTTCAAAAATATTCATTGGACAAAGTAAAAGATCGATTTGAGAGTAAACGTGTGTGACCCTTTATTGCTTAGAATATTTATCTTGAAGATTTGAGCTAATTTCCCTGAAACCTTTCAGGCTGGGTGTTTCTTCTTGGAAATGAGAGTCAAGAACTGAAACCAGACTAGGTTATTATGCTTTCTCATTATTAACTTCTGAAGCTCTAGATTCAGGATGATGCAAATGGTTTGGTGGCCTACAAGATGTTGGAGAGCTTAGTGGTGGTTGCTCTGATTGAATCCCCTAAAGAGAATCCAGTTCATTAGCTACTAGCATGACTCATGGGATAAAAAAGAAGACTAGATGTAAAGAATGTGAGAATAAAGTGCTTGAGGAGAATTCACAAGTTTATCTTTCCACAAACTCATGGATCCATAAACCTAAAATACAATTCAGGCGAGTAACGAATTCTGTGAAGAGTTGTTATCCTTTTATAATTTCCTATCTTTGTACCTGCTTAATCATAAATATAATGAAAGTAACAAAAAGATGCCACTGTATAGCTCTATGTGTCATATAATATACAAGAGAATAGTGAAACTACTTGGTATGTAAAAATGCATGAGATAAATTGAGACAAGAGGAACTGTAATGCAAAATCCTGAACACCTGTTATGTAAATAATCTAAGCTTTCAGGACATTGCTCTATGGCTCTAATCTTATACTCTCATTACAATTTGGTTTCTTCTCACAAATTCTATGGGGGATTATCTTGATTACGGAGAATAATACATAAGGCATGAAAGGGCACATGTAGCATAAAAATGTAAAAGAATCTCAAATGAATTCTTGTATCCATCTGAGGCATAAGGACTAGTTCTCTAACACAGAAGAGGAGGGAGTAAAATAAAATAAATGTAATTCATATCATCCCCAATTCAATCACAGTATTTACATACTTCTATTCCTCTTCAACTCTATCTCAGACATGGTCCAAAGAAAATTATCTGCTGTAACTTTCATAATTTTCTTTCACTCCCCCTATTTTAAACATCCTGCTACTGCTACTAGTACAACTGAAAGGCGTCCTCGACAAGTATACTTTTCACACCATAATACCCAAATAAATACAATAATAAGAAGTCATAAGTAAACACAAATCCCTATGAGACAAGATCAAAGATAGTCTCTTCAACCAAGTCACTGTAAATGGCTCTTTCTAATTCACACGCTACAATTTCAACATAATTTTGCAGCTGCATCCACAGACCTTCTTTAGCCAAGTCCTTTGCTACAATATTTTCTAAAGTATTGCAGTTTTTTAACTGTGTGTAAGGATAATGGCTGATTGTTGCCCGTGTTTCTCTCAAAAGTTGCTTCCCTGAAGGCATCTTCTACATGTTCAACTTGGTGTTTCTTACCCAAGGATGGTGATTGACAAACGACCCTAATATCTCCAGCAATAGTTCATTTATGCAGTCAAAAAGAAGGTGTCGCTCCCACTTATTTTCATCTCCCTCTGATTGGCCCAGTTCACCACCATACCCACAATAGTTTTCAATCTTCTCAAATAATGAAGGATATGAAGGTTTATTTCGCAAATAACATCCTAAAAAAGCTTTATCCTCATTGAAGCCGAAAGCAACAAGGAAATTCTTGACATATATTAAATCGAATTGCTTCTCCTTAGGATAATGAATACCATATAAATCTACAAATTCAAAGTCCACATTCTCATTCAAAGTAGAATTTCAATCTTGATGGAGGCGATATTACAACCTCAGAAGATGGAGCGTTGCAAGTTCTTTCACTAAAAAATTCAGTTTCTCCATTGTAATGGTCATCGAAATCTATCAAATTCCCTTGTAACATTTTCAGGGTTATGCATTGGTTTTTCAGATCCATCAAACATCAGTAACCGAAGTCGTAAGCGCAATTTTGCAGTACGAACATGGAAACCAATTCTACCTAGTAAATTCACTTGTTATAAGAAGAAGCAATATGGCTTTGAAAAATATTCACTGGACAAAGTAGAAGATCAATTTGAGAGTAAAATTGTGTGATCTTTTAGTGCTTCGAAGATTTACCTTGAAGATTTGAGTTAATTTCGTTGAAACCTTTCGGGCTAGGTGTTTCTTCTTGGAAAGGAGAGTCAAGAACTCAAACTAGAGTAGGTTACTCTGCTTTCTCATCATTAACTTTTGAAGTTCTAGATTTAGGATGATGCAAATGGTTTGGTGGTCTGCAACCATGAAATAAACGAAACATGCAAGCTAAAAAATGAAAAAAGGTCGTTGAGATGGCCAATTGAAAAAAGGCTCTTAATGTCGAACTGACATGTAGAACTCAGGCTGCATGCTTAGGAATTTGGTCAGCAGAAGCATAATTTTCACTTGGGGTACAAATTCAGTTTCAGGGCTTAAGCCCAGCCCTGTCTCCACAAAATTTTCCTGACTCGCTTTATTCACTATACAATGCATAAAACCAAGTCAATAAAATAAATATTTTTTTTAGATCTAACAAGATATCCATTTAATAAATTTAACTTACCATTGTTAGGTTACAAATTGACAGCTTTAGAACCAAGGCTAAGAAAATGAAAGAATAGGAAACATAATGAAGAGGCATTCATAGAATAAACATTTGATATTATAATGAAAAAGAGAAAAACACATATGCAATATTATCACAAAAACCAAAACATCCAACATTATATATATATATATATCAAGAACACAATCACTGGGACAGAGTCATTAGAAGACAGTGGTGAGTAACAACTGTTATGCAATCTTATTCATGAAAATCTATGAGGGAACAAAGGAGTACAAAAAAATTCCTCGAAGCCTTTTATAAACAACTAAAAAGAAATCATAAATGACCTGGAAAAAGTTAACAAGGTAGAATTATTTACATCGTGCTTTGTGTGTCAGCTTGAGCTTGTTGTAGTTCACCATTCATAGTCTCAGTAGCCTGAAGTTCAACTTCCATACTTGTTGTTTTGTCAATCAAGCCTCTAATTTGTTGCTCCTTGTCGCCCTGAATAACTGCCACCTAAGCATGCATTCTCTGCAACTCTTGTGGGGTACCTGCAAGTTCCTCTCTTATAGCTACATGTGTTGCACCCAGCCTCTGGATATCCATCACAAGCCTTTATAACTCTTCATGTTGACCTGCCAATCTCCATTCTAGAAGCTCAATAGGAGGCAATTGATCCATAGGATGTGGCCCTAAAGGATGACACATAGCTGGACCAAAAAGGTCATGAACCATGCCTAGGTGTCTTGCATGTGATCGTGGCATGTGTCCTTGGCCTACCATTTTTGTAAAGGTACTGCATTGTCTAAATATAACTGAATTTTTTCATAAAGTAGAAGAGAATAAACCATTTTCTAAATAGCTCACCACTATTAATCTATACCACTATCCAATGGCACAAAAATGACAGAGCTTCGTTACGGGAAAAACTCTGCATGAAAGCGGAGTAGGCAGAAATAGAAACCTATATCGAAAGGCCAAATTGCACTCTAAAACGACTTAACTGAGAATGGTGTCATCGAATGGTTGGTGACATTTTAATCATCTAACAAGTCATCTAACCGTGGAGACTAGATCCACGAATCACCAGAGGAGAGTTATTCTCAAAGGGGAATGCCTTACGGCGTAAAAATGTTTCACTTCATTGTTATTATAAATTTTTATGTTGGAAAGGATAATTGTTTATATGTATTTAATAAAAACATTAAAAATAAGATATTAATAAATTTCTTAAATGTGTATAAATATGTCTAGATTTATCTTCTCGAGGTGTAAACTTCTTTTTAAGTACAAAAAGAGGTGAAACCCACATAGTCACCCACACAAGTGAAACCCTCAAGAGTTATGTTGTGTTATTGTGTCGTGATAAATTCTAAAATATATATATATATGTGTGTGTGTGTGTGTGTGTGTGTGTGTGTGTGTGTGTGTATTTTTGTAAGCTTGGTAGTACTTCCCTTTTCTATTAATTATCTATAAGTAGGTAACAAAATATATCTGGTGGCCTCAACCTGCCCGAAGGAAACCAAGTTTGTTGGCCACCGATCAACATCAAAAGCTATCCAAAATTTAAACAGTTTGATCCTTATCATCTATGCTAAGTTTGCGACCATATATACTATATACTTAATGCTTTGAAAAGTAAATGTTATCCGTCATAATAACAAAAATTAACTTTCTACTACTCTGCATCAGTCATCAGATGACTTGACAGGGGCCAGGTCCTTGGCACTTGACCCGGGCACTTCATTCTGCAGCAAGGTTTGGATATGCTTTTCCATTCTCCCAAAATGAAGGTTTTGGTGATATTGTTGTACCTGTACAACCTGTATTTCCTTCTGAATGTCCTTTAAACTTGGTTCCTCCTGCCTTGCTTGCTCTGGTTCTTCTCTGTCCCTGTATGTTATCATTGCCCTTGCCAGCATATTCTTCATGACCCAGTATTGCTGGATGGTCTATCTGAACAGTGTTTGGCGGCCTCTAGTATGTCCTGGGTCAATAAGTAATGGCTCCCAGTCTTCCATTGGAAGTTCTTCATTTGCCACATTGGCATTTAACTCTGTCTCCCACGTCAGTATTATTCATTTTACTTGTGTTGGGGTGTCTGCATGGTAAGCATGCATTAACTTTTGCATACTTTCCTCGCTTGTTTTTCTTCCCATTTTTCATTGGGTTTTGCTCGTTGAAGCCAATGGACCCTTCATTTTCTTCTCTTCCTACTTACCTCCTCATCGGCCTCCTTTTCTTCTCGTCTTGTTTCTTCTTTCACCATACTTTCCTTCAACAATTCCTTCAGTCCCCACCCCTCTCGCGTTCTTACATGTTCCTGATATTGGAGCGTCGGGGACTGAAGAGTATAAGAGTTAATTCAACTTGTAATGTTAACATAAGTGCATACATTAAAACCAATCCTAATTTATTTCATAACATTATGTCATTCCTTATAATTTTGCTTTACAAAATTCCAACTGCAAGTTTGCTTCTCGGTAGCTCGGTTGCCCCCAATTCTCAGCAATAGCAGGGTTATCACTTCTCTCCTCAGCTCTAAGCCCCCCCTGGAGATTATCAACTGGGATCCTCGAGTGGTCCCTCTCCACTCTTAGGAACTGGCCAGCAAGGATTTGGGATTCCAACGTCAGGAAAGTAGGGTTTTGCCTCCGATTCCACCACCAGGGCAGACCCTCTAGACTTAATATGCACCAACCCCTCCCTCTTATCTTTTCGAGTTTTGGCCCACCCTTACAGTCCATCTTGACTCAAGGTCATTGAGAATGGATTTCCCCCCAGCCATGCAGAGTCCCCTGGTCTAGATTCCCCCCCATTCCTATTCCCCTGAATCTCTTTCCTTCCCCTTGGGGTTTGGCAGCCCCCCAGTAGCCAGACTAACCTCACGGGCCTTTATTACATTTCCCATTCCCCCCTCCCATCCCCTACTGATTCTAGAAACTACTAGACCCCCATAGGCTGACAGAGGAGTCATAGCCTCTTCTCAATCCCAGACTGCAGAATTTGCCTATGACAGTTATCAATTTCTTCCCCCGGGTTTGAGAGACCCTCCAAACCCTCTGCATATCCCTCCCCCCCCCCCCTGCCTTCCATGAAATGCAGTCAATTCATGTCTAGACATTAACAACAGACAATTAAACCCAAATTCACATATTTTTTCATTTCTTTCAGCATATCATCATCTTAAGACAGGACCAACATTTTCCAATTACATTCGAAACCAACCTCCTTTTATGCCAAACTTTCCTCCAATTTTGCGACATTAGTGCCAAATCTAGGTTTAGGGATGTTTGGTTTACATACCAGTTTTGTTCCAGGTTGACGCAAGCGGAATTCAGATGCCGACAACAGCCCCTTCTCCTTCTCTCCTCTCGGATACCACTCGCAACGCCTGGCTCTTATTCTCCTCTCACACTTCGCATGCATTCACCCAGCTCTCTTGCCACCTTTTTTTCTTGAATGTTCACCCACCTACCTGTTTGCGTTCTCGAGGCATCCTCCACTTGCCTCCTTTTCCTGGCTTCTTCCACCTCCTTCGTGTGGGGTCCTTGAATGGGCCGCCCACGTACCCTCTTCATTATTCCTTCTGTCATAACTGTATTTTGTCCGGATCCCACACCCCGATCGAGGGTTAACAATAGAATATTTGAATGCAAAATAATTCTTACAATATATTTATAAATTACAATATTTGTTTCGCAGAACAGGGGAAAGCAACCACCCACATAAGTGAAACCTTTGGGAGTTTCAACTCTCTAAAATTTTATCTACAATATATTGGTAAGTTATTTGTACATGCTTATGATAATTTTGGTATTCATACATGTAGATTTAAAGAAATACAGGAAATAACTTAACACAATGACAAAGGACATGCATTAACACAAATTCCTTGTCGCTGATAATTTTCTTGATAGTGTTGGATGTTTGGAAACCATTCTAGATTGTCCGCAAGAGAAAAGTTGACTTTGTTATTACAGTCATTACATTTTGAGAAGTGAGAAGTAAGTTGAAATATTAATATGCAATATTTGTGGTTGTGATTCTTCAAAGAGGTGTGAGCTAACATTTAACATTTCAAATTATAATTTTTAATTATTATAATTCTTAATTTAATAATTTCAATTTTCTTAATTAATAATTATAATTATTATTTTAATTATAAATTTTGAGCTGACATAACATTACATAACTTTACAACATCACCCCAATATTGGGTTGTAAAGCGTCTCTCGACACAATATAATGATATATTATTCTTTACAAAATTTACCATATCAACTTTGATTTTAACAAAATAAGGGATTTTAATTATAAATTAGTTTTTTAAAGATAAAGAAACAAATATTAATAAATTAAATAAATGTATAAATAAATTTATATTTTTTTTAACGAGAGCAAAGAATATATTTGTATTAAAGTTGTTGAGCATAAAGCTCAATTAGGATACATCATACACAAAGTATAGATAGAGGAGGCTTGATAGCCCAAGTCTGTTGTACATCTTCAACCATCTATTATCAAGTTTACAATTTTTTTCTAGGTTGACTAGGCAATATTTCATATTATTCCATTTGTAGATTCGCTGAAAAATGAAATTTATCAGGCACAACAAACAAAGATTTAATACATTGGGAAGCAACTCTTCTACATTGCTTTTATTAGTAGGCATTCCCCCTTGTCTTTCTCTCACATAAGCATCATCTCCTCAAGCTATGATCTGAGGTAATCTAATTCATCTTCAATTATTTGGAGTCTAGTGTGAAGGTTTTGCATATTTTCCATTATCCTTGTGATTTCATGGTGCATGGAGAGAAGAGTAGAGTCAAATTATCTATTTCTCCCACCCTGAGCCATGAAATTTAAGACATCAACTGCCAAACGTAGATACAATCCTGAGGAATAAAACATTAAAGTTTCTAGTCGCTTTCAACTGAAAAAAGTTTTGAAATAGTACCATGATGGAGGAGGATCTTCCTCCACATTAACCCTTTCACATCTGCTAATTTCTAGAGTCAAAATGATTATAAGAAGGATAATAACACTGCTAGATGACACAGTCATGGACTCTGCCTCCAACACCCAAATATAAACGAGCAAGTAATGTTTGTTGTCACTCTTCATAATATTGAAATTGTTCCAGTCAATTTTGCAAGCAAATTTCCACAATACAATTAAGTTGAACCAAATGCATAAACTTTATACTCATAAATAGATGGTGTCGATGATGATCCAAAGTCTAGTAGACACAAAAACTCAAATTCCCTGGGTTGTTCACCATTACTTTGGCCTGCTAATATCCAAACTACCATTCAAAATACACAATTATCCCACTTGAGTAGGGAAGGTTGCAAGCACCATAAAAAACATGAGTGAACACACCAAATCCACAGAACAAGAAATTTATTCAATTGCTCATCGACAAAAGGATTTCATCAAGAGATATTTGAGAACTGTACAAACAAACCTTTGGGCCTATGTTCCTTGACTTCATAGTTGGTGAAAGCCCACAAACACTTGGAATCC
Organism: Pinus tabuliformis; assembly: GCA_031772625.1. Taxonomy (NCBI): domain Eukaryota; kingdom Viridiplantae; phylum Streptophyta; class Pinopsida; order Pinales; family Pinaceae; genus Pinus; species Pinus tabuliformis. The sequence goes on along the minus strand of CM062806.1, from coordinate 875,132,379 downwards.
AATAGATCCAACATAGCACACAAAAACAACAGACCCCAAATATGGCCACTAAAACACCCACCCACAAATGTCTAAGCAACCAACCATAACATACAATGCACCCATAAAGTCCACAGGGGGTTGAGGGCAACATAAAAATTAATAAGGAACAAGTCAGAATCCAAACACAAATATTCCTTCCAAAATCCACATTGCAACCAATTTTCTCCTCTAAGAAAAGTTTGAATAACAAAGGGATAAACAGATCTAGTGTCAGAACAAGGAAGAAAACCAATCAAAGAAAGAAAGCCATACATTACATAGACCCATGTGGATCAATTTTCCTCTATCCCAATGTTGAGAGCGAATAATAATCCCTCCAGAATCATGAGAGTATCCTAAATTATCATGTAGAGATACAACTACCCAAATTATACCATCTCTCCACAATGACATATAATTTATGCCACGATCAATCCTCTCACTGCCCGCATTAACATCGTCTATCATGATATCGCCTCCCTCCAAATTCATCATGTAAAACAGTCCACATCTCGGATAAGCCTCTTCTACACTTGGGATCGAGCAACACAACAAGTAGAATTAAAGTTACTTCTCTTGTGTCCATCATTGATGCGCCATAAGTCGTCGATATCCACTATGTTTGGATACTACCACTTCTCCTCTCATGCTCCCTATTCAATCGCGCAATACCACACTGAGTACATGATGCTTGTATTAACTTCGTAGATGGAGATCCCCGCATGCAAGCCACAAGGTAATCTACAATTTTAAAAGGTGGGTGCCTCTCCCCCCTTTTCAAAATTTTGTTAAACAATCTAACTTTGAACATTTTAACTGTGTCCCAGGGAAAAGGGGCTTTTGATGTCTCCCCTTGGTAGATTAATTCTCCGTTGGGGATAATTGTTCCCAAACTAGCCAATTTGTCTGCTTCGAAGTTGTTACTTCTTAAGACATGGAAACATCTTCTCCTTGGAATAGATTGGTACAATTGAAGGAGCCTCTTGAAGATTTGTGAGAGCTTAAGATTGGGGGGGAGAGATCCAAATAATAAATGAGAGATTATAATTAGAGAGTCTTCAATAATAATCACTTCTTGGATCCACAATCTAACAAGTTGCATCAATCCTTGGAGGGGAGAGTACGCTCCAACAACATTGTTAAAAGAAATTCCTAGCCCCCAAGCAAAACTATATGTTTGCTAGTTCTTAGCGTTAAAGATCAACCTTTTCACTCCTGCCACCTCAAATAAATTTATATTTTATTAAAAATAAACATAAATATGAATTTTAAGAAAATGGTAAACCTCATTGTAGATCTCACACACACACACACATTATGTTAGTTTGGATATTTATGCAAACTTATACAATTTATTTAGCCTTTTCTTGGTATGAGATTCATGTGGCCAAACTTACCAACAATATATTAGTTTTCTTCTTTTTAACTTTAATTTAGTGTTGGTCATTCAATTTAGGTTCAAGGTACAATGTTGAATTTGAATGATTTTGGTTCATTGTGGTTTCAAACGGTTTAAGTTTTTTTTTCTCCAGAAAATTGGTTTATATATCATTTCTTAAGAATATTAGAAAAATCCAAGTTGGGGACCATTTAATGGTTCATTTATTTGAAGAGTTATTGCTTGGAGCAAAGCTGTATATTTTTGGGGTTTTCACTTTTTACTCTTTCCTAATGGATTTTGGATAGTTTGAATGCTACAACTTTTATAGTTTAGACATGATGCCACTAATTACTCATAGATAAAACATGCAACACATTTGAATGTCACCTCTTCATAGTCCAATTTTTGTTCAAAATAAAATCATATACTTTTAACTAAATTTCTTCTGATAAGCCATTTACAATATCCATTTGTACACATTTTTCTTAAGTCAAGATAAGTCTCTTATATTTTTTGTTTACATGTTGTATAGACTTGAATCATTTCTAATGGATGTGGTACATCAAAGACCCCAAGATTTTATGGGTAGTTTTGAAACTTTGACTACACTGATATCAAAGGTAGTTACTGAAGGAAGGATCATAGGCAAGGTTCCAAGATTTCATGCATAAACATGTATGACCTAATAATGTTGGACTAAGGTGAATGACATGATACCTATCCTCTGATGAAATAAATTCCATTACGAAGAAACCTTGGAGGAAATGATGGATGGAAGCATCTTCTTTGATTAACAATTTCTAGGATTTCGAGACCCAACGGTGTAAATATGTGAGGTAGGGTTAAAGCCATTGAAGTTGTAAATATAAGCGTGATTTATACAAAATTCAAATTGAACCACCTTTTAGATATGAGAAATAATTGTAACATAGGTAATTTTTTTAGGATAGAAGCGCCACTAGAAATAGAGTGTTGAAATCCTTAAATATTTGGACACTGCAACTTCCATAAAAGGTCGATGAGCACTAGTTAGGGTTGCTACAACCGTAAGGAGGAGACAATGATGTGAACAAATTAACACTACATAAAAATATCACCTAGACTAAAAATCTATGCCCTTTTGCGAGTTAGCCTCATAATTGTATGGAATATGTTGGCTCTTTAAACTCAATCAAACTAAAGTGCTAACAAACCTTTTGTAGAATAAGCACACAAGTTGAGGGTTAAACAAAGGTTGATAATATTAATAAACATGGTGTCGAGAGTTTATTGATCTGAACCAAAATGAACTCGAGACAGTTCACTCTTCACCAAAACTCATGGAATGTAGGTCACGTGAAACTAATCTACCTCAAAACTTCATTATGTATGAATAAAAAACTGCCCAAATTTTATGGTTAAAAAAATGGCATGCACGAGAAAAAAAATAATGTGGGGTTGATTAGATTTCCCATAAAATAGAAGCAAAGGAAATGGAGCCCAAAATGTCCAAACAAACCATTGCGACATGGGCTTGTGTTGAAAATGCAACAAGAAAATCCTAATTTAATTTTGTTCTTGAATTAAATTAGGAATAAAATTGTAATTCCACATCACAAGACAACTTGTACGAGTTATTTAAGTTAATTTGACTTAGTTTCCTCAGTTAATTCGAGTTAAGGGTCTAACTTGAGTTCTGTAGAGTGTCTCCTACATTATAGGAGCCTTGGTTGAGTTTATTTTGAGTTGTAATTAATTTAATTCAGTTTAACTGAGTTAAAGTCAGTTAAACTAGTTCCAATTAATGGAGTAGTAGGAGGTCAGATAGTGGGGTGTTTCTTCATGTGTTCAACCAGTTAACTGATGATTCATTCATAAATAACTCATGGATGTTAAATTGAGAGTTACCCAGTTGAGATTGGAGTTCAAGGGCAATGTACTATTAGCTCTATAATCATCTGAATTGTACAAGTGGTGCATGTAGTCAGAGGAAGGCCTATGAGGATTGCACAATTCATATTGAGGAATTTCCATAATTAATAGGGGGCTAATTCCCAAGGAAATAGTGCAAGGAAATAGGAACTTGGGCAGACCAAAATTTGGGTAAGTATTGGCCTAGGCTTGTCTAGGAAGTTGTGAGATAGATAGAGATAGTGCAAAGGTTACTCACGCTCAAGCAAAGCATTGTAATCTTCTCATATTTTTTTTACTAATGCAGTATACAGATAGCAAGGGTTTTTAGCTTTGGATTTACCTAGGAAATCATTGTGTAATGTGTTGATTGAATTATTTTTCTTGTATGCTTCCTGATTTTGCGATCGTTTAATTGTTTCCACTGATGAGTAGAGTAGATTCAAGTCTATTGTTTTAGTAAATTACAATTAGCAATTTGAATCTATAAGGAATTTATACATTGTATTAGAGCAGAAATCACTCTAGAAGAGGAGAATACGAGTTTGTCTTTTGCAGGTGAAATAGAATTTGCATTATCATTCTTCAGAGCCAGCAGGATGTCATTCTACGGATTGAGACTCGAATATAGCCTTGAGGGTAGTTCGAACTATATTGCTTAGAAGGAAAGGATGGAGGCAGTGTTGGAAGACAACGGGTTGAAGGAATTCATAAACAAAGATATTCCTAAGCCTCTAACAACTAATGATCAAGATCTGGCAAAGTGGAGGAAATGTGTTGTAAAGGCGAGAAGGATTGTACTAAAAGGAGTTCATGATCATATTGTCTTGAACCTACATGGGAAGGATACACTATATGCAATGTGGCAAGCCTTGGTTGACTTGTTTCAGAACAACAGTGACCACATGAAGCTGGCACTGGAGGACAAGCTCCAGAAGATCAAGATGGAGAAGGGTGACACAATACCACAATGCTTGAGCAAGTTCACCCAATGTTGGGATGATCTTGAGAGTGTTGGTATTACAGTTGTTGAAGATGATCTGGTTAGCCTAGCACTTCTAGGCCTTCCCAAGAGCTAGCAGAACTACCAGGATTTGGTAAATGGGAGGGAGCATCTACCAAAGTGGGAGCATTTGTGGTTCGATTTGGTGCAAGAAGAGATAAGGCGGAGCACCAAAGATGGAACCTCATCCAAGCATGATGATGAGGAGAACTATACCTTAGCTGGAAAGGCAAAGAAAGTGAAAGGAAAGAAATTCCAATCCAAAGGAGATTCCATTCAGGGCGGCAAGAAGGACTTGTTGAGGATTAAATGTTTTCACTGTCATGAGCTAGGGCACTATGCCACGAAGTGTCTGCACAAGAAGGTCGACAAGAAGCCCTCAAGAGAAGCGGTAGGTGAAGCTCTTACTTCATAATTTGAGTTTGATTTCACCCCCATTTCTTGCATGGTGACATCAATGATGGATAATGTGTGGTGTCTTGATAGTGGAGCCTCATTCCATATGATTAGTAACAAATAATTCTTTAGTGACTTGGAGGAGAAGGAACTCCAGATGCACATAGAAATGGGAGATGATGGAAGGTATAACACGATCGACATCGATATCGTTACTTTTCATAGGGAGTCTGGTTTTCATATCACATTAAAAGATGTCATGTATCTTTCGGGTTTGAAGAAGCATTGAGTTTTAGTTTCTATATTGGAGGATCGTGGATACGATGTGATATTTAGCATAGGAAAGGCTTTCCTTCGTCACATAGCCTCGGGACAAGTGTAGCAGATCGGGGTTTGAGGGAAGAACCTATACAAATTGGATGTAGAATATTGTGTTTCTTTAAGCGCAAAAGCAGAGAAGGTGCAGAGCCGAGACATTGGTGAATTATGGCATAGAATATTGGGCCACTTGCACCACGAAGCTTTTAAGATCATGCAACAGATTTCTACAGGACTTCCCAAGGGTACAATAGAGCAAAGAGATACATGTAAAGGGTGTACAGTGGGGAAGTACACCAAAGGCACCTTTTATGATAAGAGCAATCGAGCGCAAGAGATCCTTGAAAGAGTTCACTCATATGTGTGTGGATTGTTCCCAACAACCTCTACCACCAAGCACAAGTATTATGTAATATTTGTAGAGTATTTCTCATGTAAGTGTTGGATTTATTTCATGTAGAAGAAAGATCAGGCATTCTCCACATTTTGTATATTTAAAGCACTTGTTGAGAAAGACACTGGCAGGAAAGTGAAGGCTCTCAGGAGTGATCATGGTGGATAATATGTGTCGAAAGAATTCACGAAATTTTGTACATCAGAAGACATTCGACGAGAGTTAATAACACCCCATAACCCACAACATAATGGGGTGGTTGAAAGCAAGAACATAAGTATTGTGGGAGATGCACGGGCAATGTTACATGATCAAGGCCTACCGTTGCACTTATGGGTTGAAGCATGCAACACAACTGTATATGTGTAGAACATGAGTCCTTATCAGATTCTCGGGATGAGTACACCAGAAGAAGATTTTTCATGTAAGAAACCAGATATGGCACACTTCAAGATCTTTGGTTCATTAATTTACTGTCATGTTACCAAGGATGCAAGGAAAAATCTAGAACCAATAGCTGAGTTGGGAATATTTGTGGGGTACATTGATACACCTCACAAGTATCGGGTGTACCTGCCATCTCACAGGATGACAATGGTTTGTAAAGACGTGAAGTTCGAAGAAGAGAAGGCCATGAGATGTTCCCTTGAGAGGGAGATTCAGTTGCATGCAGATGAGAATATTTTAGCTCCAAAGGAAGAACCTCAGGATGATGTGGAGCAGCCACATGTATAGGAGCAGAGAGTGGAAACACCCACTCATGCAAATACTTCAAGAGATGGAAGGAAGTGCACCAGAGAAGTTGAAAGGTTGATGCATGATGCTAGAGAGAATGTGGGAACACCCACATCACAACGAAGGCAAAGGAGGTCACTAGATCGGTACGCTGGCTACATGGCTCTGATGAGCGAGAGTGTAGAGATTGAACCATACTCATTCAAGTATGTAGTTCAAAAACCAATATAGGTTGATGCCATAGTAGAGGAGTATGACTCCATTATCAGAAACAATGCTTGGGAATTCGTCCCAAGACCAACAAATAAGCTAGTGGTGAGTTCCAGATGGCTTTACAAGGTAAAGCAAGCAACACATGGGAGTGTGGAGAAACACAAGGCTAGATTTGTGGCCAGAAGATTCTCTCGGGTTGAGGGAATTGATTACGTGGAGACCTTTGCTCCAGTAGCAAGGTACTCTTCAATCAGATCTATTCTAGCACTTTCAGCATAGATGGGATGGAAGATACATCAGATGGATGTGAAGACAACCTTCCTCAATGAAGTGATTAAGGAAGAAACAATGTAAACTTTGAAACGGGAACTGAGACTGTTACCCATTTCGTAAAGATAGCAAAAAATTGATCCGATTTTGAAAAGGGGCGATGCAGAACACACATTTTTTTTTAGAACATAGTTTTTGGCACTTTAAATAACCAATACGATTAACCGTTTCGTAGAGGTAGTAAAAACGTGACCCGATTTTGAAAAGTGGTGATGCAAAATACAATACTTATTTTTTGGAGCATATTTTTGACAATTTAAATATTCTTAAGTATCAAATATAAATATTTGTTTTTAAATGTTAATGATTTTTTATGCTGATTTTGAAACGTGTTGATGCAACGTGCTATACAACATACATTTTTTTTAGAGGACTTATAATATGTCCATTTTTTTTTTTTTAATTATGATTACTTAACAAATTTTTAAGTTGTTTTATTTTTATTTATTTTTAATGTTGATTACTTCAAGAAACTCATATAAAAATATATATATATAAAAAAAGACCAAAAAAAAATGTTTATAAAAAAAATTATCTCATAAACCATAAAATTTTTTTTAAAAATAATAATAATAAACAAGAAAAAAAAATAAAATAAAAACAAACTAGATTAAAAAAAAAATAGAAAATTAACAAAAATAAAAAACAAAAACTAATAAAATTAACATTAAAAAAAAAACTAAAAAACAAAAATAAGCTGAAATTAAAAATATATATATGTCTTTAAAAACAAAAAATTAAAAAACATTTAAATTTTTTAAAGAAACGTATTTTTCTATTTAAAAAAAATAAAAAACAAAATTGATTAAACTTAGCTTTTTTTTATTTATATATATATATATATTAAATTTTATGTTTTTTTTTAAACACATTGTTACTTTTTATTTAATATATATATTAAAAAAATTTAAATAATTGTTAAACAATTTTATTTATTTATTTATTTTTAATAATAATTATTAAAAAAAGGTAAATTTTTTTTAAACAAAATTTTTTAAAGTTTATATATATATAGATATATTTTGAAAAAAAAAATTCAGCCCTCCCAGCTGTCCGGGGCCGCGCCACCGCGGGGGCCGGGAGGGCGGAGGGGCCGCACCACCATGGGGGGCCGAGAGGGCGATTCCGGGAATCGCCCCTCCGCCCTCCCAGCGGCCCGCGGTGGCGCGACCCCGGGCGGAGGTCCTGCCCCGCCACCGCGGGCGGCCGGGAAGGCCGAATTTTTTTTTTTTTAATAAAAAACTTTAAAAATAATTGTTAAAAAAAGAAGAAGAAGAAGAAAGAAACAAACAAACAAACAAAAAATTGTTTTTTGTCAAAAAAAAAAAAAAATAATAATAATTATTATTATTATTATTATTTAAAAAAAATAAAAATAAAAAACTATTTAACAATTATTTTAAATTTTTTTAATATATATATTAAAAAATAATAATAATAATAATAATTGTTTAAAAAAATTTAAATTTTTTTAAATTAAAAAGGTAACTTTAATCAATTTTGCTTTTTATCTTTTAAATAGAAAAATACATGCTTCTTTAAAATATATATATATATATTTAATTTGAAAAGACATATATTTTTAAATTTTTTGGGCTTTTTTTGTTTTAATTCAGTTTATTTTTTTTTAAATGTTTTTAATGTTAATTTTACTAGTTTTTTTTTTTTACTTAATTTTATATATATATTTTTTTTTATTTTTTATTTTTCCTAATTCTTTTATGGTTTATAAGATAAATATATATATATATATATATATATATTAATTTGAAAAGAGATATATTTTTAAATTTTTTGGGTTTTTTTTTTGTTTTAATTCAATTTATTTTTTTTAAATGTTTTTAATGTTAATTTTACTAGTTTTTTTTTTACTTAATTTTATATATATTTTTTTATTTTTTCCTAATTCTTTTATGGTTTATGAGATAATTTTTTTTTTTTTTACATTTTTTTTTTGTCTATATATATATATGTAATTAACTTTTTTCTTTTTTCTTTTTTTTTTTTCTTTTTTCTTTTTTTTTCGAAGGTGCCAAAACCTATCAAACTCACGTGTCAAACCAACAGTGAGGACAGCCATCTCTGGCTGCTATCCGCGAATGTCGGTTTAACTCATCACTGTTATCAAGGAAAATCATCCCACGTGTAATAACCCCCTGGTGGTCCTTAAGGGAGCATGCTATCACTCCTGCCAAATGCCTCTTGGTCTTGGGCAGTTAACCTGTTTCCTTACGTCCGAGGAAGACGAGCTCTTAGCTAAGCAGAAGCAGTTTTACGGCATACTCCAGGCCGAAAGTAATTAACTTTCTTCTTCTTTCTTTTTTTTTTTTTTTTTCGAAGGTGGCAAAACCTATCAGACTCAGGTGTCAAACCAACAGTGAGGACAGCCATCTCTGGCTGTTATCCGCGAATGTCGGTTTGACTCATCATTGTTATCAAGGAAAACCACGCCACCTGTAATAACCTGCGGTGGTCCGTAAGGGAGCAGGCTTTCACTCCTACCAGATGCCTCTGGGTCTTGGGCCGTTAACCTGTTTCCTTACGTCCGAGGAAGACGAGCTCTTAGCCAAGCAGAAGCAGTTTTACGACATACTCCAAGCCAAAAGTAATTAACATTTTAATCTTAATTTTAGTAGTTTTTTTTTTTTTTTCCATTTTTTTATTAAATTTAGTTTGTTTTTAATTTTCAATTTTTTTTTTTTTAGTTTTTTGATTTTTTTCAATTTTTACCTAAATTTTATAGTTTATTTTAATTTTTTTTCTTTTCCATATATATATATATATATATTTTCTTTTCTTTTGACCATTTTTTTATGGTTTACAAGATTTATATTTATTATTATTATTATTTAAATATGTTTTTTTTACTATTTATTTGTTTATAATTTTTAATTTTTTTTTAGTTTTTTAATTTAGTTTTTTTTTTTTCATTTTTATGATTGATTTTGTTTTTTTTTTAGTATATACTCTAATTTATGTTTTGTTAATTTTTATACCTTTTTTGTTTTGTGTTTTTTCATTGTTTTAATTTTTTTTTTTTTTTTTTTTTTTTATTTTATGTCTTCATTATTTGTTTGAAATTTTAATTTTTTTCAGGGTCATGATAAAATATTTTACGCTATTATTTCGAAATGTTGAAATAGTACCCTTGAAAAAAAAAGGGGGGAGGGGGGCGGGAAGTGTTATCCCAACGTTAACACTTTTTTTTAAGGGTGTTTTTTTGACAATTTTTGCACAAAAAAATGGTTTTCACCGCCATTTTTAAAACATGTTCAAAATTTAGCCTAAAAAAATTAATAATAAATAATAAAAAATAAAAAATGTTATTCCAGCATCGACACTTTTCGTTTTTAGCACTGTTTTTGATGTTTTTAAAGGGTTTTTTTGCTAGAGTTCCCGTTTTGAGTTTACAGTTCCCGTTTCAAAGTTTACATTGTTAAGAGGTGTACATTGAGCACATGAAAGGATTTGAGACCTTCAATAGAGAGTCGCGTGTGTGCAGACTCAAGCGAGCATTGTATGGATTGAAACAAGCACCCCATGCTTGGCACACTAGGATTGACAGTTATTTCACCAGGTTGGGCTTCACCAAATGTGAAGTAGATGTAAACCTTTACCATATTGTGGTTGAAGGTAGATTATTGATTATAGTATTATATGCTAATAGGTGATGAGAAATTGGTAAAATCTTGCAAAGAGGTTTTTGCAATAGAATTCGAGATGAAGAACCTAGGGTTCATGCATTATTTCCTTGTTATGGAAGTATGGCAAGGATATGAGGAACTATTTGTCTCTCAGGGCAAGTATGCCAATGAGATATTGAAAAAGTTCCACATGGAGAGCAGCAAACCCATGTAGACTCCTTTAACAGGAAATTGGAGGAAGGAAGATGCTACTTCAGGTGAAGTAATTGAGGTTACTATTTATAGGCAGCTTGTGGGTTCACTTATGTATTTGGTGAACGCACGACCAAACATATGTTTTGCAGTTAACCGGATTAGTCAAGCGATGGTTAAGCCAACCAAAATCTATTGGAAGGCAACTAAACATGTGTTGAGATACCTAAGAGGCACCACTCAATTTGGTCTTTGGTATAGACGGACAGAGGGAGTGAAGCTGCAAGGCTTCACAAATGCAGATTGGGTAGGGAGTCCATCCAACAGGAAGAGCACATCAGGGGGAATCTTTAGTACTTGGTCAACAACAATTTCTTGGTACAGTAGGAAATAGAGACCAATTGCACTCATTTCAACAAAAGCAAAGTATGTGGCTACTAGTCAAGCGACTTGTGAGGCTTTCTTGAAGAGGAAGATCATTGTTGGGTTATTTGGTCAATAGATGGATCCTACAGTGATTTACTGTGACAATTAGAGTTGTATCAAACTCTCTGAGAATCCAATTTTTCATGATCGGTCCAAGCATATCGACATCTGGTATCACCATCTACGAGATTGTGTGCAGAGAAGAATCATCTTGCTGGAGCACATTCCTACATAGGAAAAGATGAAACATCTTGACTAAGGCACTTTCAAGAGGCAAATTTGAGTTTCATAGAGGTAGGATTGGGGTATCTAATAATCCCTTTCTTGTTAAGAGGGAGTGCTGAAAATGCAACAAGAAAATCCTAATTTAATTTTGTCCTTGAATTAAATTAGGAATAAAATTGTAATTCCACATCACAAGACAACTTGTATGAGTTAATTAAGTTAAATTGACTTAGTTTTCTTTGTTAGTTCGAGTTGAGGGTCTAACTTGAGTCATGTAGAGTGTCTCCTACATTATAGGAGCGCTGGTTGAGTTTATTTTGAGTTGTAATTAATTAATTCAGTTTAACTGAGTTAAAATCAGTTAATCTAGTTCCAACTGACAGAGGAACTAGTAGGAGGTCAACAATGGGGTGTTGCTTCATGTGTTCAACCAATTAACTTATGATTCACTCATAAATAAACCATGCATTTCAAATCTGAGAGTTACCCGATGGAGATTAGAGTTCAAAGGCAATGTATTATCAATTGTATAATCGTTTGAATCATATAGGTGGTGCATGTAGTCAGAGGAAGGCCTATGAGGATTGCACAATTCATATTGAGAAATTTCCCTAATTAATAGGGGGCTAATTCCCAAGGAAACAACGCAAGGAAATAGGGACTTGGGCAAGCCAAAAATTGGTTTAAGTATTAGCCTAGGCTTGTCTAGGAATCTGTGATCCATATGGAGATAGTGCAGAGGTTGTTCGGACTTGAGCAAAGCATTGTAATCTTCTCATATTTTCTTACTACAGATAGCAGGGTTTTTTAGTTATGGTTTTCCCGAGGAAATCATTGTGTAATGTGTTGATTGAATTATTTCTCTTATATGCTTCGTGATTTTGCGATCGTTTAATTGTTTCTGCTGATGAGTACAGAAGATTCAAGTCTATTGTTTTAGTAAATTACAATTAGCAGTTTGAATATACGAGGAATTTCTAAAGCTTGAAAAAATATTGATTCCTTGCTCGCTTTGTGATATGACATGCTTGAGTGTGCTCAAACCCTAGCCTGAAACTCCATCCTCCACGAAGTTATGCTATTCTCTATATGTGTATTCATGCATGCATGAATATATAATTAAAACATATTTGCATTATTGTTAGAATATTAATATGCAATATAGGTAGAACGGAATTATGAATATATCGTGGGGGTCACTAGGACCTTAACCATAGATAACATACAAGACCATCAAATTTTTTTTTGAACACTAATAGATCATACCCGATTTCAATTTTGTAGATTTCCTAGACTCGTAAATATTGAAGACAAGCCAACTTAACTAATTCCTTGCAATTTCTAATCCTTTTTAGATCACTTTTAACCTCCACACTCGTGGAAGAATGTCCCTAAGGGATTTTTTGAATGAAAATACTTTCAAATGAGTTTTTGTTTTTTTACCATTTTCCTTACTAACTTCCATCCAACCTTCATTTAAGGGACCTACTTCACACCATGAGGCTCTTGAATCCACACAAATGTTGGACCATTTGTTACATTTTTGTTGCATAACCCTTCATTGTACCCAAAATTTTTGACAACATCCTTCCCCTTATAAAGGGGAATGAGTTTGGTCTTAGATTGACATTCGTAATCCATATTAGATTTTTCTTTTGTATTTGATTCATTTAGTATTTCAAAGTAGGCTTTTTTGGTTTCCTTGTTGGGCACCTAATCCATCAAGGTTATGGTGAACCATTACTAGAAGTCTAGGAAACCTTAGAAGTTGAATCCAATGGTTTAAATGTTGTATTTATATGTACTTAATTCATAATAAAAGTTTAATTCATTACATTCTGCTTGATTCCAACAGTGGTATTAGAGCAATGGTTTATCTGCCCTCTTGAATAGCTTGAGCCACTAGTTTTGTAGCCTTCCTTGTTGAATAACTTGAGCCATTGATTTTGTGGCCTTCCTAGGCTCTCCTATGCTATCACCATTGATTTTTTCATAAAAAATCTTCTTGAGTGATCTTTTGCATCATCGTTAAGGTCTACACTTGTTTGGCTTGATGTTGGAGTTTTGTGCTAGTCTGAATTCACATAAGCCAAGCAGATACATACATCGTTAAATACAAGTTGAGAACCTCCAATTTATGCAAATAATAGTGGCCATCATGGTCATTCTATTTCAATTGGAGATATTTTTTAGGCCCTTAAAAGGGTTCCTACCAGAGCAAAGTGAAATCTTAAAGAATGTTGTTTCACAGTTTGCCATTGCCATCTCCTATGTCTACTCCACTTACGCCCAATATGTCTCAAGCTCATGGATCTAGCACAAATTTTTAACTGTTGTATTTATGGATTGAATTTTGGCGTTGTGTTAAGTTATATTGTTTATTCAGTCATTGTCCATATATATATATATATAAGCAGGAATTGCGTCAACTTGGTACCCAATGGAACATTGCTTATTGAATGTGTCCCGAAACTCTAATATTGTATGTGGTCTAAAGAAGCATGCTTGAATCTGCCAACATTAGCATTCAAAACACTTTTCCGTGACAAGGTTGCTTATGTTCACAAGGACTGGAGTATCTAAATAAACTACATGTGTGCTTCCTTCACTGTCCTTGGTGCCTTTTATTCTTGTGCTAATGGGATTCTATCTTTATCTTTGGAACTGCATAAGTGTGGCAAAACATTTGGCCCAAAGGATTTGTAGATTTGTCTATATTTGGGCACTCTACCTAAGTGCTTGTGTTTAGATTGATGATTCATGGAGATGGACCATTATCATGGATTCTTAGGGAAAATATTGAAGACTTTGTATCAGCCTTGGTACTTATATTATATTTTTCATCAGTGTTTTGAAGATTAATGTAGCAACAATCCATGTAAACATGACTTAGGGTTTGCTCTTTTTAGGCACATTCCATGTTTACTATTATGATAGGCCACAAAATTCCTTTCAAGCTATATTTCCAATGTTATTTTGACACATTCTTTATTTTTCTATGATCTAGGATCAGTGGGTAAGAGGCGATTTCCAGCAAAGTTTTGCACGAAGAAAAGTCAGCAGATCTTTGTGTGTGTCGTGATATAATTTAACAACCTCTTGATGATCTTTGAATCTGGTGACGCATCCATTTACCAATACTTATGGGTTTTGGTTTAATAGTAATTGTGATTCCCAATAAGTGGTATTATAGCCCAGGTCACAGGTTCGATACACACCCAGGTCACGCTGGGGGGAGATTGTTGCACGAAGAAAAGTCAGTCGATCTCCGTGTGTGTCATGACATGGTTTAACAACCTCCCATTGATTGTTAAATCAGGTGATGCATCCATTTACCAAAACCTTTAGGTGTTTCTCTGACAACAATCATGATTCCCAACAAAAAGCGCACGAAAAACTATTTTTGGAAGTGTTGTTGCATATAAAGAATAGCTCATGTTGTAACTTCCATTTTGATAGCCAACGTTAGACTTTGGATCATCAACACACAACATGGTATTTCTTTCCTCAATCAAAGCATCCATTTATTGATCCCAATAAACCAATAATAATTGCCATTGCTTCAAGTCCTTTAAATCCTATTCTATGTCAACCAATGACTATTTTACAACAACTGCAGGGAATCAACCAGAGGATGCAACCCCACAGTGTTCACTAATTTTTTTCCATTAAAATTATTAAATCCAACAAAAAAAAGTTAAAAGAAAAACATAGTTTATTTTCCAAATTTAAAAGTAGCTAAGATAAGAGTAATTGCCCAGGAGTAACTCTTAAGGTTGGCACAAGCTTAAAAGGTGACAATGCATAAATAACATTGAGTATTAGTGAAGTTTTGAAGCATTTTTTTTTGAAGTGAATTATTAATTATTTTTTCTAGTGGAATATTTTTTTCATATTTGGTGTTTGAATTTAATACACATATTATTGGCAAGTGGAGAATGCTTCAACACTGATGAAAGTGAAAGTAATTAAAAAAAAGTTTTGTGGAGTTTTTAACAAGAGTAAATTCTAAATGAAAATGGACAATAAAGACATTTTCTAGAATATGAGATCACCAGCAAGGTGAATACATTTCCTTGATTTTTGATATTCCTTCCACAAGCAACAACTTCACGTGGGAATAAGCAGAGGGAGAAAGGTGAAAGTGAGAAGAGAGAGAAGCAAAGAGAAATGTGAAAGCAAAGAGGAAGAGTTCGGTCACAAAACTTCCAAGAGGAAGAACATGCAAGAAGTTGGTAGTCATCAAGTGAATGACAGTTGTGAAATGTTATTTTATCAATTAAATTAAAGAAAATGGTGAAATAGAAGTGAAATGAGAAAGTGAAAGTAAAAGTGGTTAATTAAAATGATTTAAGACTAGAGTTAAATGTGATGCTAAAATTCCAAGGCTAGTGGACATGCAACGATTATTTTGAGGTTTTGCATATTTAATGTGCATGAATTAAAAATTTATGAAAGTTTTGATTATTCACTTCAAGGAACACTTCATTTAAAGAGATAATCAAAGAGGAAAGTAGTGTAGCTAGCTTTGTGTTGAACACCAACTCAGTTGTGGGTGTTTATCCTCATCTTGAAGGCTTACCCTTCCTCCCTTCTTATTTCCTTCAACATTATGAATATTGTAATGACAACTATCCATCTTTTACTTGTTGAATTTGCATTATAAGTGGGTGCATTCTTTGTTGAAGCCGACACCCTTTTTTTTCAAAGTCGATTACAAGTGTTTTCTGTGTTTTAAGAAAATGGCCAAACTTGAGGGAGTATTAGAGTTATTGAATACTTTGATATTATCCACTGTTGATAACAAAGTAAAAATCAACAAATCCTCTATTATGGACATTAAAACCCATATACATCATGCGTAGGAGACGATTAAGTTTTTCCAACTTGAGTCTCAGTTCTAATGTGATGAACTATAGTAGAAGAGTCATGATTCTAAACTGGTTTTTTTCAAAGCAACTCCCTTTTTGAGTTTGATGTTGACTCCCATCAACAGTCAAAGATTAATTGGATTCGTGAGGACATTTCAGGAGCATATTTTCATAAGGATGATGCAAAGGTTCAACCTGCACTTCCCAAGCCCGTCATTAGACCTTGGGAAGAATTTGTTAACAACCAGAAAGTATTGGTCTTGGATATGACAAGGATGTGTCCTTTCATATTCCGGACTATTCCAAGCCCATCTAGTCTCATAGTGTTGGGTGTCTTCAGGATGATTTATTTTCACTTTCTCTTATTCCACAACACCAAATTGTTAGATGCCAACATTGTGATCAAGTTGGCCATGTGAAAAATTAATGTTTTGATCTTCACCCTTGTGAGCATTGTGGTAAGCACACTCATCATTCAAATAGATGCTCTAGAAACAAGATTCTTGCAAGAACGAAGATGTACTTTGGATGGATCGCTTCTTGGCAATGCTTTTCAACAACCAAGAAGATATACCAGTTATAACTCATAGTATAATCTCGAGTATTGGCACGTCTTGTAGTTGATATTTCTTCATCTTCTCACCTTGTATCTGATGGGGGGGAATTGATGGTCAACTATTTGCATCAAGGATTCATTAAGTGATCCCGAGCCACAACCTGAACCAAATCCAATTGTCATAGACTAGAGTTAGAGTCAATGATAGCTAGATTTATAGTTATGGCTAAAGAAAGAGTCATGCTCCATGAGCATGCTGGTTGGTGGCCTGCCTTAAACGAACACTTGCAAAAGACTTTAGTTTCTGCTGCATTATTTTTTGGTCATCTTCAAACCATTATCAGGGAGCACTTCCACTAGTAGAAGACTTCAACTTCTGGCTAGATTTGGAATTGTTCCAAGAATTACTTCAAGGTTTAATTCTAAAGTTGGTGGTCAAACTTAAACCACCACCACAAGGGACCTCAAGTTCTTTCTACCTCATTTGGTTTGTGGTCTTCCTTAAATCACCATTTCACAGGGCACATCCAACCATTGGTTGTTGTGCATTTTTGCACTTTAGCGCTCTTCTTGGACTCATATACACCCCTTCAAATTAAGGGGGAATGTTGGACACCTAATCCATCAGGGTTATGGTGAACTGTTACTAGAAGTCCAAGAAACCTTGGAAGTGGAATCCAACGATTTCGATGTTGTATTTATATGTACACCATTCTTAGTGAAAGTTGAATTCATACCATTTGGAGTTGATTCCAATATTCCTCGCTTCTTTGTCTAGGAGGAAATGAAAACGTTAACCTTTGTATAATGGGCAACCAAGTAGCCATGTTTGAAACACGCCTTGCATTAAAATGATGTGTTCATAATCCAACATTTCTATCTAACTACAATCATTACATTCAGGAAATATTTCTTTAGAGAGACCCTTCCTTAGATCAAACTCAATGTAGATAAAGGAATGTATAACTATGAAAGTAAGAAACTTACTCAAAGCATTTCATATGGCAATAATTTAGGCAAGCCATGTATCTACACCCATGTAAGGACAATTTATAGATTTTAATTGCATAAATTTGAAGCAAGCATATGAAGGCCTCATGAAAAGACCAACCCTATTAGAGAAACAAACCCATCATGGACATCAAACACTCTATCAAATATAGCGCTAGATTCTAAAGGAGAAGTCCCTTAGCATTTGGGAGTATTACCATAATAACTTGCAAGAAGGAACACTAAACATAAGATATAAAATAAATAGAGCTTTGACTAAACATTGTTGAATATATTAAAATCAACATGTTAGCAAAAAGTGCTCTTTGACCGCCTTTCCCCAACGAGGATCAAGCATTATGACTGACATTAAGGCGAACTTATTGACACATCACCATTAGGCGGAGGGCATTGAGTTCAACTTCTCTTTGAAGTTCGTTTATAGTTGTGACCTACTTGTGGGTTTATTAGAAGGAATAGATCATATTGTCACCCCTTCATGGAGGTGTCACTCTGATGTCCATTAATATATGTGCTAACCAAAGGCATTTCATTCTTCACAGGAGAGGGATCTGTCACCTCTTAATGGACCAAAGAGGCATGCACATGGATCACCCCCCGATGGATGAAAGATGTGCAAACATGGATGAGGGAGGGGGTTAACATTCATAACAATGTCTAAAAATAAATAAACGAGATCAAAAAACTAAGAGGGTGGAAAGGGATCTTCCACAATTGGCATGAATTAGATTTTAGAAGATAAGGGAAACCATGAAAACTAGGGAAAATTCTCAACTGCACAAAGAAAGCTAATTAAGCTTTACAATCCCATCCACTATTGTCATAACTTTTCCTTCTTCTTTTTTCATTTTTTAATTGTAATAATGAAATTGTAGTGTAAAATGCCACCTCTTTCTTCAATAAACCATTGCATATATTGCTTTATAAACCACTTATGTTTAATCATTGTTTTCTTGCAAGATTATTCACAACATACACACCAAATGCACATCAATGGCACAAGGAAAAATCATTGTGGAACAAAATCCTATTATATGATCATCCCTTGATAATATTGATGAATAACTATTAAAATTAGATAGGAAACAATTACAAGCAAGAGGGATTCACAAGGCATGACATCGAAGTTGTTGGTAATGTCATTACAAAATCGAGAGAAGATGCCTTTTTTAAATTCCAAATGAAAATACCTTGTGGTAAACCCTTTGAGTAATTCCCCATGATCCATGGATGCTAAATCAGCTGAACCATCAACCCTAATCACAGAACCTAACCCTGAGGGGATCAAGAGAGTCCAATCCACGACCTCTCAAACTTTTGGGGTAGAGATATCACATCTAGCTCATGACCACTTAAACTAACCCTCGAAGTTGAGAGGATGTTATTGCATAAAGTCAACGACTCATCCCTCAAAGTCCACCTTCAAACCAAGAGAATAGCTTTGATTTCTTAAGTCGGTGACAATAGCAATTATACTAATTTACATATTGACATTTTGATCTGACTACAAGAAAAATAATGGAGTGTAATAATATTTCTCACCTTTGTTAAAATGGAATTTATGGAGGGTACAATATTTACAATGTGTCCACCAATGTGTTGTGTATTTGAAAGATTAATAATGTATAAAATATGCAGTCCCCCAATTTCCAAAATTAAGTAATCTATTTAAAGATTGTTTTATAATGAAAGAATGAGGTAAAGACATGTGAATAATAGGGAGAGGGTGAAATTGTGATGATGCGAGGGAGATCACAATTGATGGTGTCCATATGAGGATATGCACATCGATTATTTGACTCAAGAATTGTCCATGCTCTCCACTAATGTGTTGATGTATTAAAATCAATCACGTGTAGCCAAGATATCAATGATCTCCACCTTTGTGAGGAAGACCATGGATGTGTTGAAGATGTCATTGACCTCTAGATTATTGCGTACATAATAACAAAAAGCTTGGCCATCACCATTAAATTTTAGAAATCACCACCACCATAAAGTGCACCCTTGCAAGGATGTTAACATGTATCCAAGTAAATGGATAACGCTTCAAGAAAGTGGGAGAAGTGAGACTTAAGAGATTAATGTCCTTAGAGACAAACTAGTATTTTTTAGGTCTTGTGAGAGTGTATCTATCTCCAATACTGCTATGTTAACTCCTTGGGCATTCTCTTGCATCACTTCCATTGGTTTGATTGCTTGAATGATTTCCTTAAT
This sequence comes from Pinus tabuliformis, assembly GCA_031772625.1. NCBI lineage: Eukaryota > Viridiplantae > Streptophyta > Pinopsida > Pinales > Pinaceae > Pinus > Pinus tabuliformis. Next base: position 875,112,556 of record CM062806.1, on the reverse strand, counting down.
GGAAAGGCGAGTAAGAATCATGAGAGGGAATGCAACGTGAATTGCTAGATGAGTGCCACATGGATAGTGAAAGCTTATTGGTAAATATTTTTAAGAAAATTTTGAATGAAATGCTCATTAATTCTCGAGATTGCTATTGTATAAAAATAATATGTGGCATCCTCTAAGGAAGTAATCGAAGGAATTGTATAAAGTAAATGGTTCGATTAACCATCATAAGTCACACCCTAAATTGTCATCACATGTGTCAAACTATGCTAGTTTAATTACATTTAATGCGATGTAGATCGTTGTGATATTGGGTCTCGTTCATGAAGTTATTTATGTAAGGGGTGCATGCCATTTATTGAATTTTCATATTTTCTTCGTCGCAACACAACCATGGGGATCAATCTTAAACTATTTGAATCCCTTTAATGAACTAATGACATTCAACATAATTAATAGTTTTTGCAATTGAAAATTTTGTATTTTAAACTTGTGGATATTCAACATCCGAAACCTGATTTTAGACATGATATGTCTCGAGAAAACATTATTCAATAATATATCAAAGAATGTGCACCTACAACACATTTAATTATAATATTTATTATTTATCAAGTAGTTCGCTAGTAGCAGTGGATGCTAGTTATAAGAGATGGACATAGCCAACTTTGATTAGGGCCATCACACCCTGTCTATCAATATAAATAGCAAAGCAAAGAAGATTCACTGCGAATCATGGTATTATGTGCAATAGTTTGTTTACTAGTTTCTTTGAGTAGAAAATGATATCAATTACGAACTTATTTAAGAGTAGGCCAAAAGCAAAACCACTACTTATGATGATGCTTTTGACAAATCTTCCATGTACAATATTCAATGAGAGAGCATATGATCACGAGGGTTTGTAGTGGTAGTATATTGGTTCATTTGTGATTATTTTATTATATGAAAACCTACAAGCACATCCTTTGAATATAGTTCTAAAACCACTGGATTTGGTATTAGGGTTTGTCTCACTCCTAACATATATAGCCCTCACTAGATTAAGTTTTTATCAAAAAGGCTTAGCTCATATGTTGTACAATATAGTGCATGCTTGATTCTCCATATTTTGTTACTAGATATGCAGTATTATTTATAAATATATTGAAAGCAACGTATTCTCAAACCTCACAACAAAATTCATGCACCCTCAACTCTCCACAGTCCAACACAAATAAACCTTCTTAAGGCTCAACTCATACGTCACATGATTTGTGCACACTTGACTCTCTGTAATTCAACATAAACCTTTAACATTGTCCACATTTATTGTTACTATTGTTATCTAGACGATCATTCATGAATGAAAGACCCTCAATGTCAATGACTAATGTGTGCGTAGTACCTACAACCATGAGTACATTAGGCAAGTACTTGAAATTAGCAATAATCATGAGCAAAATCCCTGGAAGGATGCAAAGGTGATGTTGGAGAAGATTCATAAACATTAAGAGCAATGACAAATGGACTAAGATTGAGATTGTCATTGTTAATATAAGCCATCAAGGGGAGATGACTAAGACCCAAAGAGTTACATTTCACATATTTTGACCATTTGGTAATATATATTTGATAGCATAAGTACTCTTGGTAGGAGAAGTAGTTTCTTGTTGATGATTTGTTACAATGAAATACTATTTATGAGAGGGCACAAGTCAATGTGGAAGCAACATTGGGAGCTGAAAACATTGTAGGTGTGTTGATGTTGAATTAGAGAGATGCAAAGAACAGAAAAGAAAGTTTCCACTAATTTAATAATAATAGTTATATTTATATATATACACACACGCGCGCACAAAAAAAAGAAGGTATTATTATAATTATTGTTAGTTCTTTTTGTATTAAGGTCATACAAATTCACATTGATAGAAGAGATAGATTAGATCAATAATCTTTCTTACATAACACCAATCCATTTGCCAATTCACTATCATTTACTATATAACCTTTTATAATAAAGATTAAATGTTTTACTAAAAGCTTAAAATTCTCTTATATTACCCTGTCATTATGCTCCACATGCATAAATGAAGCACCAGCTCACATATCACACACAATATAACATTGACATTATACATAACCTCCACTTCTATGATATTGCTAACATTATAATGTTTTCATGAAACAAACCCACATGTTCCCATATTGAATAAATAACCTTTAGCTATGTAGGTGCCTTTTGGAATAAAAGTTCCACTTAAGTGGACATCGAGACTTTTTGACACTTTTTTTTTTGTAAATCAACGGTTTTATATTAATTCATAAAATACATAGGATACATAAGGATCTGCATGCACAGAATAAGCCACAACCTTGACGAATGCTCAAAATGACTAAAAGCAACTAAAACTTCAACTACTGAACCCGGAGCTAACCACGAGGGCTGCTGGACAGTAGTGCCAACAGAACCGACAGAGGCCAAGAGTACCTCTACTGCTACTTGAAACCAGGAGTCTAGATGCCATGAACATAACATAACAAAATCAAAACAAGATAACAGGAACAAAGAAGCCATTATAGCTTCAGGGTAATATAGTCTTTACTGGGATGACTTGGGTCGGCCGTTGCAATGGTTTTCTCACTCTGCGGAATCCTCTAAATAATGGGCCTCTTCCCCTGACTGGTGTTGATTACCTCCTTCTCGGCTGCATTCCTCGCAATGGCTTCCTGTTGCATGGAGAGCCTGAGGATACTGATGAGTACACTAACTTTCCTCGAGAGGACTCCAATCTCTTGAGTCAAGGCGCTGAGATTGAATTGCAAGGCATCAAGCCTCACTAGATTCTCTGTTGAATTGAGAGAGACAACTTGTTTAACTTTTTTGAATTCGGCTGCCTGCATGCTGAGCGCCTTAGCCAGCATGGTTTTCATCCTCCACATTTCTGCCTGGGTTCGAACAAATTGAGTTGCTCTTGTGGTTGATGTGCCTGGATCAGAAATCCACTCCATTTCCTTCTCCAAATCTTGCTCGTTCATACGTTCTTCCTCCTCTATTACTACAGCTTCAAGCTCTGCTATTTTGCGCTTTTCTTTCTAGGTGGTTCGTGTCTCATAAGCCTCCCGGGCCTTCCTCAGATCCCGGTTAGCACAAACACTTTGACTTCCTTCATGCACCATTATGCTATTGCAGGTCGCGAAATCACTGGATAGTTTAGCAGCACTGCGAATGCTAAGAGGCGAGCCAAGAGAAGTCAATATGCTAATTTCCTAGTTGGAAGCTTTAGATATAGTTGCGAGCGTGAAGGTGTGGCAGATCTTCCACTCCGCCATTGGATAGGCGTTGTTCCTGCCATAATAACTACGATTACAAATTCCTAATTCATGTTCATGATGCGTATCCAGTGTCTTAACTCTGCCACGCTTAAGGCAATTGAAAGAATGCCAAGTGTCCTCCCCTGTGATTTGCTGTCGTCTCCTATCATATTTTTTGTCGCTCGATCTCCTCGTTTGCTACACTTTGTCCTTATTCATGATTTCACACTCTTCTTCATGTACTTCATGGTCCTTACGCCCGATGTTCCTCCGATTGTCCCTCTTCATTTGTTGTTAAGGCATGATCCAACGTACCTCAGCCACCCTCCTTCCTTTAACGAATGTCTTGTCTCGAGAGGAGTAAACACTTATCTCAAAGTTCTGTGCATGTGACATCATGCCAATAGGTGTCCAGGTAGGTGAAGTGGTGATCGATCCCATAGTTGGCCAGACAATCAGCCACCGCGTTTGCCTTTCTTCTCACAACTTGCAGAATGATATCGTCGAGACTTGAGAGATGCTTAGCCATGAGCTCTGTGACCTTGGCCAACCTCCAATGCTTAGTAACCTTACTCGATTTCACCCCCATTTTCATTTTCCTTGCTGCATTGATCGCCAAAAGGGAGTCTCCTTCCACCACTGTAGCTCCTGTGTCCAGGCGTATTAGAATTCATAATCCTTGCTCTAAGGCTGCAAACTCCATTTCATTGTTGGTTCCTTCACCCAATGATTGACTGAAAATATGTTGTATTTCTCCTTCTTGGTTCCGAAGGACCCCTCCTATACCTGCCGGACCAGGATTGCCACGAGAAGCCCCATCAAAGTTGAGTTTTTGAAAGCCTGTTGGTGGTGGCGACCAGACATTCATGGAGGGTCCTTGTTGTTGACGCGGTTCAGAGGAGACCATGATGGAACCTTTCTTAATACCAAATGCCTTCAGAATTTGCAGGTCAGTTACTGAGAAATCCTTATTCTGTTCTTCTTTCCCTCTGGTAAGAACCGTTTCCCTCATATTTTGCAAAATGGTGACTTTAATGGTTTCTGTGGTTTTAACTTCATTTTAAAACACCCTCTTGTTTCGTTCTTTCCATGTCGTCCACACTATAAATCCCAGGATGAATTTCCATAATGTGTTAACCAATTGGGATTTGGAAATGTTGCTTCGCCAATTCCTTATGCTTTCCTGTATTGAGTTTCTATCCCTATCCGTTCTCTTAAATATGGCTTCCATCCATTTCCATATGATTTCTGTCCATTTACAAGTATTGAGGAGGTGATTCATGGATTCCTCCTCAATTTCACACAGTGGGCATCATGAGGGGCCTATAAATCCTTTTTTTCAAAGGTTCTCCCAGGTAAGAGTTCTTCAGTGCATCAAGAGCCAGAGGAAGGTTTTAATCTTCGGCCAAAGATCTGCATCCCAAACTTTTCTATACCAATTAACTTTTTCTCTTTGTTCGTTTTCTTCAATATAGACTCTAGCTTCTTTGAGGGAGAAATTACCTCCCTCAAGCTTGCCCCAACGAAGTTGGTCTGCATCACGAGCAAACCTAATTCTCCTTTTTGCCATCTCTATCTTCAATGTTCCTATGATGTTTTCTTCCTCTTCCAGCTGCTCTGTATCATTGAATATCCACTGATTCCATGATTGATTATTATCATTAGGTTTCCAGTAGTGTTTCACTGTTGTCCTTCCTAACTCCTGGTGTCTTCTCTGAATGGTTTGGTAATTAGGACTTTCGAGCTTAGGTAATTGTTGCTAGGCGTCTTCCCAGAACAGGGCAGTCTGTCCATCACAGACTTCCTAGAAGCTCTGTTCTTGAATTGTGCTCCGATTAGTTCTTTCCAGATTCCAGATTGGAGATCCGTTTGGGGGTTCTTGCATCCTGATCAACTTCTGTTAGCTATAGTGATTAGCATACTTTGCTTTCCAGTGCTTGGCCCATGGTAAATTTGGTTCCTTTACCCATCTCCACCATAACTTGGCTCCGCATGCTCAATTAACGGTATAGGGGTCCTGAATATTTAACCCACCCAGGTTTTTGGGCTTGCAGATTTTATCCCACGCCATTAAAGACCACTTCTGTTTCACAGAGTTGCCTGACCAAAGAAAGGCTCTCTGAATGAATCAGATTTTATGAAGAACACCTTTAGGTGCCGGGAGGATGGAAAGCATGTAATGAGGAATGGCTTGGAGGACAGATTTGGTGAGGACTAGGCAGCCTGCAAAGTTGAGGGTTCTATGAGTCCAATGTTGACACCGTTTCTCCAGATTGGCCAACATCTTTTCCCAATGAATTTTTTGCCAGGGTTTATCAGTTAAGGGAATGCCTAGGTACCTTGAAGGAAGGTTACTCCTCTTGAAACCGAGGACCGTGGATAGGTTTTTTTGAACTGCGAGGTGCATATTAAAAAATAAAATGGAAGATTTAGCTAAATTCAAGTCCATACTTGAAGCTAGGCTGAAGCTATTGATAATGCTTTTGAAACCAAGAGCTTCTTTGACAGAGGGCGTACCATGCAGCATCATGTCATAGACAAACTGCTGATGAGTAGTTGCAGGGCTCGAGGGCAAGGGTTGGAGTCCCTGAATTATACCATCTGCTTTTGCTCTTCTTATAAGCCTGCTGAGACCTTCCATTAGTATCACAAACAAAAAGGGGGACAAGGGATCCCCTTGTCGCAAACCTCGAGAGGGAGTAAACTGGGCTGTGGGAGCTCCATTCACCAGAATGGAAAATCTAGTAGATTTAATCAAGGCCAGGATCCAAATGATCCATTGCTTCGCAAAGCCCAAGGCATCCAAAATAGCCTCCAAATATTGCCAGCTGACTTTATCATAAGCTTTTGATAGGTCCAACTACATCATCATGCCTGCTTTTTCTGAGTTTGGAGAGTGTAAATCATCTCTTGAGCTAGCAGAATGTTGTCCATAATCTGTCTACCTTCAACATAACCCGAATATTCTTTCGAAATGATACTTGGAAGAATAGGTTTAGTTTGTTAGCAATGACTTTAGATATGATCTTGTACAGGACATTGCATAAAGCGATTGGCCGAAACTTCGACGGAGTATTTGCTTCCTCCTCCTTTGGAATAAGGGTTATGAACGTGGAGTTGAGAGATTTTAGGATGGAAGAGGAGCGTCTGGAATCCTCCACCACTTCCCATACCTCTGTTTTGATTATTTCCCAACAAAATTTGTAAAAGTCGATGGTGAAGCCATTTGGTCTTGGTGCCTTGCCATTTGGCATATCTTTTACCGCTTCTTCCACTTCTTCCATGGTTATTGCTCGATTTAGAGCCTTGTTTTGATCCTCTAAGATGAGCTTGGGAATAGAAGTCACTAGGTCCCTAATAGCTTCCCCTCTTTTAATATTAGGTTCCCTTGCAATTTGGCTGAAGTGATTTATGAGAAGGCTCGAGATTTCCTGATGAGTTTGCACCGAGGTTCCCTGATCATCTTTTATTCTTAAAATTTTATTAGCACCTCTGTGATCAATAGTAGATCCGTGAAAATTTTTTGTATTCTTTTCTCCTTCCTTTAGCCATTGAATTCTAGACTTTTGCTTCCATAGGGTTTCCTCCTGTTGGCATCTTGTCTACCAGTCCTGCATGAGTTTTTGTTCTGTATTCATGGTTTCTTGATTAATATTTCCTTGAATCCATGCCTTGTGAATTTGTTCCAATTGCTCCTCCAGCTTCTTTTTTTCCTTGAAAATGTTCCCGAATACTTCTAGATTCCAGGATTTTAATCTGGTTTTGATATGTTTCAGCTTAGCTTGGAAAATGAACATTTTGGTTCCTCTTATACCTATTGGTTCACTCCACCATTGTTTTATTTTCGTTGTGAATTCAGGATGACTAAGCCAAAACTTCTCAAACCTGAATGGCTTATTCCTCGGTGTTCCTAGAATGGCCGCATTCACTATTATCAACCAGTGGTCCGAACTGCCACTTGGAAGTATGTCCGAGTCCACAGTGATCCCTTCCAGAAGAATGGTTTCTGTCACTAGGAACCTGTCCAGTCTAGAGGCGATTTGTCTGTCACCCCCTCTTTTGTTGTTCCATGTGAAAGCTCATCTCTTGGGGAAAATATCTACTAGCCTGGTTGATTTAATAAAGTCTTTGAACACTTCAGAATCCCTGTTAAGTGATCGGATACCTCCTTTTTTTTTCGTGAGCGAAGTGATCATATTAAAATCACCTCCGAAAATGGCTTTTGCTTGGGGATATCTCTGCTGCAAGTTAGAGAGAGCTCTTATCCATAGCAGTTTGGCCTCTAGTTTCTGAGGGCCATAGACATTTGTGCAGAGGTAGGTTGCTGGATTTCCTATCATTTGGACTTCTATAGATAAATGAGATCTGGCAGCTTCAGAGGATATAAGTTGGAGAACTTGAGGGTTCCAAAGGATGGTCAGGCCCCCTTCCCATCCAGCACTTGCTGTTTCTATGTAATCCATTTGTTTTCCCAATTTCTTACTGATGTTTTCCATTGTTTTGCTTGTGCATTTAGTTTCTTGCAAAAAAATTATGTCTCGCTGTTCCTTTTTGACTTTTTTCTTTAGTAAACGCTGCTTCTTGAGGCTATTTAGCCCTCTAGCATTCCATGAAAGTACTATCATAATTAACAAATTTAGGAGGTGAGTGTGAACGCCTCAAGGGCTTTCATCTTACCTGAGTTTAGGAGCATCTGACCAAGTTCTTGTAATGCTTCATTGTTTGTCCTTCTTCCTCTTTTTTTCCGGTGCTTTGAGTTGGTTGTAGTTTGATGTAGTCCTTGAGCTCTTACCCCTAGCCCTTTTGCTGTACCCAAGCTCCTTTTTTGCAAGTCCAGTTCTGCTTGTTGTCTGGCTATGAATAAGTTGTTGATTCTTTTCACCTCCTCTTCCGATATGTGATCCATACCTTTCTTCTTCCAATTTTCTACCATGTTTGGTAGATCCATACCTTCTTGTTCAAGAATGTCACTTAGTTCCATATCCTCTAGCCCAATTTCGCTATTCATCATCTCAGAGTCTTCTTCTAGGCCTTCTGTTTGTCCCTGAGCCTGTGGGATATCGATGGATGGAATGGAAATGGGTTCTTTTGTTCCTGGTGCGGTGGTGGTCTGGCTTTCCTTCAGTGTCTCGCGCTTTGGATTGTTGTCCTCTGACTCTGTCTCTGACTCCAATACCTCAAAAGCATTGCTTGTGTTTCTGAAGGAGGTGTTTGCTTTAGTTTGTCTTCTTTTGTTTGCTCTCTATCTAGCATTAGGTCGGACAAAGGCCTCCTTGTTCTTATCTCCTCTATTATCCTTGGGTTTCTCTATCGTTCTGTTCAAAGGACATTATCTGATTAAATGTCCATGTTCGTGACATTTCCTACAGCGGAAAGGGATCTGCTCATAGTCTATAGCTTGAAAATACACCTCATCTCTGTATTCCAGCCATAGACCTTCATGAAGAGCTCCCGAAACATCCATCTCGACACAAATCCTTACACAGGAGGTGTATCTTTTTTGTAATGTTGCCTCTGAGGCTTTGATGAAGGTGCCTAACTTGTTACCTATTTGTTCAAGTGCTGCATGTCCCCAGTAGTCAATCGGTAGAGAGAACAAGCGTATCCATACCGGTACCTATTTGAAGGTTTCCTGTTCTGGTGCGAAGTTGGGTTTCCAAGGTGTCATGTAAAGACCTGCTGAGGCAAAGAAATACGGACCCCCATCGAAGATACGATCCTTGTCATCCAGATTATTAAAAACCACTGTGAAAAAAACTTTGGCTCCTAAATGGAGTCTTACATCCCCTCTAGGTTTCCATTGCTGCTTTATCCACAAGCACAAGGCTCGTTCTGTTGGACAAAAACCCATGAACTTGCAGATCACTGCATGTTCTGCCATGTGGTCGCGGTACGCCTGTAGTTCTGGGTCAGAGATTATTACCCGTAGGGTTTCAGTTGCTATGGGTTTACATGGTCCTTGGGTAGCTTTCTTTTTGTTCTCCGTCGTTGTTTCTTTCTGTTCTGCCTTGTCAGGGTTTAGATCCTCCTTGTCTCCTGATCTTTCATTCTCAGGCCCGTTTTTCTGTGCTCGTTCATCCTCAGGGAGAGGGTTCTCCTTGTCTCTGTTCTCAGTACTGTTACTGCCAATAATTTCCTTTTGTTTTGGGGTGTTTTTGCCCTCACTTTTTAGCTTTCCTTTGTTTGTCGGTTCCTCCTTTCCTGACTTCTCAGACCCTGATATCTGCACTTCGTCCAGTGCAGCTTTCTCCTTGTGCATCATTGCCTGTTTGTAAGATGGGGTCCCGCTGGACCCCGCGTTTCTTGTCTGTTGGGTCAGAACCTGTCCTCTTCTACGAGCTCTGCCGCTCTGGCACTATCCTCCTCCAGCGTTGTTACTAAGACTACAACTTATGTAAGTTTTCTAACTTTTTGACACTTATTAAGTCATAAGTTATTAATATATTTAACTTAATCGGAGCATAGACTCCGGGGCTGTCTCTCTGCTGCAGATCAGCAACAAGGCCACGCCATTTTCACTGGCTCGAACCCCAGCTTTGATGCTTCCAGGCCCCAGGCCGCCGTTGGGTCACAAATCGCTCCGACCGCGAACGGATTGAAGAGATCTGGGCAAAGATCATGGGGTCTTCACTCATCGGCAGGTACTCAAGATCTCCTTGCCATGATCACTGGGGTTGTAGATCTAGAAGAGCATGCTATCCTCTTATCGGAGAGCTCCCGGAAAACATGGCCCCGTCCCCTGCTTCCACGGCGCGACGGAGCAGCCCCCTTTCGACTGCTGAAGCAGTGGACAAGGAAAATCGTGCGGCTCCCTTAGCCTATCCTCGGACCAGCGCGTCCAGAAAAGAAGGGAAGACACTAATCAGATGCATGCCGCCCCTGCACACTAGACCAAGGCCGGATTCGAAACTCTATCAAGGCATCTGCCTTCCCGCTCCTCAGATCGGTTGGGGAAAAGGGCCTTCAGATTCATCCGCAGCTTTCCAGATTCAAATCAGGCTTCTTTCAGGAAAAACTATGCTTCAATGGGTTTGCCAGGCGGATCTAGTGCGGAATCTCAAGCATGCATTGGACATCAAATTGGGAATCCCTTCGGCAGACCAACGGCTTCTCTACCAAGGTAAACATCTTGAGGATCTCTTTCCTATTTCTTCTTACGGCATTGAGAAAGATGCATCTATTATCCTTTCCCTTCGTCTTAGAGGAGGAGCTGGGGGGGAGCCTTCCTCAGCAAAGGTTTTTTCGTACAAAGATGCAGTCCATGGCAAGCAGACTGAAAAGACAGAGCCACCAATACAGACTTCACCCAAGCCCTTTTTGGTTGACAAAGTGGAGGAGATCCCATCAGTTGAAATCTCCTACCCTGATCTTGAAGACGAAACCCAGAAATTTGATGAAAGAGCCATCATCTGCAGATTCAATGGGCTCTGGCCGTGCTCACAGGATCTTTATGACTGGATCAAAGACAACTGGACGGATCGTTGTAAGGTTTATTTCTGTGCAAAAGGATATTTCATAGTGCTGTTCGATGACCTAGAGCATTGCTACAATGCCCTAGACGAAGGCCCTTGGTTCATGGGTTCAGCTGGTCTCTTCCTAACTCCATGGTTTCCCGACTTTGATCCAGCTTCAGCAGTCATCACCAAGGCTCCGGTATGGATCAGGCTTCCAAATCTCCCAGTTCACCTGTGGCGTACAGAAGTATACAGGCAAATAGGCAATGCCCTGGGTAGCTTTTGGAAGGGAGACTACCAGAGAGAGAGGCAGGGTCTCTATACATACGCCAGAGTTTGTGTGGAGCTTGATTTAAGTAAGGGATTGCCAGAGTACATCAATCTCAAGATCAAGGACGCTATCTGGACCCAGTTTTTAGAGTACGAGAACACTGCCTTCAGATGCCGTCATTGTCACCAAACAGGGCACCTACATATCTCTTGCCCATCGCTGTCAGCAAGAGCAAAAAAGGGCCTCTTTGTTAATACTAAGCCCAAGCGTTGGGCTCCCTGCCCACCTTCGCCAACCGGAAGCTCCAGCCCCCCTAGTATGGAAAAGGTTCCAAGTATGGAAAAGGAGGAAAAAAAGTCAGAACCAGATCAGATGCCGTAGACGATGGATCCGCCCACGAACAATATGGAGCACACCCATGTCTCAGCAAATTCCCAGAAACGTCCCCATGAGACTTCCTCCTCTGATTCAGAGAAGGAGTCCCCAATGATAGAGAACTCCAGTCTCCAAGTTGTTCTTGCCCATCCTCCTCATGAGGGCTGGACAAAAGTTAACAAAAAGAAAGGGAAAAAACATTGTGGTGTAATCACTGTCCCGCTGGGGTAACAGCCTGACAGTTAGTTTTTGCTATCGAATCTTCAGGTGTAGCAGAGTTTGTTTCTTCCTTCCGAGACCGAGGTTGATGAATATATCATTTCCGGTCTGTCGGACTTTTGTCTTTCCTGTAGCTCTGTGATTGTATCTCTCTTCCGGGACCGAGGTTGATGTATCTATCATTTCCGGTCTGACAGTCTTTTGCCTTTCCTGTTTGTACCATATTGATTTCTCTTAATAGATTTAGTCTTTACCGAGAAAAAAAAAAATATACTCTTAAATTATAATGATACCTAATGAATAGGATTCCTTACCCAACCAAAATTACTTCAATAAATCACCACTTCATATAACCAAAAAAAAAACTTTATAATAAGTTGAAATTCAAATTTTATTTTTATCCTTTTTCTTTTCGTGGTAGTTCTCCCCCATTTTCCGTAATGTTAGGAAGATAACTCAAACTTTCAACCGAAATAACCCCAACAACTCCACCGAATTTGAACCAATAACCTAGCTTGGCAAACTGGTTCAATTTATTTATCTAACCTTTTGCCTTGAAAAGTTAAAATTTCATTTTCATTATCCGCAATGGTGGAACTTTCTGTAAAATCTATAATATTCCACGCTCGCATGGGCTTTCGTTAATATCTTCGACAACGTAAATGTTGTTCCTTCCATTATCAGCACACATTCTCGATTCTCACCTTGAAAAGTGAGCAACGGAATACCTTTTCCCTTTGTCACGACTTAGGGTTTCGGAGGTCCCAAACCTTGAAACAATTCATCTTATTTCTGAAGTTCGCATGCCCCTTCACAAATTTACAGGTTCGAACTCCTCTACATCTTCCCGGAATATAAAATATTTCCCGGGTATTATGTGTGTTCTTAATTCGCTATTTTGATGGAGGATTCCGACATTTTAACAGTGGTTTTGTGCCCAGCCGCGTAGCGATGACAAATGCTTCAATCCACCTTCTTGCAACTGTGGTCAATCGGCTGGGTATTCGTTGATAGTTGCATTTATTGTATTGGGTGCATTCCATCGATTTCGACATTTGTATAAATGATTTTTTTTTCTTGCGAGGCACAATTGACATGCTTGCAAATAATTGTGTGCTGTTCAGGTTAGGGTTAGGGTTAGGGCAGAGGAGGTGCTTTCGGTGAAGATTGATCGATCCTCTTTAACGGAAAGGGTAGCTCGTCATAATGCAGGCCGCTGCGAAGCGGGCCGCCCAGCTTCGCCCTCTCTCGGCTGGTAATGGTTTTGTGGGACTGCGGTATGCTTTACCTGTTCAGGGAGCTTCATCTGGTAAGTTTTTTTTTTTTGGTTGCTTTAAAAGGGGAACTCTTAGGCTGCATGAATCTTGTAAATTCGCCAATTGCATGATCCATTTCTGAAGTTTTAAATCCAAGGTTAATTTATGCTTTTGTATTGAATGGATAATGTTTTTCTCAAGAATACAAGTTCGACCATTCACGGTGTGCGTCATCGCTGACTGATAATGGGCATCTTATTCGCACAGGAATCGGAGGGAGATCATCTGTCAGGTTTTCCTCTAAGCCCACTAGATGGTATCCATAGATGGTCTATGAAGGCTAAACATCAATTCAATATATGCTGATGGTCAAACAGTGAAAACTAAACATGGAAATGGCAGTTGGATTTCCTTTGTAATAAAAGCGATTTCCATAATCGGTGAGATGTTGAAGTAGATACCCTAACTAATGATCATCTGTGATTCATTGTGTCAGCGGTATCATTGCAACCGTCTTTGGAGCCACGGGCTTCCTCGGTCGATATATTGTGCATCAACTTGGTATATCGCATCATTTGTTGTAGTGTCAATAATGTCTCTGTTTGTACACAGTTTGTGCTTTTTTCGCAGTATGGCTTTAGGCATTGTTGCTCACTGTTTTTATCAATGTGCAGCTAAGACGGGTTCTCAAGTTCTGGTTCCCTTTAGAGGTTTGGAGGATTCACCCAGGCATTTGAAACTTATGGGCTATCTAGGACAAGTAAGTGGTATAATTCTTTTGTTATTTGAATGTTTGTGCCACGAGTCACTCTATAGCCTAGTATAGGGAAGATGTTCTATAATACTTGCATTAAAAAATAAAAAATAGTAATAACAAAAAAAATCTTTCAATAACAAAATATTTCAATTTTAACCTTAATTTCATATCAACTTTACATAGAGAGATAAAATAAAAGTAATTCTTACATTAATAAATTGAAAAATAGTAATAACAAAAAAAACTTTCAAATTTCACCTTAATTTTATATCAACTTTATATAGAGATATAAAATAAAAGTAATACTTACATTAATAAATTGAAAAATAGTAATAACAAAAAAAAGCTTTCAATGTTGGCCATAAAGAGAATACTTCAATTTCCATCTGAATTTTACAAGAGATAAAGTAATTAAAAGTTAAAAAAATGTCTAATTTGATTTCTACTTTTTATTACGAGGGAGATGTGTAATTCATTCAATATTTAACATAGACTTGAGATGTGACCTCCAAACATAATATTGATATTATAGTCTAGTATGGCGGAGAAATGTAATTTATTTTGCGTTCACTTGACATGTGGTGTTATATATATATTAGCCATAAATAAAATATTTCAATACCCATATTAAGTAACATTATAGGTGCTTTGTAATTCAAGATATGAGGGAGATTTGTAATTCCTTAAATGCTTAATATGGAGTTGACATGTAGCATTTAAAAAAAAAAACTAATAACAAAAATAATTCAATGTATGTGTGTTTAGAGAGATTCTATCCCATTTATAGATGTTTTTTCCTACTTCCCAGTATGATAGGACATGTACTTGAAAATATGTTAATAACAAAAAAACATTTTAATGTGGACAATGTGGGTCATAAATAAAATATTTCAATGGCCATGTTGAGTAAAATCTCTCTCTCTCTCTCTCTCTCTCTCTATATATATATATATATATATATAGTTAAAATTTCTATTTCAAATTTTGAAGAGAAACATCAAAGCAATTTGATGTCTATCCTTATTTACAACTTGGGAAACTAGACCAATGATTGAACTGCCATTTTTGTAGCACTCACACAGGTTTTTAAAGTCCAGTAAAATAACCACAAAACCATTCTAAAAGCCTAGGTAGTCCAATCTAGAATCTAGTCTAAAAAACAAAATTGAATATAAACAACTGAAGAAACTAGACTGATAAGAACTCATCATTCGAACTTGAAATATGTTAATAGAAAAAAACATTTTAATGTGGACAATGTGGGTCATAAGTAAAATATTTCAATGACCTTGTTGAGTAAAATCACTCTCTCTCTCTCTCTCTCTCTCTCTCTCTCTCTATATATATATATATATATATATATATATATATATCGTAAGCTAAAAACTCTCTTTCAAATTTGGAAGAGAAACATTAAAGCAATTTGATGTCTATCCTTGTTTACCACTTGGGAAACTAGACCAATGATTGAACTTTAATTTTTGTAGCACTTACACAAGTTTTTAAAGTCCAGTAAAACAACCACAAAACCATTCTAAAAGCCTAGGCAGCTCGATATAGAATCTAGTCTAAAAAACAAAATTGAATATAGACAACTGAAGAAACTAGATTGATAAGAACTCATCATTTGAACTTGGAAGAATCTTAAGCGTCCATAGCTATCGACCCTTTTTCGCTATTGGGAGAGTATCTAGGGGTCCAGGGAATGCCAAAGTGAAATTTAACATGCCCCAATCTGTTGTTCAAGTTCTTAACTGTAAGTTGTAGCTCATACAACATAAGACAAATTTCCTTCTTGGTCTCATTTCATTCAAGTAGGACTCAACCAAGTGTTGAAAAATTAAGGAGGGTACCAAGGAAGTGTTTCCTACCGTCTTTTTTGGTCTTTAGGCTTAAGAAGACACTTTAATAACTTTTATGGTGGACTTGAGGTATTATAATTAAGTCATGAGGGGAAAATGTACTTTTAATGTTTTATGTACTTTATTATTAAAGTGACTTG
Organism: Pinus tabuliformis; assembly: GCA_031772625.1. Classification (NCBI taxonomy): domain Eukaryota; kingdom Viridiplantae; phylum Streptophyta; class Pinopsida; order Pinales; family Pinaceae; genus Pinus; species Pinus tabuliformis. The sequence continues at coordinate 875,096,940 of CM062806.1, read as the reverse complement.
TGTTATAAAATCACTTTATGAGGAAAAAGTACGTTAACACTTTTTAAAATTAAAGTGACTTTATGTTTTAAGTTCACTTTATGAGAGAAAAATGATTGAGGAGAAAAGACATTATAAAGTACTAGGAACTCATTAAAAAATGGGGCCAATGTATGAGAGGTCCAAATCTTGAGAATTAATCTTAGACCTCCAATATAAGATCTCAAGATTAAATCACAACCATCCTTCCTAGGGTTTTCCCCCAAGCAAACAAAAGGAGAAAGGAGACCATAATTTGCTCATTCGATCTCATGAGAAGATTGAGAGAAGAAAGAGCAACTTGAGAAAGGAGGAAGGGTTTTGTGTGAAGAAATCGTACAACAAAGAGAACAAGAGAGCAAGGGTTCGAATCTCAAAACGCTAAGTCTAAGCTTTGGAGTAGGAAGCTGGAATCTCTAAGGAGCAACCAGATAACTTTCAACAATTAGGTCGTATCTCATTTTGGAGGAGAGGCAACATACTGGAAACATATTTCTCACCCTACAGTTAGCTGTATAAGGCTGAGAATCTTGGGCCTAATCTGCGCAAATTTTGGGCAACTTGTGTATCCTACAACAAAATTTTTGGGAGTCTTTTCTGAGCTATTTTGGGTAGAGAAGTTTGCAACAAGAGTGCCATTCCCAGTGGAGAAACTTGTCAAATTTTTGAAGTGTTTGTTGTTCCTTCAATTTAATTCCTTGTTCTTGTTTTTTTGATGGAGTAAAGGACTATGAGAAAGATTATATCAACCCAAAAAACTCAATCTTAAAATAACCCTCTGTGAAGAAATTCTAAGGGATGAGATAAGTTGGACTTTCTCTTGAAATTTTGTTGTAAATTTTTTCCTTCAAGAAGCAAATAATAACCTCCTTCCAAATATGGTTTTCCCCAAGAGGTTGTGGGGTTTTTCCAGGGTCAATTTGACCAAAAATAAGAGTGTCAAATTGTGTATGTGCTTGCTAGTATTTCTCTAGTTTCAGTTGTGCAAAAATATTAGTAAAAGCACTCTTTAAATGTTCTAAATGAATGCATAAATGTTTATTTCAGTATGCCAAAACATGTGGGTTAGGCTTCATAACTTGCAAAATTTGTAAACTGGGTAAGGGTGCAAATCATTAAATTTTTCTATATGGTATCAAAGCCAAAGAGGGGTCAGACTAGAGATTTTTGTGACAATTGATACAAGAATAGCAAGCATTAAACCCCTCTGCTAATAGTGAATAGGACTAATAAAACCTTTCCAGAAACCCAAAGGCTTTAGCAGTTAATAGGGAGGAAGGTTATTAGTTCACATATTTGCTCCATTTGTTGGTTGGGAAGGTCATGGCAACAATGTTGAGTGTAGAGGACAAATTGTCAGGGCTGATAATTTTGGCCCTTGGAAGGAGAGAATGGCGCTTTTGTTTGAGGAGTTGGAGGTATGGGACATTGTGGAGAATCCTGTATAACCTCCTGCAAATCTTGTTCAATTGAATGAGTTCAACAAGAAGAATGTAAAAGCAAAGAGGATCATCCTTGACACCATCAAAGATCATCTATTCCCTCATGTGACAGTAATGAAGTTTTCCTGCGAGATGTGGGAGTCTCTTGTCACATTGCACTAGAGTTCTAATGTGAACAGGAAGATGGTGTTAAGGCAAAAGCTAAGAACCACGAAGATGACCAAGACCAACAATGTAATCTCAAACCTCACTAGGATCTTGTAGGTGAAGGATGAGTTGGTTGCCGTGGGAGAGGTTATCACAGAGGACCAGTTGGTTAGGATTTCTTTAGATGGGTTCACTGAGAAATGGGATGGATTAATACATGGCATTTGTGCCAGAGAGCACTTTCTAGACTGGAGGAGGATGTGGGACAATTTCATCCAGGAGTGCCAAGGCGGGTAGTAAGAGTGGTGGGGGAGCAGAGGAGAATGTTGACGTTGCAGCGAAGGGCAAGAAGAAGGCCAAGAAGGGGTATTCTAGTGGAGAGAAGCAGGAGAAAGGGAAGCAAAAGGCAAGGGAGAAGGACATGAGCAAAGTGAAATGCTTTGCTTGTGTGAAGATGGGGACATGAGCAAAGTGAAATGCTTTGCTTGTGGGAAGATGGGTCACTATGCTGTTCAATGTCCCAACAAGAATAATAAGAAGCAGGGAGTTGCAACTTCAGCAAAGGTGGACAAGTTTATCTCCAGATTTGACACTGAGTTTGCCTTGGTGATGAGTACCCAAGAGACATTACATGAGGGGGTAGGATCTTTGATCGTGCCCTTTAGTTAAGAAATTAAGTTAAATAAATTTATACAATAAATTATTACATAACATTGCCTTCCTCTCGAAAGAATGCTTTGTCCTAAAAGCATAGGTAACGAAGGATGTTGCTGATGGAATGCTTCAGTCTCCCAAGAAGCTTCTTCTGGTAGGTCCTTCCACTTAATCAGGTGCTCTTTGATTACTCGTGATCGCAACTTCTTTTCCCTGACGATGATGACTCCTAGTTCTAAAATGATCTTCCCGTCGTCATCTAATGCCATAAGTGTTGTTTGTGCTGCTTGGTGTTTTCCAAGTGCCTTTTTAAGGCAAGATACATGGAAGACATTGTGAACACGACTTTTATCAAGAAGGCTTAAACTATATGCTACTTGGCTGATCTTTTTGATAATCTGATAAGGTCCATAGAACTTTGATGCCAATTTGTTTTTTCCCTTTTGTTTCAAGGACAATTGCTTGTAAGGTTGAAGTTTAACAAATACCCATTCTCCAACTTCAAATTCCCTTTCTATTCTGTTTTGGTCAGCTTGCCACTTCATAAGATTTATTGCAATATTTAGATTTACCTTTATTGCTTGGAAGACTTTTTGGGTTTCTTCTAATTGATCTTTAACTATTGGAAGTTTTGTTTCGATAATGGCAAGATCCTTCCATTTAGGAGGTTCATAATCGTAAAGAGCTTGAAATTGGGTCATTTTCGCTGAAGTGTGTGGTAAGTGGAATTGGTACCACAATTCGGCGAGATGTAACCATTGAGCCCACTTATTTTGTTTGTCTGTTGCATAACAACATAGGTAGGATTCTAAACATTTATTGACAACTTCTGTATGACTGTCTATTTGAGGATGGTATGCTGAGCTCATGTTGAGGTAGGTTCTTATATATTTGAAATTTCTTCCAGAAATTGACTTTGAATTTGGTCTCGACTCTCTATCACTAACAATGACTTTGGGAAACACGTGTAGTTTGTAGACATTCTTGCAAATCATCTCAACGATTGTTTTGTTTAGTCTGATTTCTTCATTCGTATGAAGTGTGTGTGCATACTTGGTGAGTTTGTCGAGTACTACGAGAATTTTGTCTTTTGCCATCAGACATGGGTAGCCCTTCAATAAAATCCATTGATATGTCTTCCCACTTTTGGTTTGGAATATTTAGGGGATGGAGCAGATTAGGCGTCATAATGTCCTCATTCTTATTTCTCTGGCATTGATCACACTGCTACATATCTTTGAATTTCATTATTCATTCCTTTCCAGAAAAATGATTGGCGTGCATTATAGTAGGTTTTAAAGAAACCTACATGTCCCGCTGACAGTGAAGCTTGGGACTCCTTGAGAACTTTGGATTTAAATTTGGTATTTTTGGACTTAGGTGAAGTCTTCCCTTGTACCATAAAATATTGTTTATCCATTCAAAATTTGAATTTTGAGGAGGGTTATTGACTATAGCACTTATTTTTGGATCTTTTGCATACTCACTTCGTATTTCATTAAGCCATTCTCGAACTACAACCGGAATTACAAGAAATGATGATTCTTCGTCTTTCTTGGACAGAGCATCTACGTTGTCTTTCCCTTTCTTATTTAATATATCCATGTCGAAGGCGACAATTTTTTGATCCATTTTTGTTGTTCTGTAGAGAGTGTTTTCTGTTGGAGGAGGCGCTGAAGACTATTATGGTTTGTTCGTATTAAGGACTTACTTCCCAAAAGATATTTCCTCCACTTAGTTAATGCATACATAATGACGATGATTTACTTGTTGTATTTAGACTTGAGACATTCTCGCTTATTGAGCTTCCTGCTTTTGAACGCAATTGGATGATCATCCTGCATCAATACTGCTCCTATTCCAAAACTTGAAGTGTTGCATTCAATTACAGAAGGCTTTGAAAATTCTGGAGTTTCTAGTACAAGTGCATTGGACATAATTTCCTTTAAGTCTTCAAAACACTTTTTTGCCTTATCATCCCATTGAAAAGAGTTCTTTTTCAAAAGGTTTGTTAAGGGTGCAGATACATGAGCATAGTTTCGAATAAACCTTCGATAATATCTTGTCAACCCCAAGAATCCTCTTAATTTGGAGACGTTAACTGGTCCGGGCCATTCTTTTATAACTTTGATCTTATTAGGATATGATTTTACTCCTTCCTTGGATCTTATGTGTCCAAGGTACTCTACCTCTTCATTTACAAAGGTGCACTTGGATATCTTTGCATAAAATTGATGTTCTTCTAATATAGTGAGAACTTGTTCCATATGTTGTAGATGCTCCTTCCATGTTTTACTATAAATTAGAATGTCATCAAAGAATACTAACACAAACTTCCTTAGATATGGATGGAATATCTCATTCATGGTAGCCTAAAAGGTTGTTGGAGCATTAGTTAATCTGAAAGGAATTACCTTAAATTCATAATGACCTTCATGCGTTCAAAAGGCAGTCTTTGCTATGTCCTCTAGCCTTATTCTGATTTGGTAGTGTCTCGATCTCAAGTCCAATTTTGAAGACAATTTTTTGTGATGATTCCACACTTTAAAAGATCTTGGACTAATCTTTCGATTTAAATTTTTTGATGTGGATACCTATACGGCTTGATGTTGACAGGGTTTGACCTTGATTTAACTTCGATTAGGTGCTCAATTTCTCTTTCAGGGGGCATCTTCATTGGAAGATCTTGGAACACCTTTTTGTGTTTTTGAATCAGTTCTTAAACTTCAAGTGGTTCTTTGCTAACCAATTTCGAAGCCAACATTTTCATTTGATAATACTGCGCTACATAAGTTGGTGCTCCTTTTTGGATCAGCTTCATCATATGATAGGATGATACAATTTGATTTTGAGGATGTTGAAAACCATATAAGTTGTATTTCTGCCCCTCCCATTTGAGCTTTATAAACTGATTTTGATAGTTGGCAGAGTAAGTGCCTAGGGTTTGTAGCCATTGGATACCTAGGACAACATCCACTCGTCTTAGTGGTACAATGTAGAATGGAGATTCTTGATTGTAGCCCTGAATTTGCAATTTGACCTTACGACATTTCCCTACTTTTTCGATTTTCTTTCCATCAACCACCATCACTTTCATATCAGGCATTGGATATGTGAAGATGTTGAGCCTTTTTGCCATATTTGAGTCCAAAAAATTATGGGTGCTGCTGACATATATTAGAACCATTACATTGCTCTTTTTGATATGTCCTTTTCACTTTAATGTCTGGGGCTTAGATATCCCTGTCATGGCCGATAATGACACTTGCAGAATATTCTCGTTATCCGATTCTAGAGAAAATTGTGGAGAATATTCAACTTCTTCTATCTCTGATTCTTCACTATCAGAATCATTGGTTGCTTCGCATGTATACAGGTTCTTGGTCTCTTTTCCTTTAACACATGTTTAGAATCCCATTTTTCACCACAATGTTTGAACTTGCCCTTTTTCATTCTTTGCATTTCCAAATTGTGGGTGTTGTCGACATATATTAGAACCATTACATTGCTTTTTTTGATATGTCCTTTTCACTTTAATGTCTGGGGCTGAGATATACCTGTCATAGCTGATAATGACACTTGCGGAATATTCTCATTATCCAATTATAGAGAAAACTGTGGAGAATCTTCAACTTCTTCTGTGTCTAATTCTTCACTATCTGAATCATTGGTTGCTTCACATGTACACAGGTTCTTGGCCTCTTTTCTTTTAACACATGTTTAGAATCCCATTTTTCACCAGAACGTTTGAACTTGACCTCTTTCATTCTTTGCATTTCCAAATTAGTTTTTTCTCTTTCACGTAGCTGCGGTGGATCATACTTTGTATTATCCACGTTAGTAGTTTAGGGAAATCTGTGTCGAATATACTCTTTCAACTTTTGGCAGTTGTATTCTTTCGAGCTTCTTTTCTGCTGCTTTTTCTTTTTGTCTCGCTTCTTCTATAGCAGTGATGTCATGGAGCTTAAGCTCATTCGGGAGGGTGTGATTTGAGTTCTATAATGTATGATTGAATAAGGCGAGTTTATGATAACCCAGGTACTCGTGTAGCCAATGTTTCCCATTCTCTAGTATATTCATCCACATCTCCTTTTTGTTGTAGCTTGGTGATTATCGAGAAGAACTCTTCTTTGACTCCTTGGAACCTCTTAAAGAATGCATTTTTGCATTTCTTCCAATTGATAGCATGTGTTGTTTTCTTCCACCACATATACCAATTATATGTTTTGCCTTCCATTTGCATGGATGCATGCCTGGTCTTTTCACTGTCATTGTCGATACCGTAAATCTCTAAATATGCCTTTGCTTTATTGAATTGTGCAACATTGTATTTCTCGTTAATGTCAAATTTGGAAATCTCAAGTTTTGCTCTTTGTTGATATGTAGCAATTGTTGGGGTATTGATTTGCGAGTTGCATATTTTGAAAAATTATGTTACTATTGGGTATGGAAGATGCTTTTGGAGATTCAAAGGTATGATGTGAGTATGCTGAATTTGATGTATTTGAAGGATCTTGGTGTTGAGTAGCTTCATTATTCTGGGGTAGTTGATTAGTTGTAATTTTCAAATTTTCACAAATAGAGTTCAACACTGCCATGGCTTCATTGTAAGTCATTATCGCTGTATTATGATTTCAATCCACCTTATTTGAAAGGATTGCATGATCCATTTTAAATTCGTTATGGTTTTGTTTGAGCTAATTCTCTATTCTGTTCTTTGTGTCTTGGAGCTCCTTGATTTCTTCGGCATGTGCAGTGACTTTACTCTCAAGTTCTACCAATTTTTTATTAAAGTCACTCATTGTTATTGATGAAGACATTGATAGAGTGTGTGGTCGGGTGTATTTATCCAACCTTACTCAATTTATGTATTTATAATATAGTAATAATAATTAATTATTTTATTAATTTATTTAATAAATTATATAACTATAACTTATAAGATGATTATAATTATTAATTATATATTAAATATACATATTATGTAATTATATAGTTATAATTATTATATAATATATATAATTATATTAAAATTAACTCTATACCAACAAACATTATAGTTTAATATCGACCCAAATCCAATAGACGGGACCGCGGATAAAAGGAAACGTGATTGTTCATGGGGGACAAGACGACGGACCTCGATTGGTTGGTTGAAAGAAATAGTGGCAGAGGAATACAACTAGGTTTTGTTGGATGGAAAAATATCAAGGTAGCGGGGAGACAGGGCATCAGGTAGGATGTGGTAAAAAATAATGACGAGGGACGTGGTGTGATGAGTTTGATCAACAGAGAATGGCAGAAGAGTTGCGACGACGACAGACGAAGAGCATGTGGAGGTGGTGGATGGGAGGATGGATTGCAGGATGGATGAAAATTGTTCTTTATGTTCTAGGGCTGAAGAAGAGCTTGATATCAGTCTCTAGCTTAGAGGACAAGGGGTATGAGGCGTTGTTTCGAAATGGACAAGTGTTGATATGTCCCAGGGGATTTAGTGTTGAGTATGCTAGACTTATTGGAGCCCAGAGCCGGAGGCTATACAGGTTTATGTTTAAGCCTATACAATGAGTTGTGTGAGCTATAGCGCATGAGGATTGACCACTTGCACCATGGAACTTTCTAGATGCTGAGGTAGGTGGTTACATGATTATCGGAGTTCAACACTGATCATCATGATGTGTGCAGGGGGTATGCTTTAGGAAAGTACACCAAGACACCTTTCTCGAGCAGTGGCAATTGAGATACATGTATCCTTAACTTTGTACACTCTAATTTATGTGGTACTATGTCTCATGTGTCATTGAATGGATGTGAGTACTGAGTATTATGTGACTTTAATTGATGACCACTCCAAGAAGACCTGGATTTTCTTTCTGAAGACCAAGTATGAGGTCTTCAAGAGGTTCCAAGAGTTTAAGGCTCTTATGGAGAACCAAACGGGGAAGAAGATCAAGGTGTTGAGATTAGATAATGGGGGTGAGTATACCTCCACAGAGATGAAGGATTTCTGTAGGAGCGCAGGCATCAAGAGGGAGTACATTGTGCCTTATAACCCCCAGCAGAATGGGGTGGTAGAGAGGAAGAACAAGGCCATAGTGGGTGCATCTAGAGCTATGTTGCATGACTAAAGATTAACTTTCTTCTTGTGGGCCGAGGCATGTACCACTGCAATGTATTTGCAGAACAGAAGCCCAATAGAGTTTTGGGGAGCAAGACTCCTAAGGAGGTGTTTACCGACTAGAAGTTGGAGATTGGGCACATCAACATCTTTGGGTGCCTTACATATTCACATGTCCCTGAGGAGAAGAGGACAAAGGTGGAACCCACTGCAGAGAAGGGTATCATAGTTGGTTATAGTGAGAACAACAGGGCCTATCATATGTACATTCTTGCACAACGGAAGGTTGTCTAGAGGCAAGATGTGAGATTTGAGGAGGTCTTGGGAGGTTGATTAAGTAGAGCAACGATCTCCTCAGCAGGGGGCCACATCACAGGTTTCATGAGCATCAGGTTCAGGAGGGTCATCTACTTTAGTGGTGACAGGGTCTCAGACTCCAATATCACCAAGTGCAGGATCGTTAGTTGCAAGATCTCAGATTCTCGGATCTCCATTGATCATAGCAAAGCCTTCCTCGTCGGGAGGCGAGGCCGCAGTTGAGGATTTTCCCATACCACCAGAGGAGGCTACGACATGGAAGAGGAAGCCAAGATGTTTTCGTGAGACCCTAAAGGAGGCTTAAGAGTTTGTGGGGAAACCCAAGTGGTCAGTGAGGGAGAGCAGACCACCAGAGAGGTTGGGTGGCTTTGTGGCAGATGTTATAGAGACAAAGACAACTAGTTTTGAGGAAGCTGCCAATCAGTAGATCTGGAGGGATGCCATGGTGGAGGAGTATGGCTCCATCATGAAGAATGATGTTTGGGAGGTAGTGTGTGGTTTGAGGGGAAGTTAGTAGTGACTTCCAGGTGGCTCTACAAGATAAAACATGCTGCAAATGGCAACGTGGAGAAGTTCAAAGCTTGTTTTCTAGTGTGCGGGTTCTCACAAGTAGAGGGAGTTGACTATGAGGAGACCTTTGCACCGGTTGCTCGTTATACTTCCATTAGAGCAATAATATATATAACAACTGAGATGGGTTGGAGGATTCACTAGACGGATGTGAAGACCACCTTTTTTAATGGAGTTATACAGGAGGAGGTGTACATTGAGCAACCGCAGGGCCTTGAGGTGCATGGGAGGGAGTCTCATGTGTGCAGTCTTAAGAAAGCCTTATATGGACTGAAGTAGGCACTGAGGGCATGGTATAAGAGGATAGATGCCTACTTGTGGCAGATGGGTTTCCAAAAGAGTTATGCAGATCCAAACCTCTATTTCATTATGGTTGGTGACGATCCACTCATTCTAGTACTGTATCTGGATGATTTGTTTATTACAGGGGAGGACAGACTCATCCAACATTGCAAGAGAGACCTTGCTTCAAAGTTTGATATGACCGATATGGTGTCAATACGTTACTTTTTGGGGTTGGAGGTTTGGCAAGAGGATGGGCATATCTTTGTGAGCCAGGGCAGGTATGCAAGTGATCTCTTGAGGAGATTCCGTATGGAGGGTTGCAGACCTATGGCTACTCCTATGATCACCAACTGGAAGAAGCTGCAGGCTCTAGATTCCAAGTTGGTGAAACCTACCCTATATTGTCAGCTGATCAGTTCATTGATGTATCTGGTCAACACTAGACCTGATATTTGTTTCATAGTCAACACATTGAGTCAGTTTATGATGGAGCCCAAGAGAGTGCATTGGGTGGCTGCGAAACATGTGTTGAGGTAACCTCAAGGCACAGTGGATTATGTTTTGGACTATGTCAGGGGAGATGGAGTCAGATTGATTGGTTGCACAGATTGAGATTGGGTTAGCAATGCTAGTGTCCGGAAGAGTACTTATGGGTGTTGTTTCTTGTTGGGCTTAACAATTGTGTCTTGGTTCAATAGGAAACACAAGTCAGTGGCATTGAGTAGTGCAAATGCAGAGTATATGGTAGCGAGTCAGGTAGGTTGTGAGGCGTTGTGGCTTCGCAAGATGCTATTTGGTTTATTTGGTTAGAGGTTGGGACCAACTACGATTTACTGTGATAATCAAAGTTGTATCAAACTCTTTGAGAATCCAATATTTCATGACCAATCAAAGCATATTGAGATCATATACCACTTCATCAAAGATTGGGTTCAAAGCGGAGTAGTGGAGCTTGAGTATATATCCATTGATGAACAGGTAGCAAAGATTCAAACCAAGTCATTGCTAAGGGGAAAGCATGTATTCTTCAGAGACAGGATGGGAGTGGTGAGAAACAACTTCCTCAGTAAGAGGGAGTGTTGAAAAATTAAGGAGGGTACCAAGGAAGTGTTTCCTATGGTCTTTGGTCTCTAGGCCTAGGAAGACACTTTAATAACTTTTGTAGTGGATTTGAGGTGTTATAATTAAGTCATGAGGGGAAAATGTACTTTTAATGTATTATGTATCTTGTAGTTTATTATTAAAGTGAATTGTGTTATAAAATCAGTTTATGAGGAAAAATTACATGTGACACTTTTTAAAATTAAAGTGACTTTATGTTTAAAGTTCACTTTATGAGAAAAAAGTGACCAAAAAGACATTATAAAGTATTAGGAAGCCACTTGAAGATGGGGCCAATGTATGAGGGGTCCAAATCTTGAGAATTAATCTTTAGCCCTCCAATCTAAGGTCTCAAGATTAAATCACAACCATCTGTTCTTAGGGTTTTTCCCCAAGCAAACAAAAGGAGAAAAGAGACCATAATTTGCTCATTCGATCTCATGAGAAGATTGAGAGAAGAAAGAACAACTTGAGAAAGCAGGAAGAAATTATACAACAAAGACATCAAGAGAGCAGGGGTTCGAATCTCAAAACATCGAGTCTAAGCTTTGGAGTAGGAAGCTCGAATCTCTCAGGAGCAGTCAGATAACCTTCAACAATCAGGTCGTATCTCATTCTAGAGGAGAGACAACGTACTGGAAACATATTTCTCACCCAACAATTAGTTGATATACGACTGAGAATCTTGGGCCTCATTTGCGCAAATTTCGGGTCAGGAAATTTTTGGGAGTCCTTTGTGAGCTCTTTTGGGTAGAGAAGTTTGCAACAAGAGTGCCATTCCCAGTGGAGAAACTTATGTCAGAGTTTTGAAGTGTTTGTTGTTCCTTCAATCTAATTCCTTGTGCACAGTGAATTCAAAGGAGGCTGTATTTTTTACTGGAGTAAAGGACTATGAGAAAGATTATATCAACCCAAAAAATTCAGTGTTAAAATAACCTCTGTGAAGAAGCTCCAAGAGATGAGATAAGTTGAAATTCCTCTTGAAATTTTGTTGTAAAATTTTCCTTCAAGAAGCAAATAATAGCCTCCTTTCAGAACTTGTTTTCTCCAAGAGTTCGTGGGATTTTTCCGGGGTCAATTTGACCAAAAATAAGAGTTTCAAATTGTGAATGTGCTTTTTATTATTTCTCTAATTTCAGTGGTGCAAAAATATTAGTAGAAACACTCTAATTGTTTTAAATGAATGCGTAAAAGTTTATTTCAGTATGCCAAAACATGTGGGTTAGGGCTTCATAAACTGGGTAAGGGTGCAAATCATTAATTTTTTCTACACTAAGTAGGACCTTCAAATGCTAGTATATATCAACGATGTGCATGTATTGCTGTAGCAACCCCTAGTATGCATGTTATTAGGCACCCAATCAATAATCTTCCTCAACACTTGAGTTCATCAACATTCTCTCTCCCTAATGATTTCTTGTTCCAGTTGAGCGATTTCCTCTTGGATTTCAGAGGAGTGTTGGCTTGATACCTATGTGCGGAGCTCTCCACCCTCTTCATTAAACGTTCTCTCAACCCAGCGATTTCTCATTCCATTTGAGCGATTTCTTTTTGGATTTATTCAGGAGTGTTGACCCCTTGCCTATGTGTCAAACTCTCTGCCCTTTGCTGGCTGTGAGAGCCCCCTGAAATATGCAACCCCTCTTCTACACCTAGCATGCTAGCACGCCATGTCAAATTGGAGCTTACAAAAGGTTTGTTTGCCTGTGATGGAGAGAGCACCACAAGAGGTTAAAGGGAGGGGAGGAACGACCAAGATGGAGCTAGACCAGGGAAACTAACATAGTAGATAAAGAAGGTCCTGAGATTGAGAGGATTACACAAAGAGAAACTGGCAAGGGGGGATCCACAATGGAGTTTCTAGCTTCTCAAGACTAGTTGAGCTATAATTAGAACAAGATACTAGTGGAAAATCCCAATTGAGAGCAATTGAGGCAAAAGGAACAAGTCTCGGAGGACGCGCAAATGAAAGGGGCAACCTATAACAAAAAAAAACCCATAGTAGTGAGATTTAGAGTAATCTAGGAGAGCAGGCTATATGGAGACACATAGATCCATGAAAATCGATAGTCCTCCACCCTGCTGATGCAGGTACTCAGAAACCTAAGTTGCATGATATGAGGAAATGGGTACATGTACGAAACGTGACACCCCTCCCCCCATCGCACCCCCAAATTTTGGAAACGAGGAAATGCGATATATATAATTATATATTAGGGCATATGTTGCAAGAAATGTGGGCTAGGGGGCATTTTGTCCCAGTTTCAGGCCTGAAATGCTAAAATGCGTTCCCTATGGGCTTGAAACATGTTTCAGGGCGTATGGGTGCATTCCCTGAGGCCGAAACGTGGGCGCGTTTCCTCTCAAAAAAATGTTTTTTTCCTCTTTTAACTCTTTATTATGCGATTAAATTTATTTGTGGATGTTTCTAGATGTCTCTCGCAAGATATAAAAACCTCTCACCTCATTCCCTCATCACACAAATTGAGCAAGTTATTTCATTTGGAATGGGGCGATTTTAGAAAGGAGAAAAGAGGAAAGGAGCAATGGTTTTAGTTAGGGCGATTTCAACAGTGAGCAAAGGAGATTTTAACAACAAGAAAAAGAGATTTTATAAGCAGATTCAGAGCATGGAATTTCTGACTATGACATTCTTGGTTTTTGGCACAACTACAACCATCTTTCTCTGGTGTTTTGTGGCATTTTGGGGTAGCTTCAACTACAACAAATTACTTTCAGAAATAAGCATTCATTTTCTTAGTTTTTTCCCACTATTTCTTGTATTTTTGAGGGTTTATGCTTCCAAAAATGTTAAAAAGGTTTTTTCTTTACAAATTTGTTTGTTTGTTTGTTTTTATTTTTTAACTTTTTTTTTGCAACAATGGCTTCTAACCAAGGTGCACATTTAGTCCCCAAGTCCAACTAGAGGGTTGCCTATTATTCCCTTTGGAGGCATGTTCAGAAGCTTGAAAGATGGGTGGGTGGTGGCTCACGGGAATGGTGATGTAATCTTTGCAGTAATTCGTATAAGGGCTCCTACCCTAGAGTGAAGGCACATTTTTTGCATGGAGGAGGATAGGGGATTGTAGGTTGCCCAAAAACAACAGACCCAATGGTGAGGAGGGCATGTCAAAGAGAGTAAGATGAGGTTGATTGACTTAAAAGAAGGCATGAAAAGCTTGCTAATGCTACTCCTCTAGCTCCAAACACTGAGCCAAAGATTGTGGTTGAAGCAAGGAAGAGGAAAGTGATAGAACAACAACAACTACCACCATCCAAAAATACTAGAGGGGCATTTGCTTCAGTTCAAAATAGTAGAATTGCTAAATTGGTGAATGTGCAAGCGAGAGGAGAATCTAATTCCATAGTGGCTAGGTGCATATTTGCGTGTGGTATCCCATTCAATATTGTTTGGTCTCCTTACCAACAAGAGATGATAAGGGGTAGTTAACAAAGCTCCCACAAGGTACAAGGGGCCAACCTATGAAAAAGTCAGAAGTCAACTTCTCATAAATGATGACTTTGTGGAGGATATCTCATCATCTATTCGTTTTTCCTGGAGTAGCTCTGGGGTAAGCATAGTCTGAGATGGATGGACAAATACAAGGTGTAGGCCATTGATAAATATCATTGCCACTTCACCGAAAGGAGAAATGTTTTTAAAGGCAGAAGACTGTTCAGGAGAGGTAAAAGATGCACAGTTCATTGCTGATATTTTAATAAAATCTATTAAACAATAGGACCTAATAGGGTGGTGCAAGCTATCACGGATAGTGCACTAGTTTGCAACGCTGCAGGCTTAATTATTTAGGGGAGGTATGACCACATCTTTTAGACACCCTGCATTGTCCATGATTTGAATTTGATCTTAGAGGAGATCGCCAATAAAGTTCTGTGGATAAAGGAAATCAGAGGGGAAGCAAGGGAGATCGTTAAATTCATCACCAACCACCACCAATCTCGAGCAATAGTTCGAAGGTACTCCAAATTGGGGTTGTTAAAAGTTGCTGAGGCAAGATATGCCTCAAACTTCCTAATGTTGCGTTGCCTTGTTGAGGTTAAGCAACCATTAGTTTCTATGGTGGTGAGTCAACTTTGGGCTGAGTGGAGACATGTAGATTCAGAGATGGGAAATGTGGTGTGTAGAATGTGCCTTGATGAGGAAGTGGTGGAGCAAGATAGGTTTCTTGCTAAAGTTCACAACCCCTGCGTTTGAGCTTCTTCGAAACACTAACATAGACTAACCTTTCTTAGGGGAGGTATATGATGGCATGGATGCCATGGTTGAGAAAACTACGGAAATCACTTCACAAGAGTCTCTACGACTTTTATTTGTTAATGCTCATTTTGTTGATTTAGTAAAAAAAATCACTGTTGATAGGTCACTCCATTGCACACTTTAGCACATGCCTTGAACCCAAGATTTTATGATGAAGAGCTTATTGTCCAAAGCAATTGGAAAAGGAAGGCACCCCATAAGGATAGAGAGGTGGCTAGTGGGGTGAGAAAAGCCCTTATGATTTCCAATTCATCTACACAGGGAGGTGAAGGAAGAATTTGCCAGTTTTGTTGCAGGATTATATAATTATTCATATATAACAACTTTGGAGGAGAGAAGCACCACGAGTCTAGTAAGGTGGTGGATTTGTCATGGAGAAAATGGTGTACATTTGCAAAACCTTGCCATTCGTGTTCTTTCGCAAGTGGCAAGCTCTTCATTAGTCGAAAGGAATTGGAGCACCTATGGTTTTATTCATTCTGTGAAGCGCAACAGGTTGGGTTCACAGAAGGTAGAGGATCTTGTTTATGTACACCCCAACCTTCACCTTTCTGCATCTTGTAGGGGTCCATAATATAGCAGTAGCCCTTCTAAAGAATGGAATGTGGATCCATAAACTCTTGATTTGGAGCTCTCTCTTGTTGCCCTGAATATTAAGGACCGAGAGCCTAGAAATGAAATTGGCCCATCATCTTCTTCTGCTCCATCATCCACTGTTGAGCATGCTCTTCTTCTATTTTTGACGAGGATTATGATGATGAGGATGAAGACTATTAGTCTTTATTGTTTACTAGATTGGGCTCATGTTTTATTTATATATATGTTCATTGTCCACAGTTTGATACTTGTTTATGTAGCATTGTACTTGCAACTTCATATAGAAAGGCTGATTTTGGATATATATTTATTGATCTCGTTTATCAAGGTTGTTTTTGGATATTACTACTTTCATTATGATCATTCATGAGTAAATGTGATGTTAGTATGTTTCACCATCATGTATAATTGATAGACTTATAGTTTATGCAATGACATTGGACCCTTACGAGATGCAAGGCGAAGGTTGTAGTGCACATAAACAAGATTTTCTACCTTCTGTGAACTCAACTTGTTGCGCTTCATAGAATGAATAGAACCATAGGTGCTCCAATTCTTTTCTGTTGATGAAGAGCTTGCCACTTGTGAAAGAACACGAATGGAAAGGTTTTGCAAATGTACACCATTTGCTCCATGACAAGTCCACCACCTAACTGGACTCATGGTGCTTCTCTCCTCCAAAGCTGCTATATTTGAATAATTTTCTAATCTTGCAGCAAAATTGGCAAATTATTCCTTCACGAAACATTCTCATAAGGGCTTTTTTCACCCCATTAACCACCTCGCTATCTTTATGGGGTGCCTTCCTCTTCCCATTACTTTGAGCAATAAGCTCTTCTTCATAAACTCTTGGGTTCAGGGCATGTGCTAAAGTGTGCAATGGAGTGTTGAAATTGTTCCAGCTACCAACAATGATTTTTTGGACTAAATTAGCAAAATGAGCATCAACAAATAAAAGTTGTTTTCTCAACCATGGTATCCATGCCATCATATACCTCTTTTAAGAAAGGTTGGTCTATGTCAGCATTCTGAAGAAGCTCAAATCCAAGGGTTGTTAACTTTAGCACAAAATCTATCTTGCTCCACAACTCCTCATCAAGGCATAATCTACAACATATATTCCCACTCCGGATTTTCTTGTCTCCACTCGGCCCAAAGTTGTCTCACCAACATAGAAAGTAATGGTTGGTTAACCTCAACAAGCCAGTGCAACATTAGGAAGTTTGAGGCATATCTTGTCTCAACAACTTTCAACGACTCTAAATTGGAGTAATTTCGAAATATTGCTTGAGATTGGTGTGGTTAGTGATGAATTTAACAATCTCCCTTGCTTCCCCTGTGATTTCCTTTATCTACAAAACTTTATTGTCGATCTCCTCTAAGATTAGGTTCAGATTATGGACAATGTAGGGTGTTCAAATGATGTGGTAATATCTCCCCTTGATAATTAAACCTGTAGCTTTGCAAACTGGTGCATTATCCATGATAACTTGCACCACCTTTTTATGTCCTATTTGTTCAATAGATTTTATTAAAATATTAGTAATGAACTGTGCATCTTTTACCTCTCTTGAATAGTCTTCCACCTTTAAAAACATTGCTCCTTTTGGTGAAGTGTTAATGATATTTATAAATGGCCTACGTACTGTATCTGTCCATCCATCTGAGACTATTCTAACCCCAGAGCTACTCTAGGAAGAACGAAGTGGTGATAAGATATCCTCCACAAGTTCCTCATTTTTGAAAAGTTGAGTTTTGACTTTTTCATAGTGGGTCCCCTCGTACCTTGTGGGAGCTTTGTTAAATGCCCTTATCATATCTTGACAGTAAGGAGGCTGAACAACATTAGATGGGATACCACACACAAAGATGCACCTAGCCACTTTGGAATCAACTTCTTCTCTCGCTTGCACATTCACCAATTTAGCAATTTTGCTCTCTTGAACTAAAGCAAATGCCCTTATGGTATTTTTGGATGGTGGTAGTTATTGTTGAGCCGCTTTCCTCTTCCTTTCTTCAACCACAACCATTGGCTCAATGTTTGGAGCTTGAGGAGTAGCATTAGCAAGCTCTTCATGCCTTCTTTTAAGTCGATCAACCTCATCTTGCTCTCTTTCATATGCCCTCCTTGTCATTGGTCTGTTGTTTTTGGGCAACCTACAATCCCTTGTCCTCCTCCATGCAAAAAAATGCACCTTCACTCTTGGGTAGGAGCCCTTATACGAATTACTGCAAAGATTACATCGCCATTCCCATGAGCCACCCCCTGCACATTTTTCAAGCTTCTGAACATTACTCCAAAGAGGATAATAGTCAGTCCTTTGGTTGGACTTGGGGGCTGAACTTGCACCTCAGTTGGAAGCCATTTTTGGAAAAAAAAATAAAAAAATCTGTAAAGTAAAAACGTTTTAACATTTTTGGAAGCATAAACCCTAAAAAAATACAAGAAATATAAGAAAATGAATGCTTCTTACCAAAATTAATTTGTTGTGGCTTAAGCTACCCCAAAATGCAACAAAGCACCAGAGAAAGATGGATGTAGCTGTGCTAATCACCAAGAATATCATAGCCAAAAACTCCTCGCTTAGAATCCTCTTGTGAAATCTTTTTTGCTTGCTGTTGAAATCTCCTTTGCTCACTGCTGAAATCGCCCTAGTTGAAACCACTACTCTCTTCCTCTTCTCTCCTTTCTTAAATTGCCCCTTTCCAAGTGAAATGACTTACTCAATTCGTGTGATGAGGGAATGAAGTGAGTCTTTTTATAACTTGCGAGAGACATCTAGAAACATCCACAAATTACTTTAACCAATTTTTTAATGTGTGTGTGTGTGTGTAATGTGTTCCTCATGTCTTGTTTCTGGGGTCGACATGTCCTCCATTGGATACTCGCATCCATGTGTCCATGTCTTGTGTTGGATACTCGTAACCACATATCCTTGGTGTCCCGTGTCACCGTGTGATGTGACTTAGCTTCCAAGTTATGTAGCTTAGAAGTACATTGAGAATATAAAAGAAAGTGATGGAAAACACATTATGATACACAAATATTGCACTCATACACAAAATGAGAAAAAGTGGTACAAACAAAAATATTCACACAAAGTGCACATTTAATAGCACGGATAATGATATGTCAAGAGCTTGCGAGTATATTGTTTATTTTTGGTTGGGCATTTATTGGGAGGGGGTCCTGTATGGCCTTTAAACTTATACCATCTCATCAACTTTGTTATTACTAATATGCTCTTATATTCTTGTTAAGTTGTTACTCAAATGGCATCTGTCTTGTAGGACAATAGTAGGCCTATTACATGTTACTGAGTAACATCTATCTCCTAACCAAAGTCTGAGCATCTTGCTCAAAGAAGAGAATGTAAGATAAAATTATATTATTAATATCAACAATTAACCAAAAAATAGGTCAATGGGACTAGGGAGTACAACTAATGGTTAGTAAACTATGGGAGTGTCAATAAGATGCTTGGATGCTACAAAATTAACTAGAGAGGAAGGACACAATTGCTAATAAAAGGGAGAAAGTAGCAAGATCTATGCAAAGCAGAGGAGGAAGACCCTAAGAGGTTCAAGGTCCTAGCTCAACCTGAGTGTCATCCTTGGAAATACAAGTAGAGGCAGGTAGAGGGAGAAGAGGTATCCCTATCTACATCTATCATTGTGAAGGGACCGATGAATAGTAGCAGGATCTGGGAAAAGAAGAGGAGGAAAGCCAACATCAGTGTTATCAGTGGAAATAAATGTACTAGAGGTGGAAGAGGGGGACGAGGGATCTCTGTCTCCATCAATCATTATGAAGGGACCAAAGAAAAGGTTGGTGATATCCTCTGGAGAGTTGGGGGTTGTGTGGGCCTAACTGCATAATCCTTGGAAAATCTCTGAAGTAAGACGATTTTTATCCTAATATTGAAGGTTGAAGGGAAGAACCTCTTGATAGAAGTTTGATTGCTTGAGTGGTCCTGGTGGGTAGTATTGTGTAGTGTGGTTGCCTGTTGGTTTGGTGGGAGTAAGGCATGTATTACCGATTTGTGGTCAACACATTCAAGATGTCGGAGTTTGGAAAACTATATGTGTGACTGACATTGAAGTTTGGAATTAGAATTCATTGAGTGTAGTTGTAAAACTTGTGAATTTGCGTGGCTTGCCATAAAGGCCAATACAAAAATAACATCACATATATAAGTGTATCTCATTATCATGAGTTACGTACAATGACAAAAGAAACAATACTACCAACTAGAGATTTGAGATCAATCCGCTCTACCCCTTTTATGAGAAAGATGATGGGTTGTTTTCTACTCGTAATAGCAGAAGGCCTTGGTTCTACACCAAATGTTAGACGATGATTGATGGGTATAGAACTATGCTCATCAATATCTGTAAAAGGTGGCGCTGATGCTAGCACGTTCTCCTCCTCCCGCTCCTCCTTGTCTTGCTCCCTCTGTTATTGTACTTGTTCCTCCAACCATGTAGGTGACTCATCCATGATGGGAACCTTAGACTTCACCCTCCACTTAGACAATACACCAATATTGTTTAAGGAAATGGCATCCACATCCTGTGTTCCCTCCATTTGCTTGATACACAGTAGGAGATTGTAATGGACATACACCAAGTCATTAAGACATGAGAACTCCAACGTGCTAGAGTGTCATAAATTTTTTAATGAGAATTGACTTTTGATGGTCATAAAATAGAATAGATGTAATTGCTTAGTCGAAGTTCAAATTTCTAACTTCTTGTGATTCTTCAAGTGTATTTTCTCAAATACACTCCATTTGCACTCACATATCGAAACACTATAGGTTTGACTAAGAATTTTGATGGCAATTTTTTGTAAATTTGATGCCCTTGCACCATAGTTTCGCCACCAAACATCTACAACAAAATAAATAAAACATAATTAAACTTTCAAATAAAACATAATTGAATTTAAAAAATCTATAGTTCAAAATTCTAATGACTTGTTACTTATGTGGAATTAAGGTGTTGCGTTCACGAATAACATCATCAAAGCCAAATAGTCTAGTACCATCCTGATACCTCTTTATCTCACAATTGATTGTGCTACAAATCTCGAAATTACGTATCATCCTATGAAGACAAGTATGGAGCCTTTCAATCACGTTGCCATCAAAGTCAAAGCTGCATTTGTAGGAAAATGCGTGTTTAGGGAAAAGTGTTGTTGCGTGAATGGGTCGATGGAGCACCCCTTTCCATTGATCATGTGTTTATTAAACCTAGGGTTACACTTCTTCCTCATAAGAAACTCAAATGGTCTCTTTGGCCCTATATATGGCCTCATACAAATAAACCATTGTAGGCTTATCACTATTAATTGATCTCGAAACCTTTACCAAAGGTTCACTAACTGTACACGCTTCCACTCCTTGCCAAAAGAAGTCAGTGTACACCAATTTAGCAATATGGATATCGCATCCTCTCTCCTGTTGTATGTACAATCATGTTACTCATCATAAACAAACATTTGCTTCAACTCAAATTAACGTCAAAGCAAAGATTGAAGAGTAATGAAGTTCGTGACAAAACACATGATTGCAAGACAACGCAACTCCATGTTTGTGGTGCATCTCCTCACGAGGCTAAGAACAAAATGATGGTTATGTATGAACTTGGGGATGCTCCAAGCTATACTAATCACCTCCTTGATGAAGGAGAGTTTCCACATATCCTCAAACATCAAATCCACACAATGTGCAGCGCATGGAGTCTACGCTTGTCCATAAGCATCCCACCAATAGCCTCATAATTAGTTGCATTATCTGGTATGATTTGCACGACATTATGTAAACCAATCTCTTGGAGGAACCTGTCTAACAACTCACATATCAATGCTACACCTTTTACATGCGTTGTTGCATCCCCTAATTTAATAAACATGGTACCTCTAGGACAATGTACCAAGAAATTTAGAAGGGTCCTACCCTTCATATCTGTTCGGCCTCGGACATCACTGTGCATTGAGAGACCTCCCATGACTGCTTCTGCTTTGCTAATCTAGAGTTTATGTCCTTTTTTGTTTGAAGGATTGGCCCTCACAACTCTTCATATGTAGTGCTTTTATACATTGTGTTAAAATTGGCAACTAGGGCCAAATCCTACCTTGGGACAGCTCATTTGATGGAGATGCTAATTGCATTAAATTCCTCTTTTCGAGAGGACCAAAATTGATATAAAGATTATCTAATTTGGACGAGCAGAAGTGTGTTTTTGAATTTATGCCCACACGTGCAAATTGTTCAGGTTGGCCACATCATCATGTAGGTTCATGAAGTCCAATGGACGTGTCATCTCTCTTCACCCTCAACGACTTGTATAAATACAAGTGACCTCTCACCCCATTTGACATCATCATCACTCACACATTCTTCTCTCCTCCCATTGGTTCATATAGCTCTTGGGAATTCTCTCTCTCTCACACGTGTGGCAAGGAGGTCGGATTTCTGGACAGAATTACAAGGCCAAAAATTTCAGACTTGTCTGCAGTTTGACCAGTGTTGACCACCATTGACTTTTACTTTCTAGGCATCCTTTGACATCAATTTTCATGGTGAATTTCTATCTGAGCAGGCCACATTTTTGGGCACAGAAACCGAGGCAAAATGAGGGCTTTGACCTGTGTTGACTGTAGGCCTCTTTGAACGCAGGGTTGACTTTAAGTTGACCAAGTTTGACTGCAGATTTGTTGACTGTTTTGGGCTGAATTTGACCAGTAAGGAAGGCTGAATTTGACTGGGTTTGACTGAGCTCCAAGTGGACTGTTTGCTGCTGTGTTGACCACTGTTGACTTAGGGCTGATTTGACTGCTGTTGACTGAGAAGCAGTATTGCTGATTTTACAAGGCTGTTTTGAACAGTGATTTGGCAAATCAATTTTGACTTTGACTTTGTATTATTGTACTCTCTCGCTCTGCTGAACATTTGATATAATAGTAAGAAGAATTGATCAAAGGGTTTTACCCACATTGGGGTTTTTCCCTGGCATCTACCAAATCTGGTGTCCTATTGTCTTGGCTTGTCTTTGGTATTTTATTTTATGTTCTATCTACAGTTACTGTCAATGTGATTTATGGTTAATGTGATTGCTATTGGAAACTAATTTGGAAATTTTCATTGGGCTGCTTAAAGTACATTGAAGTAATTGTGCTAAGCATAGAAATACCATTGTTAACTAAATTTAACACACTGGGACCACAACAACAATGGCATCACACATTGGCTGCCAAAATGGATTGTTTTTGGTGATGCTGAGAGGTAAGTCGCTCCAAAAAAGATGCCTTCCCATAACCTTGTCTGCTTCTTGCTTCTCTATTTTTCATATCACTGACTTGATACAAACTTGTGCTCCAATTTTGTTTTGTGAAACAAGAATTCGGCCCTGTTTGCAGCTGCTTCTTCTTTCTTTCTGCCCTTTTTATAAATTGCATCATGTGCAGCTCTCATAACCTCAAGAGTATAAGACTTACAAATCTCAACATCATGCCTGTGGATTTTAGCCAAATGGTATTTCAACCTGCTAACCCTTCCTGTCATCATGCCTGTGGATTTTAGCCAAATGGTATTTCAACCTGCTAACCCCTCCTGTCATATGTTGGCCGCACAATTTGCAATTCAATCGTTGCCAGTTTGTCCCATCTTTAGGTTCCCCATACTGCCAAAATGTGTCCAAGGCCTTTGGCATATTTGCAGTGGAAATGGACAGCTTCAAAATTCAATCCTAGGGCACCAAAAACACAAAAATGGCATTAAACCCCCACTAGACAAAAAAAATAGCCTATTCATTTAAAAAATCAAACCTTTAGAAATTTAGATTAGATTACTTGCAATGAAAAATGGCAATAAGAGGGTGCAGAAAAAATTGAAATCAAGCTTGCTGTTCCAATATAGAAGAAACCTTTACATTGTTTTATGGGCATGAAAGTCATGGCAAAATGAAAAAAAAAGGAGGAAAATGTAGGTATGCAAACAGGAAAGCAAATAATTAACATGGGAGGATCTAAGAACATACCTGTGAGTGGGATGACAACACCATTTGGCTGCTTTGCCAAATGAATTTGAACCCTTGTTTCATTAAAAAAACTTCGCTGGGGATGATGATGGTTGTTTGGCCCTCAATCACTCCTTGAAGATGACCACAAACTCTCATTCTTCCGTCTCCAACAGCAAACAAAGAAAAGTCAGTGGAAAAAACCAAAAAATCGCCTGAAAACCCTGTGGATCAGCCAGCCCCATGATTTTTTCTATTGTGGTGTGATAAATCGGCAAAAGTCACTATGTTTTCGAAAAGATCGCCATTTCTTGCAGGTGATTTTTCGGGGAGGTCAAACATCACGATTTTTTGTGACATCGGCAAAAAATCGCTAATGTTGTCAACACTGCTTTAATGTACATTGTTGTAACAATACACCTGCCACTCGTTTCATTTCCTGCCATTGTTTAGAGTGGAAAGATGATGTCAGAGTCAGTTTGCCCAACAACAGCAACCAGTTTGTGTTGCTAGGCTAGAAGTAGAGAGTGCATGTATTAATTGGTGATGCTTCTATGTAGACATCCGGGTAATATTTCTCAGTTACTTATTTGTATTATTTTATATATTAGAACTTATTAAATATGGGTGACATGTTTACTTCAGGTTGCATAAAGGTTTTAGGAGTGACAAGAGTTGCATCTAGATTCTAAATGCTACCTGATTTAACCAATTCAATTTGCCTGTGTAAATTCCTTTTTCAGAAGAAACTAGCACCAGCCACCTCATAATATGCATCTGTCTGCCTGTTGACTACACAATATACAGAGATTAGTCGTAGTAATAATGATCACAAAATGGTAGAAGTACCTTGGAGGCTCCTAGTAGATTATAAAATTGATTGAGATTTTTTTTTGGAATATACATTCTGGATATGGAAAAAATTAGAAGACTTTGGCCAACTAACTAAATCACACATTATAGTGTTTGATGGCTTTTAAGGAATACTTAGTTGTGCACGATAACTTATAAGTTTAACTATGTTAATTTGGTTTATTCAGCTGTCTGAACTGTTGACATATATAATTTCTTTTGAACAGAAGAGGAATTTCACTTCAGAGTCAGATAAAGCTGATGAAAACCAGCAAGCAGCTAACACGGAAACGTTGGTATCTTCTTAACTTTCCATGAATAAAATATTAATTGCAAAGTTAAAACATCCTAGAAACATGCTGAAACTTGAATTGCCTAAATGATATGTATGATTGTTGAGTATATATTTCTTTATTCTGTTGAGAATGTTATTTGGTAGGTAATGCATTAGGAGTTGCTATGATGATATTCTAGTTTGGAGAAATGAAGAATTTGTTTTGGTTTACAAAACTTTACAACAGAAAAAGAGTTATTGGACTGGCTTATTTTGAAGAAAAACTTATGGAGGGATTGGGATTGACTTATTTTAAAGACAGTTTTACTAAGATTATTCCAGCCTGATACATTGTTGTAGTATCAAACTTGTTTCTGGCATGCCTTTCATACTATTTGCATCTAAGTTGCAGGAATGGCTTGCCCTCCCATGTTTCTCATGCCTGAAAGTTTCTAAATATGGAAACACATTTCAAAACAGCCCAAAATGTTTTGGTTGGCCTTTCGTGATTTGTAGTCATGCCCCTAAACCTGGGCCCACATTTTGAGCATGAACAAGGCATGTTTTGGGCCCAGGAAAGCACTTACACACAAATCCTGGAAAAACAGATGTGCAAACTACACAAATTCCATCAGTTTTGGAACTGTTACCCCCCCCCCCGCCTCCTTGAATTAGGAATTGGATAATTCTAAAATTTTGACCTAGAAGGGGAATGGGCTTCTCAACGGTGCTTGTTACTGCAAAATCTAACACCTTAGTGCAAAGCCTCACTAAACAATCTAGATAGAGAGCGCAACAATGGGAGAGTTACCTCTGTCAACTCAACAACTACTCCCTTCGTTTCTGTGGTTGGAGATTTCCCGAAGAGATCTTAGGGATCAAGTATCCCAAGAATATTTAGGCTAAATCCTACTGCCCCCCTCCACCCCCCAAGAAAAAAAATGGGAAAAAAGAAAAAAAAAGGGGCTATAGTGCCAAATTCACACTCAAAGGTTCTGATTGCTTAATCTAGAGGGCTCAAGTTAACCAATGGACGCTCAAATAGGTCCCCAAACACATGCTATCAAGAAATTACACTTTGCTGTTATAAGTTAGGGTTTCGATTAGCCATCTACAGCATGGAAATACTTTATAACAGCTAAAAGAAAACAAATAATAAAAAACCACATGCATGAACATAACACAAATAATATAAAACATAGATAGGAGAAGATAATTTTATTAGTGTCTAACGAGTTCCCACAAAATGTAGGTCAGTGGGACTAAACCCGTAGACACACTGTAATTACAAATAGGGAGTGAAAGTAACTCATATATCTTATAACAACACTAGCAAAGTAGATAAAGTTAAAGATCTAAGTACCTACCTGAAAGAAACTATATGGTACAAGAGAAGTGTTGAAAACTGTAACAAACACTGTATGTAGTACATAAGAGGGGAGGGTTTGAAAGGAAAGTTGAGGCCAATTTAGAATTTGAACTGGCATGGATCTTAGCCTGTTATTTGTTGCATCGTTCTGATGGGAGTCGGGACAACTAAGAAGAAAGGGGTGATTTGCCTGAAGTTTTGTGTCTGCGATCTATGTTCAAATGCTTGTCTCATTAAGAGAGTGAGGCACCTTTGATCAGGATAATATGGAAGTGGAGCGATCTCTTAGAGTCCTTAAAGAGGTAGTAGTATCTCTCTTTGATCTCATAGTAGATAAGGCATCGAAAAATGAGGTGCTCCCATTGTCTTAGTTTGTTGTAAGCAGCATAAGTTGTAAACCCTATCCAGCTGCTAGATGTAGTGATCAATTTTGACACAAAGTTGCCCAAAGTGCACTTGGAATTGATGAAGATGGGGATCTGGAGGGCATGCATCCAAGTCTGTGCATATATAAGAAAGGCCATCTCTTAACTCTAGAAAGTGCTTCGAATAAAAATTCATCGTCAGTCCGAGACCCCTGGGAGGTGCAATCCAAGTCACATGCATATACTATTCATAAATGTCTTTTTTGATTACTTGGTTAAGTCCTTGTTTAGATGGCAAGTGTTGTCTTGGAGCAACTAAAGAATACCTGAAAGGATGTAGATGGTTACAAGAATCTTGGTGCATCTCTCACATTTTGAGGCCCTCTTGTTTCTTCTCTTATGAAATTTGGCACATTCAATCTTGGCCCCAACTCACTAATGTATTGCTGTACAGTGTATGGGCTGCTAGTGATAGGGATGTAGGTGACTAGTTTTAGCGGCCTAGGCTTACTATAGGTAGTGTAAGGTGGGCTGTTCCAACTGTTGGGATGAATAATAAGACCAACAATGGAAAGCATCCAATCAATATACTTTTGAGTTTCGGGATGATTACCGCCTAGCCTCTTTCAATTTGATTTCTCTCACCTCTAGAAAGTGCTTCGAATAAGAAGTCATCTTCAGGCCATGACCCCTGGGAGGTGCAATCCAAGTGACATTAATATAGTATATACTAGATTACTTGGTTAACTCCTCGTTTAGATGACAAGTGTCATCTTGGAGCAACTAAAGAATAGCTGAACGGATGCAGACGGTTTGGGGAGATAGCCATTGATTTAAGTGACTAGGAAGCCTTGTGAACCAACAAAAAAGATTTGTTGGGGCGCTGTTGAGGCAATGGCCTCCAAAGGACAAAGTGCAAGATAAAGATATTGATCCTTCCGTGAAGCCAAGTCCCCCAAAATTTGGACCATATGAAGGAAAGACATCAATCTAAAAATGGCCTTGAGACATAAAGGGTAAGACTCAAACTCCCTTTGGAGAATGGGTTGGGGACAGTGTTTTTAAAACCGGAACCGGTGACCGGACCGGTCCACCTAATGAACCGGTTTACCGATCGGAACCGGTCTAATCGGGACTGGTTTGGTCTAAACGAACCGGTTTTAGAAAAATACATTAAATAATTATTTTTTAATGAAAAAAACTATTTTTAAGATTTAAAACCATGATTCCAAGCCAATAGAGACAAAATATGCAAAGATTGCTCATTGATATACCATGTAAAGCCTTAAAGGTGAATATATCAAAATGGCACCGAGTGCAATACATATCATCGACAAAATACATAAGCAATGAGGTTCTAAATGGCCACTAGAGTGCAAAAATAAAGCCTACAAACTATGGGGCCAGTGGCCTACTACAAGACTTCAGTCTAGACTCTACATATATGATAATAGTAATACTATAATAGTGATCAACATTATCACTTGAAGTTGAAACTTCTCATGAGTCTCAGTCATCATGATCAAACTCAGTTGGTTGAGTCTCGACTCCCAAACTGTGTAGCCACAAACTTCTCTATTGGTTCAGTGACTTGAGTCTCAAACTTCTGAAGGTATTCTGCCCTAATATGCCCTATTATTTCATTTGGTGCTCCACATGGCTTTACATGGCCTCCTATCCCAGCCAAGTGTTGCTTGAACCTGTTAATACCCCCTCCTTGAATGGATTTTTGGCAATATTTGCAGATCATTTTGCCATCAATCATATCACAATGAGCCCATGCAGTATCTTCGGCTTTTGGAGGCATGATGACTCCCTGGATGGTAGATCATAAAAGTGAGAAGTTTATAACAAAAAAAAAAAATTCATGGACAGCAGACTCAAATGAGGAATTATCAAGTGCAAATCCTTACCTGGAAATGCAAACTAGCTCCCTTAGCCTCCTCTTGAAGATGGCAACTCACTGACAGCTACACACTATCTCCAAAATAGCTCCAACTCCAACTCCAAGATGACTACTTCAGCAAAAACTCCACACTCTCCAAGCTCACAAACAAACTCACAAACACTCACAAACACTCCAAATCAGTTGTGTGAGACAAATGAGAGTGAGAGGGGTCTCTTATAGCAAGTGTGAGGGTGTTTTTGGAGGGAAAATACCTTTCCCTCACCCCCAAAACCCCTAAACCACAAAACCGCTGCACTTTTTGTCATAATTCGGTGGGCTGTCCATAAACCGGCCGGTTTAGGACGGAACCGGCCGGTTTGCTACAAACCGGTCGGTTCCGCCCTAAACCGGCCGGTTTTTACCGGTTAGGGCCGTTTTTTGGGCACATGAGGTATCTAACCCGGTTTTTTAGGCCGGTTCGGACCGGCCAGGCCTCTAACCGGCCGGTTAGACCGGTTACCGGTTTTTGTGGCCGGTTTTTAAAACTATGGTTGGGGATACTTTGTTTGCATGGACCATGTGCCTAAGGAGGAAGGTGTAGATTCTTTTTTTCCAAGCCCAATTAGTTTTAAGCAGGCTTTGTCCTTAGACCTTGGAACCATAAAGGACAACGCTTTTGGTGATTGTGTCTAAGAGGTACATCTTGGAAGTGGGTATGGAAACTCTTTTTCTCAAGAAGGGAAAGGACGCTGTATTCCTTGTTGAGCCGTAAAAATACATGAGGCTAGATATAGGACACTTAACTCATTTCGTTAATAAGAGTACAATTGAGAATCTTTTTTACATGCCACAGTATCTTAATCATGAGCTTTTCTTTGTGAACCTATCCTAGAGATGACATACTATTTTTGCATGACCCCTATAGAAGTCTCACATGACAATATTTAGGACATACTGTTCCCCCAAATCCCACTTTTAATTATTCACACATTCTTTTTTCCCAAATTAAAAAAATGGTAATCCTTTAGATTAATAAAAATAAAAGGGTTACAAAGTAGTCAATCATACAAGCCAACGTGTTGACATAAAGGTCATCGAGGTTACATGACTGTTCAACAGAGATAGAAAAGAAGTTCATAATACATCCCTCGTACATCAAAGAAACAAAAACTACTATTGGACGCTGTGTTACCGGATCCGACAGGGGGAGGGCCAAGATCCCCGGATCCGCTGGAATACGCGGAAAATATGGCAGATGGCGGATCCTTTTTGACGGAAATGGATCCTATAAAAGTTTGTTGGGACCGGCGAATGTGAAAAGTGTAAAAATTGGCAACTAGGGCTAAACTCCATGTGGGTCATCTTATTTATGGCAGCTGATATTTTTCTTGGATCCCTCTCATCGAGAGGTGTAGGATTGATCTAAAGATCATCCGATTCTGATAAGTATTCATGGAGTTACGAATTTATTTGCGTTATAAGACAATTCGTCAAGGTCGGCGAACAACCAAATAAACCCCACATGTGCCCAACGTTTTAGTATAAATAGAGGTGGCCTTCAAGTCATTTCAACACACTTGGGATCTCTTCCTCTCTCTACTTGTCTTTTGGGTTCTAGTAGGAGGAGAGATCCTAAGGAATAACGTTGCCCTGATCCAGAGGCCAGAAAGCCGGCACTGACGGAAAAGCGGGAACTGTCAGAAATTGCTGGAATTGCCGAAACTGTTGGAAATGTCGGAAAAGCCAGAATTGTCGGAAAAGCTGGAATTGCCGGAAAAGCCGAAACTGCCGGAAATGCCGGAAATGCTAGAAAAGCCAGAACTGCCAAAAAGATGGAATTGTTGGGACTGCCGGGAACAACTGGAATTGTCAGAACTTCTAGGAACAATTGGAACTGCCAGAACTTTCGGGAACAATTGGAACTGCCGGAACTTCTGGGAACAGTCGGAACTGCCAGAATTGTCGGGAACTGCTGAAACATTCGGAGCATCTGTCTTTGAAGGAGAGCAACATGCAAGGGATAGCTAACTAACATTGGGACAGTTGTATGGTACTTAGCAGCAAATACACCAAGCATGCAATGTTACAGCTTGCATGCAACAACAAGCATGCTAAGGACAACAAGCATGCTAGGGACAACAAGTAAGCAAGGGACAACAAGCAAGCAAGGTGCAACCAACACATAGGTTACGATGGCAACATGGTGCAGCAATGGCACATAATGCAGTACAGTGATGGTTACAATCATGATTAATGAAGTGTGATGAGATGCAGCATAGTGATGATGGGTGCAGCATGGTGCAGTGCGGTGAGGTGCAACATGATGACAAAATGCAGCACAACAATAGGTGGAGGAGTCACCTTGGAGAATTAGTTGAAGCAACATGTCTTCAACTGATCTCATGTATCATCTTCTTAGAGATGATCTATGCTCTTATCTAGATAAGTCAAAGTGTTGACTTCTGTTGTAAACGTACTATCTCTCTCTCTTTGTTGAACTATTAAAGAACATATAAGAAGAATTGATCAAGGGTTTCCCCACATTGGGGTTTGTCCCTGGCTAGCGCCACATCTTGTGTCCTCTTGTCTTGGCTTGTCTTCTGCGATTTATGTTTATGTTCTATCTACAGTTTACTTTAATGCCGATGTGATCGCTAATTTGGAAAAGATATGGAGCTAACTGTGAAAATTGAAATAAATTGCTCTAAGCATAGAACATACCTAAAATTAACATGGTATCGGAGCTGAGGTGAAGACAATGCCCAAGCAAGAGTGAAAGAGCAATCATCGAAGACAGTTGGGAAAGGACCAAAGGATCAGTGGATTCCTCATCCCTCTTCAAATTCACCAAGGGTGAAGTCAAAGCAGAGAATATTATCAGAATGGCGCAGCGGAATATGGCCTACCTAAAGATCACTTCATTGGAAGATTGGATCTCAGGGTGGAAGGAAAAGCAAATAACTAGTTCGGCCATTATGTGAAGGAGTGTTCAAATGGCAGGGACACATCACTTGATGATGATAACAATCATTCCAGGGACATCTTCAATGATCAAAGGAATGATAGGTAATGCAGGTCATCAAGGAAATGGCCGACTCTTCATAGAAAGCAAGGAACCCCAGGTATGAAGAATCAAATGTTGTTTCTGATAAGATAAAGAAGCGTTATCTTGTATTGGCCCTCTCCTTCAGATTCTTTGGGAATATGGCTTATAGATTATAGTGCTTCAAGGCACTTCATCGGATAGATGGGTGCACTCTCTAATTTGGTAGAGATGGAAACAATCGTTGGATTATAGTTGGAGCCGATGCCACCTATCCTGGAAAGGGTGTAGGGAATGTTAACTCTCAATTGAATAAGGGTAACTCAATTCATTTACAGAATCTCTTTTATGTACTTGATCGCAAAAAGAACCTAGTGTCCATCTCGGAAATGGAAGTCAAAGGTTTCAGGGTGGCACTCATCGTTGGAAAGGTACGTGTTAAAAAATATAATTTTCAAAGATGCTTTTTCTCATGGGTTCAGGGTTGGCAATTTGTATCAAGTTGCAGGATGGCCCATTGGGGATCATGTCAATTGACATATCGCATCTATAACACTAGAGGTCTACCTATAGGGCCCTACCTGATGTGAGTCAAATGGTGATAGGGATGTCTGAATTCAAGTAGAGCATGAAGGTACATGTTTGAGATGTATCAAAGGAAAATCTTATAAGGGGACCATTCCCCTCATGCAGCAGGTCCACAGGTTTGGAACAACCCAAGGAGTTTGAGATTCATGATCGGGAATCTCATGTATACAGGTGGAAGAAAGCCCTCTATGGCTTGAAGAAAAACACCTCGGGGGTAGTATGAGAGGATTGATAGCTGTTTGATGAAGTTGAGATTCACTAGGAGTGAAACCGATTCAAACCATTACCCGTAGGTTGTGGATGATATACCTCTTATACCGGCACCTTATGAGGACGACCTATTTATGACATGTGCAGACGCTTTCATTTGCAGAAGTAAGAGGGAGTTGGATTCTGGATGTGGAATGATAAACTGCAAGCCTGTGACTACCTTGAGGATCTTAACTTTTAGAAGTTATATAGTAATGATGTCGGACCAAAGTTGGGAAATGCCTCTGAGTTTCATAAACTCATTCGCGTTGATGTTCTTGGTGAACTTCCGTCCGGACATATGTTTTGCAGTTAGCATGGTGAGCTCATATTTGGTTGAGCCTCACTGGATTAGTGCCAAGAATCTTCTGAGATATCTTCGGGGCACAATCTCTCATGGATTGAGATACATTGCCGGAAATATGAAACTGCATGATTATTCGAATGCTGATTGGGCAGGTAGTGTGGAGGATCACTAGAGCACTTCTTAGTCCTGGTTCTATTTGGATACTGCTTCGATATCATGGATGAGCAGGAAGCAGAAGTCGGTTGCTATAAGCACCGCCGAGACCGAATACATAGCTACGAGTATGATCTCGTGTGAAGCTGCATGGTTGCAGAAGCTCTTAAGTGAGTTGTTTGTACACATGATGAATACCATTGTGATTCTTTGTGACAACCAGAGGGGGTATTTGATTATTGAGGAATCCCGTATTCGATGATTGCTCCAGCAGATAGACATCAGATACTGCCTTATCTGCGATACGATAAGTTGATGAGCGAGGAGGCTCCATCGCATTGAGACTAATGTACAAGTTGTAGACATTTTGTCAAAACCCCGGGGAAAGGTCAAATCTGTGACTTTCCGAAGAACTTGGAGTCGTTGAGAGACCTTCTTGTAAGGGTCTTGCATGTTGCATGCATTGAGCTCTAGGAGCTCTGGGGGGCTTGGGGTACTTACTGGAGCAACATATGACCACAGGGCGACTCACCCTCCCTTGGTGGTGCGCTATGAACAGGATGATTAGTTCTTCTGTGGGCCTGGATGATTAGTTCTCCTGTGGCAACTGTGGAACAGGATGATTAGTTCTCTTGTGGGCCAGGATGATTTGTTCTCTGTGGCGACTATGGAACAAGATGATTAGTTCTATTGTGGGCCAGGATGATTTGTTCTCCGTGGCGACTGTGGAAGAGGATGATTAGTTCTCCTATGGGCCATGATGATTAGTTCTCCGTGGCATCCACTGATAGGATGATTCGTTCTCCTGTGGACAGGATGATTAGTTCTCCTGTCGAGGCATCTTTCCCATGCAGTCTGGGACTCATGGGAAGTACCTCTCATTTGATCATTGAGCAGGGAAATGGACCATAGTAGTACTATCGATGGACGCATCGCTGTATCTACTGTACTCCCTATGTTAGGATAACCTACATTGATTTGGGATCAATATGAGTGGTTTGAGACACTCTCTTGTGACATTGATATGGGATCAGTATGAGTGGTTTGAGACACTCTCTTGTGACATTGATCGAGGATCAATGAAACTGATCTGGGATCAGTATGAGTGGTTTGAGACACTCTCTTGGGATATTGATCTGGGATCAATAAAACTGACTTCGGGTCAGTAAGAGTGATGTGACACACTCTCTTCAGATGAAACTGACTTCGGGTTAGTAGAGAATGGCATGAGACATTCTCGATCAATTCTTCTTCTTCATGGTTCAGCAAAGCGGAGCGGAGCAGAGCTCAGCAGATTAAAGTAGATCATAGCAGAGCAGAGCAGTGCAGGGCATTGATGGCAGAGATAGTATAGTCAAACATATGGATCAACGGATGGAGTTCTCCCTAGTTGAGAGGGAGTGTCAAAATTGGCAACTAGGGCCAAACTCCATGTGGGTCATCTAATTTATAGCAGCTGATATTTTTCTT
Source organism: Pinus tabuliformis (assembly GCA_031772625.1). NCBI lineage: Eukaryota > Viridiplantae > Streptophyta > Pinopsida > Pinales > Pinaceae > Pinus > Pinus tabuliformis. The sequence continues at coordinate 875,062,831 of CM062806.1, read as the reverse complement.
GGATCCCTCTCATCGAGAGGTGTAGGATTGATCTAAAGATCATCCGATTCTGATAAGTATTCATGGATTTATGAATTTATTTGCATTATAAGACAATTTGTCAAGGTCGGCCAGCAACCAAATAAACCCCACACGTGCTCAATGTTTTAGTATAAATAGAGGTGGCCTTCAAGTCATTTCAACACACTTGGGATCTCTTCCTCTCTCTACTTGTCTTTGGGTTTTAATAGGAGGAGAGATCCTAAGGAATAAGTTGTCTTGATCCAGAGGCCAAAAAGCCGGAAAAGCGGAACTGCCAGAAAAGACGGAATTGTTGGAAAAGTCGGAACTGCCAGAAAAGACGGAACTACCGGAAAAGTCGGAATTGTCGGAAAATCCGGAATTGTTGGAAAACCTAGAATTGTTGGAAAAGACGAAACTACCGGAAAAGCTGGAATAGCCAAAAAAGCCGAAAATGCCGAAACTGTCGAAAACGCTGGAAAAGTCGGAACTGTCGGAAAAGTTGGAACTGCTGGGATTGCTAGAACTGCTGAGAACAATCGGAACTGCCGAAACTTCCGGGAATAATCGGAACTGCCAAAACTGTCGGGAACTGCCGAAACAGTTGGAGCATCTGTCTCCTAAGGAGAGCAACATGCAAGGGATAACTAACTAACATTGGGACAATTGTATGGTACTTAGCAGCAAATACACCAAGCATGCAATGTTACAGCTAGCATGCAAGGGACAACTAGCGTGCAACAACAAACATGCTAAGGACAACAAGCAAGCAAGGGACAAGAAAGCAAGGTGCATCCAATACATAGGTCAGGATGGAAACATGGTGCAACAATGGCACATAATGCAGTACAGTGATGGTTACAGTCATGATTAATGAAGTGTGATGAGATGCAGCGTAGTGATGATGGGTGCAGCATGGTGCAGCGCAGTGAGGTGCAGCATGATGACAAAATGCAATATAGATAGGTGAAGGAGTCACCTTGGAGAATTAGTTGAAGCAGCATGTCTTCAACTGATCTCATGCATCATCTTCTTAGAGATGATCTATGCTCTTATCTAGATAAGTCAAACTGTTGACTTATGTTGTAAACGTACTATCTCCCTCTCTCTGTTGAACTATTAAAGAACATATAAGAAGAATTGATCAAGGGTTTCCCCACATTGGGGTTTGTCCCTGGCTAGCGCCGTATCTTTTGTCATCTTGTCTTGGCTTGTTTTCTGTGATTTATGTTTATGTTCTATCTGCAGTTTACTTTAATGCTGATGTGATTGCTAATCTGGAAAAGATATGGAGCTAACTGTGAAAATTGAAATAAATTGCTTTAAGCATAGGACATACCTAAAATTAACAAAAAGCAAATGCTGCAATTGATTTTAGCTTTTTGTCTTTTCGTTAAAGGTTAAAGTGTGCACCCTACTCTCGAGGAACAGGAAGAACAAGCGAGGAAGGCACGACTGCTTATTCATCATGACTGCTTATTCATCTCCGTTTGGTGTCATTCATCTTCGTTCATCGCACTCATTTTCTGATATTTGAAGCTCAGTTTTGTAACTTTGTTCTTCGAAGGTTTGAGACTCGAGAGTTTGTTTCAAATTTTCTTTGTTCCCCAATTCCTCCGAAACCTATCTTTAATATCGAGTGGGTTAGGGAGAAAAAAGACAGCGGAAGTGGGATTCAGACCAATGTTGCATTAATCGTTATCGTGATAATATCGACGCGAGGAAAAAATCGTAATTATGGGGAAATAATCGGAAATAATTGCGAAAAAATTGTTTGGTACAAAAATATTCTTTTTTTTTCAATTTTTTTAATATCTAAACCATCTACAACATAAAATAACTACATTGACACATAAATATAATAAAAGAACTAATATATAAGATGTTTAATATCATTTCTAGTGCTAAAATCACACATAACATTGAATCATGTCCTGAATAGTAAGTCTTGACTCCTGAGTCCCAAATCAGCCTCAAAATATCAACAAAAAATTTAATAATGTATCTCATCATGTCATAATGTCATATACAATCTAAGTCACCAGGTTCGTGTTCGAGTTCGAGTTCGATGACCATGAAATTAGAATAAAGTTCAACAACTAAAATTTTATCGATAAAGTTCGACATAAAATTCGAAATATAGAAATTCGAAAAAAAATATATATATATATATATATATATATATATATATATATAGATAATCAATTTAAAGTCAAATTCAAATAAATTTTTGGCTTAGCAAGAGAACAGAGGCTAGAAAATCTATTAAATTTTATAAATTATGTGTGATGATTGATCAATTTTGGTCATTTTCAAGTCTTTTAATGTTAATCTTTATTGTAATTATCCTCCAAATTATATGCTTCAGAATCTACAGGTGAATATATTGGCAATGCTTTCCAACAATTTCTCATATCTCAAGGCATATCTTGCTAAAGAACTATTCCTTACACTCCACAGTAAAATGTAGTAACAGGCTAACAACACGAAAGAATAGGGCTATCATGGAGATGGTTGGTGGCTTGCTTCACTCCAAGAAAATGAAACTTCCATTTTGGGAATAGATTGCTGTTTCCACAATCCATGTCATCAATAGAACATCTACTCGTCCTGTCACAAATATGACTCCATATGAGAAATGGTATGGCAACAAACATCCTATTTCACATTTCAAAATTTCTAGATCTGCTGCATGGGCTTATGCTCCTAATGATAGACAAAACCTAGCAGCATCTCTAGACTCCTAGTACACTTTAATTGGTGAAAACGAAACTTTTCAGGGATACTGCCTTTAAGATCCCACCACTCATAGAGTGGTTGAATATAGAGAGGTTATTTTAGCCTGGCACATTCAGCAAGAACATTTTAAAATAATCCACAGTCAAGTCACTGTAGACCTAAACACAGAAAAACAATAGCCGTCATCAGTTCCAATTACTGTATGTCATTCTAACCCATCTGGACCAGTCTATATCTATTATTTGTTTTGCTAAGTTATCACTAAATTTGAAAACAAAAAAGAGGACTGTAGACTGGACTGTATGTCATTCTAACCCTTCGGCAGTTGTAGACTGGACTGCAACTTGCAAGTTTGCAATAGAGTTTGGAGTCTGGACCACATTGAAACTCTTCGGTTGCAGGCAACAATGAAACCCTTCGAAGTTCGAGGCTTGAGCAATGAAACAATAGAACAATGAGCAATGAAACTTGGCGAACAATGAAACCCACGGGCTGCAGGCAAATTTGCTAAAACGCGCGAAAAAAACGAACTTTTTTGAACCGGAAACGAATTTCATCGAACCCTAAACAATTTTGTTCGGCAAAAAATTCGAATTCGCGATGAAATTCGAGTTCGCCATAAAATTCGGTGAACTCGAACGAATAAATTTGTTTTCGATTAAAATTTGCCAAATTTCGAATTTGTTCGTTGAAATTCGCTGAATCTGGTGACTTAGTATACAATAAAATGAAGAAAATAACTAAAGTCTAATCCTATTGATTTCCTCTACCCCTCTTGCGAAAATGCCACAACTTTCCCTTTCCCTCTAGATGTAGATGTTGGTGCTGGTGGAGTTGGCAGTGGAGTCTGCTGTGTTCTAGAAGCTGAAGAACTAGAAGTAGGAGCTATAGGAGGTAGACCACGTCCTCTACTGGTGGCAGGGTAGCCCGGGCAGGTGGTGTCACCTGGAAACATTACAATCTCCCAATCCTGAAATCCTGAAAAACTGATAAGTCTACTGGATTTTGAATGAAATCTAAAATTCTACTTTCCCCATATGAAATCCAATGAGGCCGGAACCACTCTCAAACATCCTGAGTCATTTCATGGTAATGATAAAAATTTAAGTAAAAGGATGAAAATGAAGATTAAGGAGAATATCACTTTACTTTAAGAATTAAGAATTTAACATTACCATGAAGCATATCAATACTAGGGCCTAGACTTGATCATTAAGGTGCCCCACTCAAAAATTATTTGTTTCTTTAAAAAAAATTGCATTTCGAACATTTAGCATTCCTTAGAAAACCGCGCTGCCCCGACCCTCGGCGATAAATTGGGAAAAAATCGCGATTTTTTCAAATTATCACGATTTTTTCGAAATTATCGGGTATAAAAAAAATCTGTGATTATTACTTGCGATAGTATTGGTTTTGGGAAAAAATTGCGATAAAACGATAATATCGCGATATTATCGCGATTTTCACAACACTGATTCAGACCTTTTAAATAGTTCTTCGCCTACACTTCCTTCACTAATGTAACATCCCTACAGCACTACTTCCTACACCACAAAAATGTTGTTTTTTATTGTGTTATTTGTTTTTTATTTGTGTTATTTGTAACGGATATGTGTGTTTATTGTTTGGAGCCATGCAGTAAAAAGTAATATCCTATAGTGTAATATGTGTATGGTTTGTGTGAGGTTTATTGATTGTGTGGGGCCTGGAGTCAGTTTATTGGTCTATATAGTCCTAAGTCTATATATATATATTAATTGTATAGATCATCTGGTTGATATCCATCCCCGATTGCTTGTATTGTGCCATCCAGTTGATTGTATAGATTCATCCGTTTCCATATATATTTTATTTTTGGAATCAGGGGAGGCCGAGTCAACAATGACAATTAAATTCTCTAAATAAGTCAGTCTTGACACCATCTTATCTATCACATGACATATATTCACTCTAAGCATCAATATATTAGAAATACCACATCATTTGTCCATGTGCTCTTATCTTATTATTAGAAATACAGGAAGATAATTCTAAAAGTGTTTGATGGTTTCAGGGGAGTATTTGATTTTTGAACTTAAAGTGTTTTTTAAAATTTCAAAAATATTATTATATTTTAATTGTTTTTTGTACTTGACGTATCCTTGCTGTATCCGGATCCTGGATTTTAAAAAACTAGCGAATCCAGATCCGTATCCAAATCCTGGTAACATAGACTAGATGTCATTGTCATACGTCAAGATGTTTGGAGATTTCTGACAAAGAGAGCTCTAATTGCTCTCAAGTTGAGAAAAGACACGTAACTCTGTTACCTGCACTCCCCATAATACACATATCAACAATCTGCCAACCTGGCTGTAGACCAGAAGTTCATATTACACCCCCTATATATCAAACAAAGCAAAAGTAACTACTAGATCTCATCGGATGTCAAGAATATTTGGAGACTCTAGACCAAGAGAGCTCTAATCCACCCCCCATCTTGTTATACATCAAAGAGGCAAGAGCAACTACAAGATTTCATCATTACATGTCAAGAATGTTTGGAGACTTCAGACCAAGAGAGCTCTAATGCAGCCTCCGCCCCTGCCCTCGATTTAAGAAAAGGCTTAGAACTCTGTTGTCTGCCCTCATCAAAATCCACATATCAACAATCTGCCCATCCAGTCATAGATCAAAAGACCTCAATGGGAGGATCTCCCGAATCCCGTCTTAGTAAACTCTCAAGGAGATTGAACCTGATTCTCAATTGCATGCTAGCTTAAATAATTTGTCTAGCTCGCGATTTTGTTCTTGGTAGACATGATGGAACTGGATCAATGCAAAACTGTTGTGATCTCTTCTGCTAATCAAAGGCTGCCATGTAATGAATGGCATGCCTTCTGGACTACGTGATCCTTGGGCCATGCTTCCAAGGCCTACCACATGTATGCTCCTTCCATTTATCTTTCCCTCTGTCAAAGCTCTTATTGCTACCCAAACTATATACACATTCTTATGACATGTCATTCACATATTATACTTGCACACTCTGAATACAAAGCCTCTAAACATTGAACAAAAGCCATCTGAAATTGATCAAGGACAAGACAATAAGAATCCTATTAATACATTATATTAGGCCTAATAAATAGGTATTAATTGTAACACTCCCTCTTAATGACGTTTTTGCAAACACTGCTTTGGTCATACCTGATATGTGTATCAAATTCCATCAAATTTGTATATCAATCTGCTTTGCCTCTATGAAAATTTTGTGACCTTGATCCATAAATCCATCAAGTATGCAACTTTCTTATTATCTGTTTCTCTAAGTGCCTTTAATCTTCCCTTCATCAGTTATCACCTTTTATTGGGCCTTTTATTGGGCAATGCAGCAAATTAGGTGTGAAATGCAAGAAAAAGGATTAATGAAGGTCAAAGGAAATGTTGGAAAATGTTGCACTTAAATGAGATAAGCTTAAATCAGAAATGGAAGATTAAGAAATGATGTTGGGATATACTCTAAAATAATCAACATGGTCTTTGTTTGATGGTTAAGCAAGGTTGGTGATATTCTCTCACCAAAAAGGTTCAAGTCCTCCAGAGTCCAAAGACATGTCTCATCCCTCGTGAGCTTTCGCATCCATGCAAGCAGGTATTCCATGCAGTTGGGTCCAGGTGCAATATCTGGATAGATATCCCCCACCTGAATTGAATTCTTAATTGAATATTGTAAGACAATTACATTGTAATTCTCTTAGATTGGAGACGAGCGTTCTTGCTGCATTCTAAGAGATGCTGTAAAAATAAATCTATTTGAAGTAAGAAACAAGGACAAAAAGAAGATGAATTGGACAAGGTGTTCAAAGAAATAATTGAAGAAAAATTCAAAGATGAAGGACAACTTAAAGCGTCTATACATTAAACTGAATTGACATTTTCACTATTAGGTGTCTTTAATCAAGACAAGACAAATATCCATACCTTTCAAGATAGCAGGTGGTAGAACCTCAAGAAATTTATGGACTCAATGAACAATCACACATCATGGAAGACCAATAATTGCCACCAAATGACAGATATGAAAATACATGGAACAAGAGAACAATTATGTGATGCCAATCTGGTGAAGATTGACATGGATAAGGATAAGATATCAATGGATAGATAATCAAGCATGGAATGACTTGGGATCTAAAACGAGAAAAATCCAATTATTTGGTATTCTCTAATGCTTCGGGGTTAAAGCTCCTACGAAGTGAGGGCACGCTTTCCCCTTGTACAACATACAACAGGCATAACAAAGAAGATGACTGCCTCATTAGGTTTTGTAGGTATTTATAGGTTAATTTATCTGTCCAAGTCGACATCAAAGGTTTATTGAGGTGATTGTATATGATTGACTATTTGTCAGGTACACAAGTTTATTTTACAGCTTTGGTATAATATTGTGTATGTATGTCCATCAACCATGGTCTGGGATAAGATTCTCAACAATTTATTACTATAAAAAGAAGGTTATCCCTCAAAATATTTTTAACATTTGACAGTCAAGTTTTGTGTGGGCGGCCTTACTCTATTTGTTTGGTTGGTAGACTGCCTCCATTTATCTTGTTAGGGCAAGCAATGTGCGGCCCATCACTTGGAAGCAGTGTGCTTCTCCTTATCTTGTACTTTGTTCTATTGTTAATGTTTTGGCTATTTTTTGATCTTTCTCTATCTTTCCCCTTGTACAACATACAACAGGCATAACAAAGAAGATGACTGCCTCATTAGGTTTTGTAGGTATTTATAGGTTAATTTATCTGTCCAAGTCAACATCAAAGGTTTATTGAGGTGATTGTATATGATTGACTATTTGTCAGGTACACAAGTTTATTTTACAGCTTTGGTATAATATTGTGTATGTATGTCCATCAACCATGGTCTGGGATAAGATTCTCAACAATTTATTACTATAAAAAGGTTATCCCTCAAAATATTTTTAACATTTGACAGTCAAGTTTTGTGTGGGCGGCCTTACTCTATTTGTTTGGTTGGTAGACTGCCTCCATTTATCTTGTTAGGGCAAGCAATGTGCGGCCCATCACTTGGAAGCAGTGTGCTTCTCCTTATCTTGTACTTTGTTCTATTGTTAATGTTTTGGCTATTTTTTGATCTTTCTCTATTTTTGAAGTATGTGCTGTATTAATATTATTTAGGTTATATGGTCAACTCTCCATCATTGTGCGCCATTTGGTGCATTAATGACGTCGTCACAAAGCAGTAATGCCAATACTCTCATACAAGAACAGAGAATCCAAGGAATTCAAGCATGCAAGTAGAGAGGAGATTTTTGCAATGTACACATATGCTACACTGTTCATGGTACTATCTATATATAAGTTCAAAACTGTTGGAGAGAGATTAAGTATAATCAAGTTTCTTAAGGGTACATTAAGGTTAAGATATTTAGTGCCCAATCAAAGTGTGACAAAGCCACCGATGAATTATGTACAATGAGATAGAAAAAATAAAGTAACAAGTGTAAATTACAATAATAATACACTTTAATGACTTAGGTTTTTAGGGAAGAAAAAAATGAGAGACTTGAGTGAACTTTGAGGGAAAATAGTGTTGTTTTTATTTTCCTGAACCCCAGAAAGTGGCTGGTCCTTGGTGAGCATAGCAGTGAGAACCCCTTGCTCACCCGCAAAGAGAAGTGACTCTGCTTAATTCCACTTATTCTCTCCTCTGCCCCTCCCATGCATTGACAAACCTGCCCAAGAGGAAGGGTAGCAGGGTGCTTACCTGTCTCTGCCTTGACCAACCAGAGAAGGTGGCAAGGAGCATTGCCTACCCCAGTTTTTATTTTGTAAGTTATGACTTCTATCCTATAGTGCAGTGCTAATCCTTTAGTGATGTAGTCTAACTAAATCCCCAAGGAACCTAGGGATTAAATTGCTGAGAGGATTTTGTCTCCATTTTTGACAAATGGTGTCCGTAGTCCAACAAAATATAACATAGGTTGTCATGTACCTAAATTTTCATGGTTAAATGGTATGTAATCATTAAGCTTAATGTGATGCAAACATGTTTAATGACAATTCAGTATTTTTTGATTGGGCTTAAATCAATTTGAACAGCATTAGTTGTACTTTTAATGATGTTATAAATAATTATAAATTAGCTCATGATTACATTTTGCCCTTTTGATTAAAACTTGTGCTTTTATGTCAATAGACATTTCTTTGCGAGTCCTATGTTAATGATGGGATGTTATGGATGCCCATAGTGATCAGTCTTTGTCAGCTGATGGTTGGTGCAATGTGCACCTTCCATTCTTAAGATTTTGAGAAGTCAACTGAGTAAATTTCCATTATGAGTAAAAGCTCAAATATCACAAAATTCGCACTTTAAACCTGGACAGATTCTAGTCTCAACATCTATTCCCATACTCTGAATGAAGCCTTTAAGGGCTATGGACATCAATTTGTGCATGTTGATTGTCCAGAATACTAAACCCCATTGTTTCTGCACAATGAATTACTCATCCTTAGTGCTGGAATAGGGAAAAGAAGTTGAGTCTATGGTTTTTGGAGCACTGGATTTGTAGTGGAGTGTTGTGTCTTGTGCTGGAGCTCCCTCAGTGGAAAACAACGCAGATTTTGCTTAATAACATTGGGAACAGTGTAAAGGATGGTTAAAACATGTTGCAGAGCTTTGAAATGACAAATTTAACAAAGATTGTTCAAATCCTGTGAAGAAACTTTAATGCCTGTTCTCCAATAGAAGTTGCAGTGAAATTTTTCCTACAAAGCATGGATAACTAAGGATCTAATCTGCTAACTCCTTTGGAAAAGTAACTAGAAATCAAATAAGGCGGCAAGAGAGAGACAAGATATTAATAGGTTTAAAATTCCAGTGCAGGGAAACATCCACTTGTAAATAGGCTTACTATTAATCACCAACTCTCTTTACAAGCATTCAAGTATGTAGTTCATATGGGTTCCATACACACCTCAATCACATAAAGGAATCTAGGTTCTTGTTTAAATTGGTATATGAATTGAGATATTCAATCCTATGATGTATATGGGATTTACTCAATTTTAGTGTTTGTGAATAGGTGACGATGATATGAGCCTATAAGTGAAGTATTTGTAATCCTCACATAGTCTAATGATACTTCATTATATGTATAATATGTCCAATCAACTATTTTCTTAAGATTATTGTACGAACATCATACATTGCAAATGCAGCCACTAGACATCATTAGATCACACATTTCAACATGCTCCTTTAAAGATGATCAGGGGAATTAATAAAGAAACAAGGGAAAGTTGACATTAGATTACAGCCCCCCTTGATGACAACTTAGCTTATCCCCCAGTAGTTGCAAAGATGCACAAAATTTGCTTCCGTCAAGGACTTGGTGAAGAGATCAGCAGTTTGTGTCTCTCCAAGTCCATATCCTTATCTTGTGCAGGTGCACTGCTGATGCACATTGGATATGTTATAGCATGCAGCTTTTAACCCAACCTCTGTTTGTTGTTCAAACCTTGTGGAGTGGTCCATCTTTGGCTTTGGATTAGCTACTCTGCTCATAAAATCTCTAAACAGTAATCTGTTCAAAACATTTCAATTATGTGTATGGCTTATCGGTTGGCAAGAGGAGAAGAATGCTTTGGAAAAGGGACCCTAAGATTAAAATCGAAAGTGCTGCCCTTTTCCTCCCTTTTGGATTTACGCAGCTGCTGTATGCATTTAAGACCAATTTTCTTCTATAACGTTTCACCACACTTGCATGAAAGATTATTGGTTACCATGAGGTGCATAAGACTTCTGAAGGATGTGGCTTAGTTTTAAATTCCCTTGCTCCTTTTCTCATTGATCTGATTGAAAGATGAAAACAATTATTTGTATCCAATGTCACCAAAAGGCTTCTATAACTGGCTTTGTTTATTTCCTTTCTAACATGTTTTGGCCCCCATCTTTAATCAATCAATTCATGTGAAATGGTGCAATGCCAAAAAATGGTCAAACAAAGTCCTTTTTCAATGAAATCTGAAACGGAGGTTCATGGTGGGTCCTACTTTGTCATGGAAGTACTAATTTGGAGGTCCAGAGGCAATTAGGGTGTCAATTGGAGGCTAGAGAACAGGTGATCTTTGGGACTCTCACCACTATACTGCAACGGCTGATGCTTTGCATATGAAAACCTTGACAACTTGTCTGTTCTGTAACTGGCCAGTATATCCATAAGAGGCCACAAGCATGCTCCAACAAGGATTGCTGCTAGAGGGGAATTATTTCTGCGCTCAAATGCAATTTTGCTGCAACTGACATGTAATGGAGGACCTTCATATTTGCACTTGGGACACAAGTTGCAGGGGCATCTGCCTTCATTGTTGTGGCTCTGCTTTTCTGTATCCTGAATGATCAGTAAATGTGACATGCTTGCCCTGCCATGTGGTAAAATCATCCAAGTGACAAGCATTTTCTGCACAGGGAAATTCTGCCTCTAATACTACAAACTGCAAGAAGTGCACCGAGGGCAATATTGTGAGGCAAAAACAGGGAAGAAACGACAAAAGTGGATTCAAAGTGTTCAGTGGTCTTGAAGTTGATTTTCAGGAGGCAGGAAAAACTGTAGTGCTATAGTATTATCTCCACTAATAGTTTACTAACATCTGAAGGTTTCACTGAGGGGCCAGGTAAAATCATTATGGTTTCTGATTGAACAGGTGAAATGTGCCACTTGTACCTGGGTTAGAGGTGGTGCCTATATAGAATCTTCTAACCAGGTACTGTGAAGGAAATATCCGGTGGCATATCCTATCACCTTTGTATAACCTGTGGTTTGTTCCACCATAAAAATTTAAGATAGACAAACTAAAAAACAAAAAGTTTTTAGAATTCTTTCTACACTGTACAAGGGCCAGCTAATTTTTGACAGCGGTGAATTACCTGATATGCACCTTTTGACAAAATTGAAACATGCTAAGTTGAAAGCATTCTGAAAATGTTCATTAAGATGAATCTAAATGTCAACTTATTTTTTGGGAGGTGCAGAATCTCAGTAACATTCGTTGACAAGGATGGTGAAGAAAATACTATCAAAGTGCCAGTAGGAATGTCGATGCTTGAAGCTGCTCATGAGAATGACATAGAGCTTGAAGGTGCCAAATTGTCTTTATGGGCAATCAAATTATAGTGTAGGCATATACGTTTTTTCTTCTTTTCCATTTACCTTTCTAATTCTTTTTGGCTGCTATAATTGTTCAGGGGCATGTGAAGGATCACTCGCCTGTTCTACTTGCCATGTTATTGTCATGGTAAATTCTTCTCCTATATTTTATTGGGCACCACATGTTTGTGGTATTTTGTTTTGTTTTTGTTCTCACTGTCTAGGGGTTATCTTTTTACAGGATGAGGATTACTATAACAAGCTACCGGAGCCAACAGATGAAGAGAATGACATGTTAGATCTTGCTTTTGGCCTTACGGAAACGTGAGTCTTTTTTTTTTTTCTAAAAATTTAGTACAGAATGTGTCTTATGGTGTGCTACCAGATATTGATTTTGGTTTTTCATTTTAATATGCAATGTACCTTATGATGTACTGCTATACAGTGTAATATCGGGTTAGTGCTTTTGGCCTGACAGGAATGTAAGTGTTTTTTATCAAATATGTTAGTGCATAATTTCTGTTATGATGTGTTACCAGAGATTGATTTTGGTTTTAATTTTTTATTATAATACGGAATGTCTTGTGGTGAACTGCCAAATAGTATAATTTTGGGTTATTGCTCATTGATCTGTTGTTTATTTTGGCCTTTTCAATTCTTCAGAACTTAATGAAGTGGCTTTTGGTGTGCTACCAGATAGCTAGTTTGGTTCTCCTCTCAGCCATGTCTTTATGCTGGGCTACCAAATATTGATTTTGGTTTGGTGTTTGTGTAGGTCTCGGTTGGGTTGTCAAGTCATCGCTAAGCCGGAGCTTGATGGGATGAAAGTTGCTTTGCCTTCTGCCACGAGGAATTTTGCTGTAGATGGATATGTTCCCAAGCCCCATTAGGATGATATTTTCTTGATCTTTGTTCTTATTCCTGTAATAACAATCGGCATCACTTTTATATAGAGTCATGGCAATTTTTGTAATGAGAGCAACAATGATTTTTGTCAAGGTTTTTATCATTTCTTATTTTACCTGCCTGCTTCATTATTCTGCCCAACCATTTTTGTGGATTGTTTAATGAGCCTGAAAAATATGGGTTCTAGCAAAGTTGACATTGCCTACTGCTAGAACCTGTCCTCTCTACTGTTTGCCTTCGACGTTCAAATTGCATTGACAATAATGATAACAGAAGCCCGCATCTGTTCTCTCGAGGATGCAATAATATTTGAATGTGCTTCAACAAGTGCCACCCAGATCAGTTGTATTTGCATGCATTTGGGATTTTTTTCTCGGATATGTTATACATGTATTTCCTGTTGGCTGAGTCGTCCAAATATGTGTGGTGCAGTAATGTCATTATTTTAAGGGTATCATGCCTGGAATAAAGGGTATCCTGTGTAATATAACAATAGTTTAACAATAAATTCAATTCATACCATTTTTATAGTCCGTATCACTAAACAGTGCTTTTTGTGGCATAACCACCACGTGTTTTTTTGATTTTATATTTTCAATGCAATGCACTGATAGTAGAAAACCGCAATTTACTTTTTGACATGTACGAAGAGTATTTAATTTAATATACAAAAGTGAATGGTTTTATATAGGGTGTTGAGAGCCCAGGGACTGGCTTCTAGTTTAAAAGCTAATCATTTTGAATATAGTATTGTAAATTGTTAAGCTTGTAATATGAAGGGATTATACTATAAATTAGAGTAGTGTAAATTGTTAAGCTTGTAATATGATCACAATATGATGTGATTAAGCTGTAAAATATTATGGAAGATTCATTTGAATTTGGAAGATTTATTTTAATTTGTTTTCTTATAAGTAATTTTTTGTTTTTTGTTTTTGGTTCCTGTCAAAATCACTTGGGGTTTGCACCCAACCTGAGTAACACCAGCCTTTAGCATGGCCTGATTTTTGCCCAGAGGGTTTTGAATCAGTGACTTTACGGTGGAGTGCCTTAACAGAATACCCTGTCACCGTGCTAATATAAAATTTTAATTTTTTTAAGCAATCCTTGTTTAATAGTTATTTATTTATATTTTTATTAGCATCTATTTGTAAGAGCTTCTCACTTCAAATATATTGATATATTTTATTCAAAAGACTACAATTTTAAGATTTTTATATACAGTTAAAGCTGAAAAAAAATCTATTCCATATGAGTTTCTTTTCAAGTTAGTGGCTTGCGTTGTTGACAGTATACCTTGAACTTGACTTCATTGGTTCTGCTATGGCTTGCATTAAATAAGATAAAGTAAAAATGAGGGTGTTGGTAGGCACACTATACCACATGGTCATACCATGATACAATTTACCACATGGACTGCACATTAGGCCAACATTATGTGATCACATTAGCTTCTAGTTTAGATTATTGAGCCTTTTGGATATGTAATTGCTTCCTCAAACTTAAAACAAGGATCATGATATTTTCCATTTCCTATTTTCCCTGACATCAAAGGCAAACTTGACATCAAAGGCAAAGGCTATTCATATTCTTGGATCTCCATACTTTGCTTTTGTTGAAATTGTAACTAGTTTCGGTCTTCATAATTGTTGTTGTACTATTTCAATATGTATCCTATGTAACAAACAAAAGAAAAAAAGAGAAAGCTAATATTATTAAAGCATAAGTTTCATGCTAATTAATGGTCTTCTAGGTAAAAGCATGTTTTTCATGCTTCTAGGGTTTGTTAGGTCTTATGATTTATTGTCATGAGTCAAATGAGTCAGCATCATGTTTATAAGGCCCTTCTGGGCAAAATGTAATTGGGAAAATAATTATTTTCGAGTCTAAAAAGTCTTGGAAACTCCATAAGTACAAGTTTCCCTTGGAAACTTCAAGTCACCCTAAAGGAGGGAATTCAACCCTTTGGAAACACTATACAAAGGAGCAGTTTGATTTCATTTGTGACTCACTCACCAAGAAGTTTGATCACAAGGAAAAAGTTCGATCTATAGCTGGAAAGCAAGAATTCTAATAGAGTGAGAAGAAGAAGAAAAATTGTTTTTGGGCTATTTCTCTCTCACATGTGCGAAAATCTAGCGTTTCTGCAGCTACAAAGAAGGTCGAGATTGTAGATCCAAGTTGCAGTAAGACAAAGTGTAATCTCTTGTTGTTGAAAGGAAGAATACTCTATTTTGACCTTGTTGACCACATTGCTTTTATTGAAAATGAGACTAATTTCGGTCTTCATAATTGTTGTTGTACTCATTTCGATATGTATCCTATGTAACAATTAAAAGAAGAAAATGCAAAAATATTCTTATTAAAGCATGGTGTTCATGCTTTTTATTAATGGTCTTCTAGGTAAAAGCATGCTTTTCATGCTTCTAGGGTTTGTTAGTTCTTATGATTTATTGTCATGAGTCAATATCATGTTTATAAGAGCCTTATGGGCAAAATGTAACTGGAAAAAGAACTATTTTTGAGTTTAGAAAGTTCTCGAAACTCCAAAAGTACAAGTTGGCCTTGGCAACTTCAAGTCACCCTAAAGGAGGGAATTTGACCCCTTGGAAAGGCTATATAAAGGCGCAGTTCGATTTCATTTGTGACTCACTCACCAAAAAGTTTGATCTCAAGGAAAAAGTTCGATCTATCACTAGAAAGCAAGAAGACAAGAAGAGTGAAGGTCTAGAAGAAGAAAACTTGTTTTGGGCTATTCTCTATCACACGTGCGAAAATCTAGGGTTTCTACATCTACAAAGAAGGTTGAAATTGTAGATCCGAGTTGTAGTAGGATGAAGTGCAGTCTCTTCTTGTTGAAAGGAAGAATACTCTATCTTAGCCTAATTGACCTTGGGATGCGTTGTCTTGCTTAAGGAAGGTCTCAAGAGGAAGTTGGATTAGGGTTTTTGCAGCTGCTACAAGGTCGACGCTGCAAGTTGAAGGAGCAATATTGAAGTTGGGAAGTCGAAGTTGTTGGACACCTAATCCTCAATGGGTTAGTGTGGAAGCCGAATGGACAAAAGGAGTCCAAGAGACCTTGGGATGTGAAACCCAACGGTTACATAGTGTACTATAAATATATATCATTTGTCAATAAAAATTGTACTGCATGTTTTATCTTTCATATTTTCTCTTGCTGCCCATGTGTGTTTAACATGGTATCAGAGCGGGCGATTGCTGGTCCTGCTCCAATTTGAGCCACTTGTTTTGTGGTCTCTATATATATGTCAGTTCTGCGTTACCTGACCTCTGACTCTGCCTTATTCCCCTCAGACCTGAAATAACCTGCCTCTGCCAGCACTGCACATCTGTCCATACTGTCAATTTTTACAGCACTGTCATTTCTTGTTTTAGCGCTGAGGTCTGACGGTGCCACTGCAGAGATACGCCACCAGCTCCTGGTATGCGTATGGTTCGAAGTTGAATGGTATGCGCATGGTTTTTGAATATTAATGATGTTGAATGAATGCGTTATGTTAGAAGTTGAATGCGGTTTTGAATCATTTGAACGCTGTTGAATGAATCTGCTGCGCCACGCAGAGATACTTGTATTGCTTTAACGTTTGAATGGTATATGCGTTATGGTATATGTGTTAAAACGACTTTGGTATAACGCTGTGGCTTGAACGTTGAATGGTATAACGTTGTCACTGAATCATTTGAACGCTGTTTTAACGCTGTATATATTGAATGGAGTCCAGTGGTATAAAGCATTTGAACTATTGAATGCGTTGAATGGTATCAGAGCCTTTAATAATGCTCTGCAGCACTGCAGTTACATTGAATACTCCTCTCCACCGAGTCCCTCAATATCACCCTCCAATCTGATGTCTCTGTCACACTAAAATGCCATTTACATTGAACGCTCCCATTCCCATCGGAGGTGGTTCCATACTCCACGCTTCAAACACTGTAAACACATAAAATCCCACATATTACCTCCTGTCAGCTATATTCTCTCTACGCCACTCTGATGAATCTTCCAATCCTGCCTCTCCTTGTTTTGCCAGACCTGTCTTCCTCCCGTTTTTCATTCACTCAGTAGTAACGTCTCTCGAATTTGCAATATTAGAACAATTTTCGAGTCCGGCTGTTGGAGAAGAGTACCTGTTTGGTCCAAGCAAGCCCCGGTGCCTCACAAGATTCACGTAATACAAATTATCAAACCTCAAAGGACTCAAACGATCCATTGGGTGACCCTGTTTAGACTACCACGTCCAGTGGTAGGGCACGCTCATTTGAGAAGCCCTGCATGGGCGTTGTCCATGGAAGGGTCGATAGCGTTGAAGTGAGTGAGTAGTGGATTTGCCAATTGTGTGACCACCTGAAAGTGCAATCATATCAAGTAAAGAGAGACCTTTAGATTCAAAGATTTTGCATAGCCGAGTGACATTAGAATCGCCTCTGGGAAAGTTGTTAAGGACATTGGATTCTAGAGAGACACACCAATGTCCATGGCCTTCAGTGTATGCCATGATGGTCTGTGCATCAGAACAGTTGCATCTCTAGCCAAAATAGCCAGAATCTCTGCACAAGAGATAATCCCCGGGCGTGCTTTTTCCAACGCCTTCTTAGACTGGACAACCACATCAAACCCATCTCTCTCGGCCCGATTACCTCTGGTGGATGGAATTAATATAGACCCATCACAGCCCTCTACAAAACAGTCATGGAAGAAGAGTCTCAGACTGTTGATGGGTTTCGGCTCGTATCAGAAAAATGGTGATGGGCGTAAAGCCTGCAGGAGAAGAAGCACATATCATCTTCATATTGCTTCGGGGGGAGTATAAAAAGACTCCACATGGAAATGTAAATGTGGTAGATGTGGTCATAATTCATTTGAGAAGCATACTCTAGTGCGTTGAATGCTAGCGACTCCACTCCACCGTGCGGCCTTCCGAACAGTCGGCCTTTCGTCAATAAGGTAGCCGAGTCCATCTGTTGAAGTCTTGTTCAAAAGGGTATAGTCTATTCTTGCTTGCAGTGGTGTAGTTTGATCTTCATCGAAGCATTTTTGGACAGACACAACGAGCTTTTAGGAGTCAACTTTTTGGTGCAAGCAGTCAACCTGCTTTTGGTTCAACTAGCACACCTGCATTTGTATCTACTTCAACACTTGCCTTTGGTCAGACAATTGCCTATGGTCAAGTATCTATTGCATCTACACCAGCGACATTGTCTTCCATTCCTTTTGGTAATAAACCACCTGGATTTGGCGGTAGCACATTTGCATCTTCACCAGGTTCTGCATTTAATTCACCATTTGGAGCGACCTCCTCATCCACCCGTTTTGGGACAGCTTCTTCAGCTCCATCTCTTTTTGGATCTTCAACAACATCAGCCTTTAGAGTGGAACCCACGCAGGAATATGTTCATAAAAAAAAAGAATGTCATATGGACCCAATCCTTTACTTGGAAGATTAACAACTTCAGAAGCAAGCTTCTCTAGTTCTGCGTTTTGTTCTTCTAGTTGAATTTCCAACCGATATTTTTGTTATCAAGAAACCCAGGGCAGGAGATGATGGACAGAGTTTGAGGCCATTCTTATGATATCGCAGCGTTAACCATATGTTGTCTTAATTGTTGAGGCTACAAAAATTTTGGAGCTCTACAAATCGGATTTCTGGTTTGGTACGAAAGTAGGAGACGTGGTTTTATATGAGTTATATGGGGCCTTGAGTTTGTGTCCAAAATTTATATGGTCTATGGTCGATGAATCATAGAAGCTAATCTCATTTATGTTGGGGTCTTGTTATCACTGGAAAAAAAGAGCCTGTGTGCTGCAAACCTGTCAAGATGGACATTCTGTTAAAGCAGCAATATTGGGATTGCTGTGAAGTGAGAACATGAGCAGACATCAATGCAAATTAATTTGTGTTGAAAATTTGGAAAATTAATTTTCTAAAACCATTATTGTTTTTTACAAGTGCATTTTTGGTCATTTATTGATTTGATTGTTTGAATAATGGAGAAAATTCATGGATTATTGGAGTCTTTAAGCACTCTAATATTATCTATTGATGGAAGCACAGTTAAAGTCAGCAAAGACACTCTCAAAGATATTCAAACATCTTTACAACATGCACAAGAAAACATTGATTTTTTGCAGCTTGAATCTCAGCTATAGCGAGCAGAATTACAACAATGGAGTCATCATTCTGAACCTGTTTCTGTTCAGAATAATGAAACAAACTCCCATAAACAACAAGACAATAATGTTACAATTGATTCAGATCTAGTGCCCAATAAAGCAGCAGTTGTACATGCAGATGCAGAAATTCAGTCTGCACTTCCCAAGCCCATCATCAGACCTTGGGAATAGCTTGTCCACAACAAGCACAGAACTGGTCTTGGATATGACAAGGACTTGTCATTTCATATTCCAGACTACTCCAAGCCCGTTCAGTTTCAGAGTGCTGGATTTATTCATGACAGTTCACCTGCTCCTCATGACAGTTCACCTCGAGTTGTTCCAGATTTTACCACTCTTCCACAGCAACAACAACAACAACAACAAAAACAACAGATCGTGAAATGCCAACACTGTGACCGAGTTGGCCATATGAAAGATCACTGTTTTGATCTTCATCCATGTAAGCACTGTCATAAAACTAGCCATTCTTCACACAGATGCTTCAAAAACAAACGTCCTGCAAGAACAAAGATTCATCTTGGATGGATCGCTTCTTGGTAATGGGCATCAACAACCAAGAAGATATTCCAAACAAATGTCAGAACTTGTTCCAGAGTATTGAACAGTCTTGCAGTTGAGTTTTCTCCATCATCTCACCTTGTATCTGACAGGGGGGGAAATGATGGTCATCTACAAGCTTCAAAGTCACATCAAGCGAGCCTGAGCCACAACCCGCCACACCAGTGTCAGAGTTGTAGCCAGAGACAAAGATGCCCCTGAACATGCCTTCAGTTGGCAATCTGGAACACTTCCTCTAGCAGAAGACTTCAGCTTCTTGCCAGTTTTGGAAGAATTCCAGGAACGAAATTGAGAACACTTCCTCTAGCAGAAGACTCCAGCTTCTTGCCAGTTTTGGAAGAGTTCCAGGAATTGCATTAAGCATTCCAAAGTTGTTGGTCATCCTTAAACCATCACAGGTTGAGACTTCCCTTTTCAGGTTGAAGTTCTCCCTTTTATGCGGGGTGAGACCTCCCTTTCATGGTTGAAGGTTTCCCTCTTTAAAACAATAGGATCACTTCCTCTAGCAGAAGACTTCAGCTTCTTGCCAGTTTTGGAAGAGTTCCGGGAACTGCACTAAGCGTTTCAGTGTTGGTGGTCATCCTTAAACCACTGCCCTTTAAACCAACATTTCATAGAGCGCATTCAGCCTAGTGCTGCCATGTATTTTTTGCACATTTTGTATTACAACTCTCTTCTTGGACTCATAATAACCCTTCGGATTAAGGGGGGAAATGTTGGACACCTAATCCTCAATGGGTTAGTGTGGAAGCCGAATGGACAAAAGGAGTCCAAGAGACCTTGGGATGTGAAACCCAACGGTCACATAATGTACTATAAATATATATCATTTGTCAATAAAAATTGTACTACATGTTTTATCTTTCATATTTTCTCTCGCTGCCCGTGTGTGTTTAACAAAAGTTGCATTTTGACGTTGGTTAGTGCTAGATCAAGGAATGACTTGTTGGAAGTGCTGACTTGCTACTTGGAGAAGGACTTGGTCTAGTGTTTGAGTCTTTGTTGTCTTATCTGAAGTAGATTCTGTAAGAAAAAAGTTTTTCCGGGTTTTTCCCTTGGAGATGTTTTGCCGTGGATGAGACTCTAATTTCCATGTCTTTTGCTGCTACTATTTTTTTTTTGATATTGTTTGATGAAAATATCTAAATAAAGAACAAAAGAAGACTAAGTTCACAAGGAAAATTTATTTCATAAGTTGCCACTTTGAATTTTCCAATATGGTATCAGAGCTAAGGTGAACAAGAAGGCAGCTGGAAGGATCATCTTGCGAACACAAAGTAGGGTTTGCTTGTCAAGGGGAATCATTTGCAAAAGAAAAAGAAGTTGAATACCTATTGATTCAGAAGGAGGGTTTCTACATTGAAAAAGATCAAGATTACAGAAAGCTTTCATCAAAGGAAGACTTGAGAGGAAAACTACAAGAAAGCTTGTTTCTTGAGAGGAGGAGATCTATTTAAAGGCTCATTGAAAGACATCTTTGAAGGAAGCATCGAAAGGATCTTGGTATCATTTATCACTTTTGAAAGCTATTATTGGACGAATCCTAGGAAATATCTTTCAAGGACATTGTTGAAGTTTCTTCAAAGGTCTTGAGGGCATTAAGAAAGGTTGGAGACATCATCAAGGATGAGGAGAATCTTGGTTGTCTAATAAGTATCATATTATTACTATATGTATGAATCTATAGGTCACACGGGTTCTTTATGCAAGGATAGAAATAAGCTTGTTGGAGTATCAAATTTCCTAGCATGGAAGAAAATGATTGACTTGACACTTATAGAACATGAGGTAATGCAATATATAATTGGATAAATTACTGAACCTAGAAAAGGCATGACTCAAAAACTAACAAAGTACAAGAAAGGGGAAGTAAGGGCACAAAGTATCATAGTTGAACCCATTAAAGATCCTCTTGTTCCATTTGTTGTGAATTTGAAAACTTCGAAGGCTATGTATGATAAGCTAGTGAACTTGTACTCTATAAGTACATCACGACAAAAGATGTCTTTGCAAAATAAACTATACAAGAGGAAGAAATCAAGCGATGAGGACATGACATCCTTTCTAATGAAGATCTCTCAATTAAGAGATCATTTGAAGGGGTTTGGAGAGACAATTTTTGATTTGGAAGTGACCATATGTGTATTGTGGGGTCAATGCATTTTGGAAGAATCTAGGATCAAGGTAAAATATGACATTGGATCAGATGAACAATGTCAAGTCTTTCTAGCTCGAGTCAAGAAGCTGAAGAAGGGAAAGTCTGGGAAGTCCAAGAAGAAATATGTCCCAAGTTCAATGCTTTAAGTGCATATGGACACTTTAAGAGGCACTGTCCATCCAACAGAACAACAAGAGAAAGGAAAGAAGTGAGGTTCACATAGTTGAAGAAACATGAGAACTTGAGAAGAAGTCGAAGAAAGAAGATGTTAAAGATATTTACTATTGAAGAAGAAAAACTATCTGCCAGGTTCTTCATGAGGACTAATCTTTCCTTTAAAATAGTATGCATTGTTGTTTATTTGAAAAGAATTTTGATTTTGCATAACATCATAGAGAAGAATGTGATAGTAGCATATGTAGAGTCTACTTGGTCAAGTTGTTTTGTGAAAATAATCTAGTCTTTAAAAGTAGATATATAGACCATTTTGCATAGTGTTCATCCATGCATTATATAACATTGTGTTAGAGGTAGTCATCCTGCTAAGGTGGATCATCATGATCCCATAAGAACCATCATTTTAGAGGTTCCTGGAAGAAGCATTATGACAAGGTTAGTATACATTCCGTGTAATGTGGAAACAATACTGATAAAGGGATGAATGAATGCAATGGCTCAGGATGCAAACTCATTATGAAACATATAGCTAGATGATAGAATAAGAGGCATAGGGATACACATTGGAAGTGACTCTATGATAAGATTCATGTGGGTAGAATCTTGTAACATGCTCTATATGATTATGTGATGTTTTAAAGGAAAATTTGGCTTACTCAAAGGATTAAGGATTTCTCTAGATTATATATAGAATAATAATTAACATCCAATATAATCTTTGGAAGAAAAAGTTGTCACTTGGTAATCAAGTGTAATGTCTCCTAATAATAATAAAAATAATATATAATATAATATCATATTAAAAAATAAATAAATAAATGATAAACAATAAAGAAAATATAATAATAGTAAATAAATAATAAATAATGAAGAAAACATAATAATAATAAATAAATAAAATAGTAAATAACACTTTGGAGTTAAATTAAGAGAAATATAAAAACAATAAAAAACAGTAAAAATAAGTAAAGTTAACAAAAAGTAAAATAAAATAAGAACGAGTTAAATTAAGAGAACTATAAAAATAGTAAAAATAAGTAAAGTTATCCAAAAGTAAAAATGAATGAAATAAGAAAGAATTATATTAAGAGAAATACTAAATTAAGTTAAACTTAAAATAAAGAAATAAAAGTTGCATGTTGACACATGGAACGTGTGCATGCGGTTCCTCTTCCAATGTTTGCTTTATTTAATAGATGGTGAGGAAGATGAGAGATCATTCTATGATTCCATCATCCATTCCCTTGGAAGAAAAGTGTTGTGAGACAAAGAATTTCCTGGCAGTAGTACGTTGATTGAGGGCTCGAGGGTGGCTAGTTGTAGCCATATAGATTTTGTGCAACTGAGCCTACGGTTGGGTGGAGAATCGTCCCCAAAACTTTGTTGCGGTTAGCAGCATTCAAATAACGTTCAATTCCGAAATCACAAGTAAGGAATATCATCGCCACATGTAAGTTGTCTCTGCTCATATTTCCGAAATTTTATATTAAATAGTTGATAAATTGTGTGTTGATTACAAATTGCATAATTAATCTAATTAATTGCATGTATTAATTTCGGGGTTGTTACATATGGTATCACAGCGGGTTCAACTCTGTGACCTCTAAGTAAAAGTTTGAGAAAAATACTTGATTAAATTCATCAATAATTAATTTTGCTTGCCGTGATGATAAGAAGAAACAACTATAATTTTTTTTTCTACAATAATTATTACATAAATATGATTATTTTTTACAATAAGTATTATAAAAAGTATTAAATAAATGTCATTACTTTTATAAAAGTAGTTAAACTTTTTTTTTTTTTTTTAAATATGAAAGTTGGAGATATATATAGTAGTATGGATACTCTAAATACATTATTATAATCAGATATCATTTTTTAGGATTCAACTACTTTAAGTGAGTCATTATTATAATTTTTTTATTTAAATAAAAAGAAAAAACATAATGAGTCATTATTATAATTTTTTTATTTAAATAAAAAGAAAAAACATAATCAATAATATATATGCACATGCTATTAATCTCAATCTATAATGAATTGCTTGTCTTTAGAATTAATTTTTTTTTTTATATTTAAAATAAAAACCCGTTTAAATTAATTGTTTATATAATTATTATTAGAAACTTTATGATATAATTATTATTTTAAATAATAAAAAAAAAGTAATTCGGTGGCTCGCAGATCTCGCAGATCTGCTTTCTGATCTCGCAGATCTCTTCTTCGGTGTAGTCTCACTGCGGTTCTTCCTGTAATCTGCGGTTCTTCGTGCGGTTCTTCCTATTCTCACTGCGGTTCTTCCTGTAATCTGCGGTTCTTCGTGCGGTTCTTATCTGCGGTTATTAGGGTTATGCGATACGGTTTCATCGCCTAGCAAGGGCTTGGCCGCTAACCTGTAATTTTCCGCGAAGCTCCCTTTTTTACTATTTACTATTTCCATCCGCTGCTCAAGATTTCAGCTAAGGATTTGATCTCGCCACCTCTATTCTGTTGCCCACGATTTAATTCGGTAGCCATCTTTCCAGCCCGACGGCTTCCTTATGGCATATATCCTTGTGTTAAAGTCGCATTTGCAGCGTAAAGATCTGGACAGTCTTACATATTAATATACCAGGGTTGCTTTGGTATTTACTGCGGTTTTTCTTCTTCGTGCGGTTCTTATCTCTAATTCAGATCTTTACGGATCTGCGACTAGGGTAAATTCTTACGTGGTTTGATCTGTGGCGAGGAAGAACTTTTGATCTCCACTGATCTGCGACAGTGACTAGATCTGCGATTTGGCTTTCGATCTGGTGCAGATCTGCGTAAAATATGGCTCCGAGCTTCGCAAAAATAACTGGTGGCTCATCCGCCTCTGGAGGGCAATCTCCTGCCCATATCGTGAGTGAAGCCCCAGCTCCCACTATCCAAATGGTCCAGGACTCACTCGATGAAGCTTTGAAGTTCTCCGAAAGTGCCCTAATTTGCCGGTTCAATGGTTTTTGGCCGCGGCTTATAGAACTCCACAATTGGATCTCGGAGGTATGGAAGCCTATCATTTCTGATGAAATTAATATCTACCCCTGTGCTAGAGGTTTCTTTATAGTAGATTTTGAAAATCCTGAAAGCAGACAATGTATTCTAGATTCCGGCCCTTGGTTTTGGGAAAAATCAGGCCTATTCATGAAGCTATGGAACCCATCATTCGATCCCTCTACAGCAGTGATAACCTCAGCACCAGTTTGGGTGAGATTGCCAAGCCTACCCTTGCATCTCTGGAATCTCTCCTCGCTAAAAGCCATCGGAAATGCAATTGGGAAATTTCACTGCAGGTGCCCAGAAACAGAGGAATATGCCAGAACCACCTATGCACGCATCTGTGTGGAAATGGATTTCAGCGCCGGATTCCCAGCTGAAATAAACCTAACAAGTAAAGACTATGTGTGGAACCAGAAGCTTGATTATGAAAGTGTCCTCTTCAGATGTCGATCGTGCTTTGAGACGGGGCATCTAGCCAAAAATTGCCCAAAAGCCTCTGAGAAAAATTTTGCTAGAAAAAACCACCACAGATCTACATGGTGGGAAGGAGCACAAAAAGAACACTACACTGTCATCAAAGAAGAATATTCTAGAGAAAACTCTGAGTCACAAGAAATCAAGGAAGAAGGAAACAACTCTCAAAGCAAGCAAGGAGAAACCCGCCCCAACAAATCAACAGTTATGAGGGTTTGAATACCGCAGAAAATAAATCTTCATTTAACAACAAAACAGATCTCCTAAACCAAACTTCTCCGACTATAGATCGCGAAGCTAAGACACCAATGTCCCAAGAACCAGAAGAGATGAAGGAGATGCAAGACAAAGGAAGTTGGAAGACCGTAGAGAAAAGAAAGAAAGCTACAACACCAATCTCGCCAAGAAAGACGAGGAGCCATACAAGTAAAAATTAAGAAGATTGTAGGTCCGATAGACCAATTTTTGTCTCAGTGGACGTTAACCATCATCATCATCATCATCATTATAAATTATATTTCAAATTGAAAATATTTTCCACTTCGAAAATAATTAAGATTTCTTTTAATTTCTCATCGTGAGAGGACTACGAACTTGTGTAGTTGGGATCTCACTTTACGTGGCACTGCCACATGAAAATTATAATACAAAGTTTATTATACGTTGGATGGAATTCCGTCGATATTCGCTAAAACGACCAATTTCACTATATTTGGAAGATATACAATGAAATTATGAATGGCTAAAAATGGTAAGTCTTAACTCCACATGCATACAATTTAGCTTATTAAAGGTGGTGCTTTGCTTCCTTCTGTAATATTTAGTTTTAATGCACACCACTTTTCGATTTCATTCCCGCAAGGTTAATTTAGCCCAACATAAGAAGAGGTATTTCAACCGATGATAAACACTCCAAGTATGTTTAGCATGACAAGAAGTATAACTCATGGAAAACGCTAGAAATCCCCGCCATAGTGTGAACTTAACAATTATATATTATATATTAAAACTTATCAATAATTACAAGTTATCCGGATCATGAGAAATAGAGTTATAATGTGAAGTAAAGGAAATATAGTTATAATTTGAGGTAGTCAAAATTATTTAATATTATATTTAAGATATATTTTTATTATTATATTCATGTATTATTATTAATGATTTGATACGTGCAACTTTATGTACTCAAGTTTGGGTTTAATTTGGGTTTTGTTTAAATTAAAGTTAGGGTTTAGATAGTTCTATATCTGAATAAGTTTAGTCAATATGGAGTTGTTTGTTTGTAATAGTGTTAAGTCGAGTTTGAAAATATTTCTCACGTGCAAGGGGAAAACTATAATAGATCTTATGGAGAGGATAAAAGAAAAACCCGAACACTTTAGAAGATTAATTAATCCATGCCTGCCTTACTCTTATACTTATTGATGTGGTTGAATGGGTATGAAAAGAAAAGATAAAAATATTTTCATAAATGGAAAGATATATATTAAATAATTTAACTATAAATAAAATTATATTTACACTGGAAAAAATTATTATTATTTTATGGTATCAGAAATAAATTATTATAATTTTTATTAAACGTGAAATCATTTTTATTGATTATATTGAATGTTAAATAAGTTATAGAGAGGTAATGATGTATATAAATTCCTCATTTGAATTTAGCACTATGCTAAATTATAATGAGGAAATCTAAGACCAATATAATAATAATAAATCAAAATAAATTTTTCTAATAGATTGGAAACCTAAAAGGGTAGAGACAGAATCTTGAGAAAATGACAAGAAGTAATTTTAGGCAATTTAAGTAATCAATTTAAATTATATTGTTAGATCTAACACTTTTGTGATCCATAATGTAGACATAAGTCTTCCGGATTAATCACATAGATAGGACTATATTAAGTGACAAGTTCTCCTAATGATATTGATGAGTGGATTGAGGGTTATAGTGATTTCCTACAAAATTTAAAAGTGTCAGGATTGGAAATTGTGAATACTTTTAATTGATGAGAAATGACAAACGTTAAATTGCGAAAATGTTTGAAGGATAATGATGGTTTAACTATTGGAAAAGGATATAAACTATGTAGACTAATGAGGAAACACCGAGCATGAAGTGTAAAAAAAAATATTGCTGGAAATTATATAATGAGATCTTGAGAAGGATTACACATAAAATGACAAAATAAGTGAAAATAATGCACTAATAGAGGGTGTATTTGACTAAATTTTATTCATGGTTTCATGACTAGATTGATGATATAATGAGACTTTTGTAGAAGAAATTTATCTAGTTTATACCATGGCTAATGGAAGAAGTTACCAAGTACACCAAGCATATAAAATGTTTTGATGGATGAATAAGTGTAATAGTGGTTCAATGCTTCACTTTTCAAATCAATAGTAGTGTTGACAAGCCAATAGTGAAAGGTAAATATTAAATATAATAATTGTTTACCATGGGTAAAGGAGATACATTTCGTGATAACTTAAGGATTAAAGACTAATGGAAAAATAATTAAAGAGTAAGAAGTTGGTATGCCATTGATGAGTTATGTATTTGGATTAAATAAGTCAATGTATTGGAAATGAAACAATAATTTAAGGAATGATGGTAAGACTAGTAGTAACTTAACTAGAGATTATGACACTATAGGGTGAAACTTGCAAGTAAAGAGATTATATCAAAACTATAGCATACTGATAGTATGGCTATGCCTATTCAATAAATTTTGAACTTTCTTATGGAAAGAAGAGAAAATGATTATTGAAAGCATTTGACATCTTGTTGAGAACACAACACTAAGAGTGTTTATGGGATAGCCTAGATCTTAGATGGATGTTGAATAATCTTGTATCATAGTTGATATTCATTGTTTATATAAGAAAATGAAATTAATTCATGTATTATGTCTCTATATTTGATGTGTATTGAGATGATTCTCATATTTATGATGTTATGGTATGAGGTGATGTTGATGTGTGGTTGCATTTATTATGTGATGTCATAATATATCTTTGATGCATATATGTTGATGTTATAATGTATGATGATATTTGATGATGTTAATCATGTGGTAATTGCATGTAGATTTTATGACATACAAGAGTATGTGTTTCTTTACTATTTAGAATGTGGTGATTAACAATGGTGTTATGTTATCATGATGACATGCAAGAGGTTGCATGGGGATTATTTTCTATGATAAATTGATGTTATAACTAATGCATGGTTTCATGTTGAGATGTGGTGATTGACATGAAATCCACAAATGGGCCAAGAGGGCCGGTTTATTTGATGATCTCGTGGGAGCCCATACATGCGAGGGAGAATATTTAACACCATATGGGCTAGGGACAAACTCAATCAACACTACATATGCTAGTGGTTCCTTTGTCTTGTATAACTCTTGAGGGGCTATGGGACCATCTTCAGGAGGCCAAGTGCATGATATTGTAGGCTAGGTTCCTAGTATTGGATTGGGATGCCGAAGTCTGGTGGGGGTGTAAGGACTTCGATGTCTGGGGCTGTGCGCCTTAGTAGTTGTGGAGGGAGTGGGCCAGCCTCGCGAGATGCCCGGAGTCATTGAGTACCGTATCGGATGCCTGCCTTGGGGCAGATGAGGCCTGAGTCAGGCGCGAGCCTTGGGGCCAACCTTGGACTAGGATACAGATAGGGGAGGCTTATGCCTGGTTCCGAAAGTGGGAAAAAGGATAGATATTCTTTGAGATTTATCGGGTGTTGTGAAAACTTTCAATGCCTGCTGGTTATACTAGTTCAGCAGAGGGTGTAGGCAAACATGAAGTAATACATAATTAAATAAATAAAATGTTAAATGATTCAATTTAACTTTGGGACGAAGTTCCTTAAAGAGGACGAGTATGTAATGTCCCTTAATAATAATAAAAATAATAAATAATAAAATATAATATTAAAATATAAGAAAATAAATGATAAACAATAAAGAAAATATAATAATAGTAAATACTAAATAATGAAGAAAATATAATAATAATAAATAAATAAAATAGTAAATAACAATACTGGAGTTAAATTAAGAGAACTATAAAAACAGTAAAAATAAGTAAAGTTAACAAAAAATAAAATAAAATAAGAAAGAGTTAAATTAAGAGAACTATAAAAATAGTAAAAATAAGTAAAGTTATCAAAAAGTAAAAATGAATAAAATAAGAAAGAATTATATTAAGAGAATTACTAAATTAAGTTAAACTTAAAATAAAGAAATAAAAGTTGCATGTTGACACATGGAATGTGTGCATGCGGTTCCCCTTCCAATGTTTGCTCTATTTAATAGACGGTGAGGAAGATGAGAGATCATTCCATGATTCCATCATCCATTCTCTTGGGAGAAAAGTGTTGTGAGACAAAGGATTCCCTGACAGTAGTACATTGATTGAGGGCTCGGGGGTGGCTAGTTGTAGCAAGATTTTGTGCAACTGAGCCTACGGTTGGGTGGAGAGTCGTCTCCAAAACTTTGTCGCAGTTAGCAAGATTCAAATAACTTTCAACTCCGAAATCACAAGTAAGGAATATCATCGCCACAGGCAAGTTGTCTTTGCTCATATTTCCGAAATTTTATGTTAAATAGTTGATAAATTGTGTGTTGATTACAAATCGCATAATTAATCTAATTAATTGCATGTTTTAATTTTGGGGTTGTTACATCAAGTTTGATCTTTGGGCACTTTGATGCATGAAGGGATATCCATATGGTGATGGACCATGAGGATGTTGATTGGAAGAAAATGTCATATGGATGAGGTAAGTCTGATTTTAAATTATTGTTGGTTATTTGGTTAACATATTATTTTGCTACTTGGAAGAATGTTGCAGCGATACATGATTACAGTTGAGGCAAGTTCAATTGTGTGGATGGAAATGTATGAAGAATGTTGAGGGAAACTCAATATTTGGTACCTGGCAAGTATGAAGTCAATATGTGCCCACCTTGGATTGAAAGGTAGTAGTGTGAGAAGATAACCTGAAGGTCAAAGGAGATCACTTTCATTTGAAAGTTGTGATCAACTTGAAGCTTTGAAAGGCCCAATGTAGTGCCCTCATCTATAATGTCGAAGATGAAAGTGATAAGCAAGAAAAATGACCTAGAACTTGTTGCAAGATTGAAAAGTGAAGATGGCTTGATGATACCTCGAAAGGAAGAAGGCTCAATACGATGAGATGCAGAGAAGAGAGAGAGACATAAAGCTATGAAGAACTGGTAGTTGATACCCTTATGAAGACAAGCTATAAGGCTTGTGGTGTTGACTTCCCAAATAGAAAGGAAGTCTGGAATCTTCTTTGGTTTTGAGAGGAAGCAAACTCCTTAAATGGGAGCAATGATCTATTCCTTGGGCAAGAGGAAATAGTGATATTCTTTTTGGTTGAGAGAGAGTGATGTTGGACATTACGTGTGCATTCTCTTCTTCAAGTGATGAAAAGAGAATGGTGGAGGATTGGATGAACGTTTGTGGTTTGCTTGAGGATATAAAATCTAAGAAAGGAAAGGTACTGACACTCTTTGAGGATAGGATAGGTGTTTAAGAGAAGAGTAGTTGAAGAGGACCGATATTCTTTGAGGGCTCAAGATTGGAGATCTAAGACAAGAATAGTCCTAAAAGGACATATCTTGTGAACATCCAGATGGGGTATGTGCCTTCTAGAGGTAGTGCAGTATCACATGTAAAGCCTCTCAACATAATGCTCTCGAATGAAGTTGAGCTTGTCAACTTAGGCCTCAGTGACAGTGCTGGTTATAATGATGATGCTTATTGTTTGGCTTATCAATTTGACTCTTCTTATGAGAACTCTTCAGTTTGAGAATGATGTTGTACTGGTTGTACAATTATGAATACCTCCCTAGTTAAGAGGAAGAATTGAAAATGTAACTAGTTTTAGTCTTCATAATTGTTGTACTCTTTTCAATATGTATCCTATGTAACAAACAAAAGAAGAAAATAAAAAGTTATTATTATTAAAACATGAGTTTCATGCTTCTTATTGATGGTCTTTTAGGTAAAAGCATGTTCTTCATGCTTCTAGGGTTTGTTAGGTCTTAGGATTTATTGCCACGAGTCAAAGAATTCAACATCATGTTTATAAGACCCTTATGGGGAAAATGTAATTGAAAAAGAATTACTTTTGAGTCTAGAAAGTCCTAGAAACTCCAAAATTACAAGTTGGCCTAAAGGAGGGAATTCAACCCCTTGGAAAGGCTATATAAAGGA
Source organism: Pinus tabuliformis (assembly GCA_031772625.1). Classification (NCBI taxonomy): domain Eukaryota; kingdom Viridiplantae; phylum Streptophyta; class Pinopsida; order Pinales; family Pinaceae; genus Pinus; species Pinus tabuliformis. Next base: position 875,031,199 of record CM062806.1, on the reverse strand, counting down.
GCAGTTTAATCTCATTTGTGACTCATTCACCAAGACGTTCGATATCAAGGAAAAAGTTCGATCTAATGCTGGAAAGCAAGCAGACAAGAAAAGTGGAGGTCTAGAAGAAGAAGAAGACTTGTTTTTGTGCTATCTCTCTCTCACACGTGCAAAAATCAAGGGTTTTTGCAGGTACAAAGAAGGACGAAATTACAGATCCGAGTTGTAGTAGGACGAAGTGAAATCTCATTTCGCTAAAAGGAAGAATACTCTATCTAGACCTTGTTGACCTTGAGAGGAGTTGTCTTGCTCAAGGAAGGTCTCAAGAGGAAGCTGGATTAGGGTTTTTGCAGCTGTTACAGGGCCAAAGTTGTAGGTCGAAGGAGAAATATTGAAGTTGGGAGGTCGAAGTTGCATTTTGAAGTTGGTTAGTGCTAAATCAAAGCACAACTTATTGGAAGGGATGACATGATACTTGGAGAAGGACTTGATCTAGGGTTTGGGTCTTTGTTGTCTCATATGAAGCAGATGCTATAAGAAGAGGAGTTTTTCTGGGTTTTCTCTTTGGAGAGGTTTTTCCCAGACTAAAAGCCTAATTTATGTGTCCTCTGTTGCTACTATTTTTGTTCTTGATATTTGTTTATGAAAAAATCTAAATAAAGAATAAAAAAAGACTAATTTCACAAGCAAATATTAAAATTAAGGAAATTTGATTTAATAAATTCACTTTGAATTTTCCAACAACTTAGTCACTTACATATATTACCACATTGTTTCTCCTTACTAAAGAGATTATTCTAATAACATGGATTAAGATATAAGTACATTATTCCTCTTTACTAAGTTGCTAACTTTAATGACATGGATTTAGGCAATTGTTTTAGGAAGCAAGATTTATGAAAATTCAGACTCTACCAATTTATTTTTTGATCAATGCAAATAATATTGTCAACTCTAGATCGTCATGTCAGAGTTTTTGTTTTTTTTTTCCATTATCCAAATCTATATTGTACATATATCATTTATTTCATGTTCCATCTATATGCCATTTAATCGCATCAGTTTTCCACTCCATTCAAGAAGGCCTTAATAGGAAGCCCTACGTAGTGACAATGAAAGAATACTATGGTTATGCACTGCATACCAAAGATGATTGTTGTCTTAGATTCCTTGATGTGCAATCTCAATCATCTCTGGGTGCTTTACACTAGTTTTAAAATTTGATGTTCATTCTAGTCAGAGAAACACAAGATTTGTGATTGATACATATTTTAAGTATCCTTTTAATTTATGTGCACACCGTAAGAAAGTGATGAGGTGGCAAGCAACAATTTAAACATTCTTTCCATCATTTGTCAATGGTGAAACTGCTGATTTCATGGAAAATTGAGAATTTAATGCGAGAACTACATGTGATCGGTTGTGACTATCAATTTCATAATTTTTTTTGATAGTGTAAGGATTAAATTTAGAGTGTTAATTTGAAGTTTATAAATATTTTTATATTGTTATTTTATATCCGTTTAAGATAAGTTATATTGTTTTTGTTTTTATGTCAAAATGTTTTGACTTGAATTAGTTGTAAAATTTTTAAACATTTTTTATTAAATTTATTCAAGTTTTGAAAAAATTAAATATTAAATTGAATTATTTGGAAATTAAAAAATAATTTTAAAATTTTTATAATATAATTTTTTTTTTACTCATTGTACGACAAAATTTATAAAAATTGAAATTAGATTTATCAAAATATAGCTTAACATTAATTTTTTGCACTAGTTATACGGTTCACTTTCACTTATTGTATTTAGTGCAGCTAGTCAAGTCAAGTGATAAGCATTCATGTTATTTATTATTTGCTAATTGCTTGTGATAGTGGTGCACTAAAGTTTTATCTATACATATTATTGAGTTGACAATGAAAGTGTTAATTTGTTATTGTGCTTACTATTTGAAGTCTTGCTATAAATATTCACTTTAGATTTATGGCTATGTGCATTGTCGGATTTGAGTGTAATGTTCCATAATAATAATAATAATATAATATTAAAATATAAGAAAATAAATAATAAACAATAAAGAAAAGATAATAGATAATAAATAACGATGAAATATAATAATAACAAATAAATAAAATAGTAAATAACAATATTAGAGTTCATATATATATATAAAAGTAAACTATAAAATAGTAACAAAAAGTAAAATAAAATGAAAAAGAGTTAATTAAGAAAACTACAAAAATAGTAAAAGTTAAGTAAAGTTATCAAAAAGCAAAAATGAATAAAATAAGAAAGAAATAAATTAAGAGAAAATTTAACTTAAGTAAAGCTTAAAATAAAAAAATAAAAGTTGCATGTTGACACATGGAATGTGTGCATGGGGTTCCCTTCCCAATGTTTGGTCTATTTAATAGATGATGAGGAAGATGAGAGATGATTTCATCATCCATTCTCTTGGGAGAAAAGTGTTGTGAGACAAAGGATTCTCTGTCAGTTGTATGTTGATTGAGGGCTCGGGGGCGGCCAATAGTAGAAAGATTATATGCAGTTGAGCCTACAATTGGGTGGAGAGTCGTCCCCAAAACTTTGTTGTGGTTAGTGAGATTCAAATAACGTTCAACTCCGAAATTACAAGTGAAGGATATCATCACTACAAGTAAGTTGCCTTTGCTCCTATTTCTCAAAAATTCTATTCTAATTAGTCGAATAGAGGTGTGTTGATTGTAAATTGCATAATTGATCTAATTAGTTGCATGTTTTAATTTCAGGGTAAATAACGTTCAACTCTGAAATTACAAGTAAGGAATATCATCACTACAGGTAAGTTGCCTTTGCTCCTATTTCCCAAAAATTCTATTCTAATTAGTCGAATAGAGGTGTGTTGATTGTAAATTGCATAATTGATCTAATTAGTTGCATGTTTTAATTTCAGGGTTGTAACAACCCCGAAGTTAAAACATGCAACTAATTAAATCAGTTATGCGATTTACAATCAATACACCTCTATTCGACTAATTAGCATAGAATTTTTGAGAAATAGGGGCAAAGGAAACTTACCTGTAGTGATCATATTCCTTACTTGTAATTTCGAAGTTGAACGCTATTTGAATCTCGCTAACTGCAACAAATTTTTGGGGATGACTCTCCACCCAACTGTATGCTCAACTGCATATAATCTTTCTACAACTGGTCACCTCTGAGCCCTCAATCAATGTACTACTGCATGAGAATCCTTTGTCTCACCACACTTTTCTCCCCAGAGAATGGGGGAATGAATGATCTCTCATCTTCATCGTCGTATATTAAATAGACCAAACATTGGAAAGTGAACCACATGCATACATTTTATGTGTCAACATGCAACTTTTATTTTCATTTTATTTTAAGTTTTACTTAAGTTAAATTTTCTCTTAATTTATTTCTTTTTTACTTTTTGATAATTTACTTATTTTTACTATTTTTATAGTTCTCTTAGTTAACTCTTTCTTATTTTATTTTACCTTTTTCTTAACTTTGCTTTTGTTACTATTTTATAGTTTACTTTTATATATACTTATTTTAGAACTGTAGTATTGTATTTTACTATTTTATTTATTTGTTATTATTATATTTCTTCATTATTTATTATCTATTTATCTTTTCTTTAATGTTTATTATTTATTTGCTTATATTTTAATATTATATTATATTATTTATTATTTTTATTATTCTTATTATTAAGGGACATTACATACTCTCCCTCTTTAAAGCACTTTGTCCCGAAGTTAAATTGAATAATTTATAGCATTTTATTTATTTAGTTATTTATTACTTCATGTTTGCCCTACATCCTCTGCTGAACTAGTATAACCAACAAGCATCGAAACTTTTCACAACACCGGGGAAATCTCAAGGAATCTCTGTCCTTTTTTCCCACTTTTAGAACCAGGCATAAGCCTCATCAGTCTATATCCTAGCCCAAGGCTCGCGCCTGACTCAGACCTCATCTGCCCCAAGGCAAACATTCGATACGGTACCCAATTACTCAGGGTATCTCGCAAGGCTGACCCACTCCCTCCACACTACTAAGGTGCACAACCCCAGGCATCGAAGTCCTTACACCCCCACCAGACTTTGGCATCCCAATCCAATACCAGGCACTTAACCTACAATATCAGGCACTTGGCCTCCTCAAGATGGTCCCATAGCCCTTCAAGAGTTATCCATCAAGAGCTATACAAGACAAAAGAACCATTGGCATATGTAGTGTTGATTGAGTATATCCCCAGCCCATATGGTGTTACATATTCTCCCTCGTAGGTATGGGCTCCCACGAGATCATCAAATAACCTGGCCCTCTCATCTCATTTGTGGAGTTCCTGTCAATCACCACATTTCAACATGCATCCAATGCATTAGTTATAACATCATAGTATCATAGAAAATAATCCACATGTCAAGTCTTGCATGCCATCATGAGAACATAACATCATGATTAATCACAACATTTTTCATGTTATAAATCTACATAAAATTACCATGTGCTTCACATCATAATATCAACATCAAAGACATATCATCACATAATTAATGAACCTCGTGTCAATATAACCTCATATCATAACATCATAATCCATATGCCACATTATTCATATCATATCCAACATGAGCATACATCATTATTATAACAAAATAAATAAATAAGAACCACATGTGCATCATTATCCTCTCATCAAAACTATGTCTAATTACCCCGTCCTCACACATTATACTTCAACATTCCTATGTTGACATAACACTTAATTGAACCATAACTGAATCATAGTGTATGATTTAGATGTATCAATAAAATTTAAACAATAAGATATGATTTACTTAGTTAACTAAATAACTAAAGTACTACCTACAATATAGCACATATTACCAAAGCACTATACCATATGAAATTTTTGTAAGAAATAATGGTAAAACAAATATTGGTATTGAAGATTGTGTTTTCTTTTACCTGATTGTTTTTTTTCTTAGGGCTATGTTGGCAAGATTAAGGAATTTTATCATTAAACCTTTCTTCTCCACAATCTCATTTTTTTTATTGCCAATTTAACTCAAGTGTTTGGAGGATTGGAGATTTTAAGTTTTAGACACTTACAGTTTCCAATGCAAGAAATAAAAATCCAAAATATATTTTTAATTGATGCAATTTCAATTATTTTACAAAGAATAAAAGGAAAAATAATAACCAAATTAATGAAATTTGGACTTACTTTAGCTCGACATTAAAATTATCAAGCTAAACATATACATAGTCACAACCCCAAACTGACCCCTCTAAGTAATCCAAAGTTTTTGAACAAACTGTCATCCAAACATACACGTCTTCGCAATCCTAATCTAAACTTGTATCACTAAATATATCAAAAAATTAATTGTGCCAATAACACACCTTTAAATATTTTCTATATTAATATTTAAACCTTATATTTATTATTAATACAAAAAATTTATTATTAAATATTATTAAAAATTTATACTTAATCTTCATTTTCCATATTTATTAAATATATATTTAACTTATCTATATTCAAACTCACCCTTTAATTTCAATACCTCACGTTGTAATTGATATTAACCAATAATACATATAACTAATACTCAATACACAAAATTAAAATATATAATTCATATGCCTATTTATCTCCTTATCTTATTATCACTAAACATGCATATTTCTATTTTATAATCTGTGTATGCACATTATTCACAACCGTTTCACAAATCTTGGAAATAGAGAGGGCCTTAACTTATCCATTTTGCAATAATTATATGTGGATATGTAATGCATGAAGCATAACTTAAGTGGCTCTAACTGGTTGGATTTTATTGTAACTTTTTTTTTTTGGGGAATTAATGATATGCAAGTCCATTTTTCAATAATTATATGTGAATATGTAATGCAAGAAGCATAACTTTAAGTGGCTTTTCATGGTTGGATTTTATTGTAAACTGTTTTTGGAATTAATGATATGCAAATCTATGTGTAAATGTTTAAATCTTAATTTGCATTAGTAACCCTATGTAATGCAAGAAGCATAACTTTAAGTGGTTATTCTTTGTTGGATTTTATTGTAATTTCTTTTGGAATTAATAATATGCAAATCAACGTGTAAATGTTTAAATCTTAATTTGCACTAGTAACCTTTTTGTTTTAGGTGAGATTTTTTTTTGAAGTTGAACATCTTTCTTTTTTGAAATTAGGTTGGAGATTTTTTGGAAAATCGTATCCATCGTTATCATATTTCTGCTTATTCTCTCATATGCATGTTTGAGGATGAAAATTAATTTAACTAATTTTATTTTTTCTACTCATGCACTACGCTAAAGACCCAACAATATTATTATATTATTATTATTTAACAATTAAAAGTAGTTTTTTTTGGTGTGACGTGGAGTGCTAATTTAATATTTATATTTAAACTTCAGAATTTGAGCATGCCCGTAACAACATCTCTTTTAATTCACTCCTCCCAATTTCCTAATATAGATTCCAATGCTCATGCAATGGCTAATCGAATTGAACAGTTATGGAAAACACAAATAGAAGTTAAATTCTATTTATTATGAGCTATGTTTTCATATATATATATATATATTTGATAGGATTTCAAAGTTTCATTAATATGTTTTCGAAAATATGCAACCAAATATTTTTAATATATATTATCGATTTTTTTAATTAATTATAAAATATTAGTTATATTAGTAAATGAAGGAGGGGGCCAAACAGCCTCTTTTTCCTCTCCCTACGGTCGAGCGTCTAAAGACCCTCACCCTCACCCATATGAATGAGTGAGCGACCCCAGAAGTAGGCGATGGCGGCCCTACGGTCGAGCGTCTAAAGACCCTCGCCCTTTCTTTCTTACCCTCAAACGGCACCCTTTCTTCCCCTCAAAGAGCAGAGCTAGCTAAGCAGGACCTGGCCTTTGATGGATTTCTTCCCCTCAGAGCTAGAAGGGAATAGAAGAGTAAGTCTTTGAAACCCAGCTGTCTAGGGTTACCGCTCAAATTCCCTCCTCTAGTTATAGAATAAAAAAAAAACAAAAAAGAATGACTAATGGATCAGGCAGTAGCAGATCCAGTCGCAACTTATCCAGTAGTAGCAGCAACTTCTAATACCAGTGATCCAGCACACCTATTGAACTAGCAGCATAACAGCTAGCTTCAGCCCAGGCACAGTGAAGTGACAGGACGATATCGAGCAGTTCCTCCTGATGATCGTGATTCATACCTTCGTTATCCAGATCCTGTCTTTCGTGATCGATAGGAAGATTCTGATATTTCTTCTTTAGCGAGACCCAGTTGCTTACCTTAAACAAGTGAAAGAGTCAGATCGATGCCAATCGTGGTTACAGACAGGAGGAAATCACAAGCATATTACGGAGCAAAGCAAGCAGTCAAGGTATAAGCAGTGAAGGCAGGGTTGCGGAACAAGTTGTTGTTGACTCAGTTTACCTAGTAGCAGAGATTCCTATCTAGTCCCCGTGGACCCATCTTTCTCAGTCTCATTAGTAGCGGTAAAGGCGGCTATTATTCAAATGCTCCAGGCTTCTGGCTATGGATCTTATAATGGTCCTGGGCGGGCCTTACTTAGACACTGAGCTTCCCCAACCCTTCTCATTTGAACCTGCTATCCTCACCAGGCATAGGCACCCCACCTACCAGCCGGGCATACCAGGCTAGGCACTACTGATGCTTATAACAAATAGATTATTTACGAGCATGTTCTAAAGTGGAAAATATCATTAGTAACGAGAATCTCAAATCCTCTCCCTTATGGTCAAGCCCCTCACCCATCGGAATGAGTGAGTGACTCCGTCCCTCTCCTTAACAGTCGAGCGTGCTTACGCACCCTGCCGGTTCAATTTACTTATTTGGTGGCCCCTCTCAAATAAGTAACTAAAGAGCAACTAAAGTTCCTCTCCTTATCAGTCGAGCCCCGTTGCCGGTCCTCTCCCGGGGGTCGAGCAACTAAAGTTCCTCATTTCTTCAACCAGCCCGGTCGGTTCTTCGACTATCCAATCCAGCCCAGATATTTAGTTCCTTCAATCCTAACGTCTAGCCACCACAGACAGGTTCTAGCTAGATAACGGGTTCTTCCATCCCTTGGGTTTCTAGCTAGATAACGGGTTTTGTCGTCTCGTCCTGTAGAAGCTAGGGTTTCTGTCGTCAATCAATCAATCAAATCAATAACTCACTATCCGGGCAAGGTGGGATCACCAACCTAGGCTTTTCAGTCGTTATCAATCTCTAAATCAATCGGTGCTTTTTTTTATTGTAGATCTGAGCATAATCATCATCGGGTGTAACCTGTATAGCCAAACGTTCTAGCGTAAGTTCTTGCCTCACGGGTTAAAGCAGCCCTCGCTCGGTTAATCAACCGGCAAGCAGCTGTGTTCAACCAGCCTCAGATTATATCGACCAGCCTCAGTTAGGTCTAGCAAGCAAGCTAACCAACCAGCTCCCCAGCAAGCTCCCCATCCAGCTAACCAGCGAGCTCCCCATCCATCCAAGCTGATGAAATCCATCATCGAGCAACTTAATCGACCCAAGCTGATGAAATCCATCATCGAGCAACTTAATTGACTCTAATGAACCTACCTAACTATCGGTCGGAGAAGGGAAACGAGAAGTACGCTCAGGAAAAACTCTCAGGCTTTGGTACAGGCAGAAGCGAACAAGGATGCTATGCCCGTTGAAAGGCATAGACTACCCCGCAGGCCAAGGAGAAAGGATGGTAGGAGCGAAGAGCGAATTCTACTATAGTGTGAAGAAGAGTAATTCATAATACTAATAGCAGTAGCAGGAACCGAGCAAGGAATATGATGCCACAGGAGATCTTGAATCATAAACTAATTCATAATTAGATGATCAGGACAATGAATAAGAAGTATGCGCGCGATCAATCCGTTCTTGAATGGTATGCCAACGTGAATGGTAATTTGTGAGCTGGGCCAAACAATTATCTCTTTTCAACCAAGAATCCAACGCCACGGTAATCCCTCGCGCTAACAACACATGAATCGGGAATCCAAAATCCAAAACGGATTCAGCGACCACGCCCAAGGGATCGCACGTTCAGCCTCTCTCATGTACGATGATAGCCGACCGGGAGAAATAGCCAGTTTTTTTGAATGTTGATCGATAAACTTCCGACGGAGATGCGAAGGTGGCCGTAGGTCGAGTGACCGTAGCTAGCATGAGAAACACTCCAGAGGCCAAAACATTCACATGTTGGACAATATGTTGACAGACCGAGATCATATAGATGCGAAATCGACCGCACCAGCAGCATCAGCAGTTCAAGTCGCTCCAGTGGCTTTAGATGATCCGGAATCATAAGTTATACCCGAGTCAGGTGTTGTTGGCTTCAGTTACGAACCATAGGCCCTACCACTATCCGTAGAAGAACTCGCTTGCCAAAGAGTTGCTTTATCTATACTTTCTTTCTAACGAATCCTTACCTTAGCGTAATGACATATATAATGAGATATCTCTTTGTATACGATATTCTTCTATTAGGGTACGATCGATAATGAAATAAATAGAGTCATTTCAATGTATGAATCCTTCGCTGCTGTAGCTCGATTTCGTTGCCATTGTTGTTCGAACACATCGCAACTTACTTATTCCAAATTTTGGGTGCCACTGAAAGAAAAGCATGAGGTGAGGGTGTTAACGCTCATCCGACAGAGGAGGATGAGAGGGAGAGGATCTCTAGATATTATATACGTAATTACGCTTTGATTTGATTCTATCTCTTATAATAGAGTACACGGCATATAGAGTACAACATAAGAGCCTGGATAACACCTAAACAGAGCGGAGGAAAGGCAATGCATGGGGAAAACAACCAACGTGGATAGAGCATAGGAGAGCAAAGGTACCAATCCGTATGACCAACCCGCTTATCTGTCCATCCGTCCATGAATCAATCCATCCCAGCCAGTGGCATCATCACACCCCGTACAGATAAAGCCTAGAGAGCAGGAGCCGTCACCCTTTCATAAACATAAGGCCAAGGAGCATTCAGAGCATGTATGGAACCGTCTGGAGCATGCCTAGAACTATCTGGGACACGTACAACAGGAGACCAATGATGATCATCCACAGCTAGCAGCTAATCGTATCTCGTAAGCATCTATTAGGGAGGGTGGACCACTGTAATGAGCGAAAACAGAAGACAAATAGAAATGCATAAGGCGAATTGATACCCTCATCCTGGATATCCACCCCCGAACCCAGATCTGCTATTAGTAGCGCGTTACCAATGGAAAGAAGTGCTAGGGAACCAAAACACTGATAAGAAGTGCTAGGGAACCGTATCAAAATTAGGCATATGGCCCCTGGAGCTCGCCACAAGTAGTCGTCCCAACTCGGGTTCGTCAAAGATGAATTACGAGCGATAGCAAACACAGCTATAGAAGGTCAGGACCAATCGGGGAGGACAAAGCCAGTGGTGAAAGGCCCGAAAGATGTTGGCCTCCAACCAATCAACGAAGGAAGCGAGCAAGCCAACGAAGGAAGCAAGCAAGGGCCATCCTGTCGAAAGCAACACGCAAAGACAAAATAGATATGGGCATCTCTATATATATAGAGATGCTACAGGGGACATTACAATAGACAAGGTTCTCCCTTTCGAGAGGGAACGACAGTGGAACATACGGGGGACAGCCAGAGACAGGCAAGAGAAAGAATGGTCCATGCGTTGCACGTTGACAGAACATGAACAATTCAAACAATAGCCTTGGCGGATACCACCAATAGCAAGCATACCGGTATCATACATAATACAACCAAGAGATAGAATGATAGTGTCCTACATAATACGACCAATACATGCCCCAAACAAATACTAATACTACGTGGGTGGGACATAGACGGGTCACAACCCGTACAGAACAACAAAACACGTTAGCGAAGTTATAACTTATCCTTACCCTACGCATCCTACCACATACGGATAACACTATTTGCATACCCAGAGTCATTGTATCTACAGTATTATACGGCCAATACAGTAGTTGTAGAACGAGAGTAAGCAATCCCAGAGTAGGCATAGAAACAGAGCTGGCTCCGCCGGGGGATTGGGGTGGGTGGGTAAATAGTTCCAATGCTTGGTTCCTTTGGCTTTAAGAAAGCACCGCAGAGAATAGGGAGACTTAACAGAGACATATATAATGGAATACATGTACGTAGAGGGACTAATAGTCAGACTGGTCCGGACGTGGGTGCAGATGCCACTAAGACATCAACTAAACAATACCTAGTTACGAGGAGACTGTAAGGGCACGAAGACGGGAGCGGGCTTTGGAAATAGAAAAAAGGTTGAATGAACCCGAATCTCGTAAATCATAGGTGAACCCGATACCGGCTGCTTTACTTTGATAGATCAATAAAGGCTAAATGACATAAATAATGGCGGCACCGCCCAGCGAGTCTTGAGTATTTTTCTAGTCTTGGCTTAAACGATATAGGGAGAGCGGACACGTACTCTTGAAGCATCTCACTACGAGAGCAATAGCCCTACCAGCTACTATTGACCCATCTTACGTAGTTTGCCGAATGCAATGATGAACATAAACAGCAGCGCTGACAACCTTGACCGATCCATGCGCACCCATCTAACTGTAGATAGTGAGTTCTTCGTTCCCGAACCAAAGTGAATAAAATAGAGTAATAAAGGTCCGGAGGGCTTGCGCTTCTGAGGGCAAGGATGCGCTGCCAATAAATAAGAGAAGTAAGGGCCCTCCGGACCTTTATTACTCTATTTTATTCACTTTGGTTCGGGTCTAAAGAAAGACGACCAGCACTCCATTAGCATGCCTTGTCCATGTGATATTATAGGTCATACAGGTAGCATGCACTGGGCGTAAGGGTAAGGTCAAGGGGTTCATAGCATGCCTCCCCTGTTCTTCTTGGCTGAAGCAATAGGTTCTAAGTCAGGTTGGGTGTATCTAGGTGGGTGGGTAGCAGGTAGGTCTCAGCAGTTCTAATTGAATAATCGTATCGGCAAGGCTCCTCGGCGGGAACATGGTACAAACAAGAAGGTAATAGGTGGTACCCATAAGAAGAAATAAGGTACGGTATGAGGTGAAAGTCTAAATAGAAGAGCTCGTGCTGTACCCCCAACTCCTGGCTGAATCAATGGGTGGATACGGGCAGGCAGCACACTTGATAAAGAAAGGTGGGATTAAGGCAGTAGTAAGTCAAGGTTCGGAAGGCAGGGGCGTAGCGGTAGTCATAGTGGTACCAGCATATTTCAGCAAGTGTGATGATTCCAGGTCTGCCTGTGAGTGCTGTCAGGAAGGCGGTCAAGCCAACAGCTCTATGTGAAGTGCTTCCATCCCATGACTAGGAGAAAACATCCAAAAGATATAGTAGAACACGAGGTAGTTAGTAAGCGTACCTGTATGATACACTCCACTAGAGACTGGTTTACCAATGAGTTATCTAGATCAGTTTCATCCGGATTACGACACACTATACCACCCTAGATTCATGGTTCTACTAAGAGATTTTATATCGTGTCCATGATAAAGCAATAAGCTTAATTATTCTATGGAGATGTTATGATTACAGTATGCCGTAAGTTAGTGTGCAATGCTTATGATTACACTTGTTTCCATTCTACTAGCGATTCCGCTATCTTTATATGTCATCAATGCCAATCTTGTTACGCGTATCCTTAGCTATCTCTCTGCTCTATGCGGCAGTCATCTGTTACAGTAGCGCACCTTTCACTCATCTAATGCCCCTATGGCTCTATGACTGGCTGACTACAGTACTGGTTGGCAAGGCCTCTCGCCGCCAGAAGCCTTTCTTCACCCAACTCAAGTTTCATTTTACTTATTGGGTGGCCCCTCTCAAATAAGTAACTAAAAAGCCCTCACCCATCGGAATGAGTGAGTGACCCCTAAGTAATATGGGGCCCTCTTCTTTTGGCTTATCACCTTGGCGGAGGTTTTTCAAGATCTCCCTCTCCTCTCCCTCTCCCTTATCGTCGAGCACCTAAAGGTCCTTTTGGTCGAGCACCTAAAGGTCCTCTCCCGTTGGTCGAGCACCTAAAGGTCCTCTCCCGTTGGTCGAGCACTGAGAATTCTTTTTATACATGAGTACTACAACTATGGCCTAGTCAGACGTAAACACATATAGTAAGAAAGGACGATCAAGTTTTGGTGAGATTAAGGTAAGCGGAGTGAGCAACATATCCTTAAATCTCTAGAAAGCATTCTGGTACCTTTCATCCCCCACAAAAGGTGTTCCCTTCTTAAGCAATTGATTTAAGAGGCACTATACTTCTGTAAAGATCTACAAGGTGTCAAATGGCCCTGACACGACCAAGGGAGGACCTGAGGGCTCTCTCATTACAGGGTTTAGGGATCTCAGGAATAGCCTTGGCTTTAGCTGGGTCAATGTCAATGCCACAGCGAAATATAAGAAAACCTAACAACTCACCCAAGGTCAGGCACATTTGCCCAAGTTTCAGTGACTCTTATAAGCACACAGGCACAGGAGCATGGTACATAGGTATCAAGGATGGTCATAATGTAATTGGGATTTAGTAAGTAGGTTGTTTACACATGACTCGATGATCTTATGGATAATGTCATGAAAAACAATAGTCATAGCTCGCTAGTAGGTAGCTTTCATGTTTTTGAGACCAAACCAAAAGGCATAACCCTCTAATAAGTGCCCTACTCTCAGTTCAAAGTGGCTTTATAGCGATCCTATTCAGAAATGAGGATTTGGTTTTCACCCGAGAATCCGTCCATGAGGTCCGAGTGGAGATTACAGAATCTCCACTGACATATTCGCCATCGGGCCCTAGATGCCGTTGATTAGGCTATCCTCCCATGGGAATGTGAATGGGTTTTTCTATCCATCCTCCCCAGGCAAGAATGAAAGCATGCTCCGATTGATAGCTATAGTTGTCGATACAGCATTGGATGCAGCTCCAGAAAGAAGCAGATGGACGGGAGTAGCTGTCCAACGAAAAGAGTAGTCCTATATATAGGCTTCTTCTTCAAAGGGTAATAGCAATGATCTAAGTCACTCCTATCTATGTGCTGACTCCCATTGGATCTAATAAGTTCTGGCTGAATCCATAAGTTCCCACGCGCTATGATCCAACTGCTACTGGGTGTTCCTGTGCCACCCACCCACCGAAACAAGCAAGCCCGTCCTCCCTCCGTTCATATCGAAAAGTGAAAGTACTGGAGCCAGGGGTACGTAAAGTAAGGTTAACACAAGTTGTAGGTCAAGGGCCGTGATTCGAATTCGAAGGTCCCGGAGGGGCTTGCGCTTCCTAGTGCAAGGAAGCAGTAAAGGTCTTGTCGGAAGGTGGGTAAATAGGTTGTGTGGAAAGGCAGTAATCAAGTAAGGTTCAGTTTGGTTGATCCGGTCCTGCTGAGAAGAGAAGGTGCAAAGCAGTCCCCACTTGAGAATTTCATAAAGTGGTCTAGGACTACAGGTGTAGGTCTTCCGGTGGATACGTAGTGATGGTGCGCTGTATGTGATACTGTCTGTAAGCTGGTGAATCCTGTCCCTATAAGAGAAGGTCTAGTGCAGTAGCAAGAAAGCATGGATGATGAAAGTGATATAGGTCTAGTTTATTCATTCAGGTGGGTAAAGTGTGTGGAACCAAGGTAGGGGTTTCATAGCATGCCTACCCAGTTCTTCCTGGCTTAAGCAATGAGTTGTTGGGCATTACTCCATATCCTAGGCTGAAGGCAGTAAGAAAGGGAAAGGGTAAGTTTGTGTGATCCGGTTCTGAAAGGGAAAGTAGCCCTCCGCACTAAGGCAATTCATTCCTCAGGTGGTCTAGGGCTAAATAAAGGTCTAGTTCTTGGAGGTGGGTAAAGAGTTTGTAAACCAAGGGGGTGAAAGGGTTCATAGCATGCCATGCCTATTTTAGGGTTCCTGGCTTCATCAATTCAATGGGTTAGGGATTTCTCCATCGTCCTAGGGTGAAGGGAATAGTAAAGGCACGGAGTGGTTGATCCCGCCTGTATAAGTGTCTATAGCTGTCCTCATGAAGCGATTCCCTAAAGTCTAGGGCTAATAGGTCTATGTCCTTGCAGTAGATTTCAATTTCTGAATCGGTATTGTAAAGGCTCCTCGGCAGGTTCATAGTGGTACCCCCTAACTAAGAAGATTCATTCAGGAAGTGATTATGAGTAAGGGCAGGCAGGGGGAGGAAAGCCCAACCTAAAGAGGTTGGTTGAGGCTCATCAGCTAGCTTTGCGACTCCCTCTGGCTATCTATACGCAGTGTTCTCATGTAATAGATGCATGCATCCATGTGGTGTTGGTCGGTTTCTTGCGGTTGGTGGCGGCTGGCTGATTCTTCATTTTCTTTCCCGCAAGCAGTGGTGGGATAGAATATATGGGCGGTTTCGTTATTACATATGTAATATCGATCTCAGCTTTCGAAAGTGAGAGAGTTAGTGAGGTAGGGAGGGCTCACGAGAGCTCAAAGGCAAGCTAATTATAGGACGGCCTTTTCCCCTTGCACTCGGAAGCGCAAGACCCTACGGACCTTCCTTATTTCCATTTCTTTCTCAAATTTAAGAAACGAAACAAAGAAAGCGAGCCATTGAAAGCCAGCCAGACATTACCCATTCAGCCAGCCAACCAACCAGCCAGACAGACAGCTGGACAGTCAGCCATTGATTTCCAGCCATTGAAGTGGACTCCGCTCCTGCCAGCCATTCATTCCAATACCCATTCAGCCAGCCATTTATTTCATGCCAGCCAGTCGATGGCGGCCCTCTCCCTCTCCCTTATGGTCGAGCAACTAAAGTTTCAATTTACTTATCGGGTGCGGGGGCTTAAGGTCGAGCCCCGTTGCCAGTCCTCTCCTCTCGATGGCGGCGATGGCGGCCCTCTCCCTTATGGTCGAGCGATAAATCCCTCTCCTTAACAGTCGAGCCCCTGACGGACCTTATGGTCGAGCGATAAATCGATGGCGGCCTTAACAGTCGAGCCCCTCCGGTCCTTATGGTCGAGCGGCCTAACGACACCTTTTGGTCGAGAACCTCTCCTCTCCTTATCAGTCGAGCCCCCTAAAGGGTCCTCTCCTTAACAGTCGAGCCTGCTTGTGCATCCTCTCCCTCTTGGTCGAGCACCTAAAGGTCCTCTCCTTAACAGTTGAGCCTGCTTACGCATCCTTATTAGTCGAGCGTGCTTACGCACCCTCACCATCGGAATAGTGAGTGACTCCATCCCTAAAGGTTCAATTTACTTATTGGGAGAGCGAAAAAAGAAGAGAACGCTTGCCTCCAGGTTGGGTAATGATCGCTTCCACTTCCCCAGGTTTAACAAGGGCTTACGAAAATCCCCCTTGACCTTGGAGCACTACTGCGGGTTGATGAAATATGAGCGCACTTGCTTGAGCTTGGTTGGAGAGCTACTACAGCTTGCCCCATGAGGTGGAATATCGTACCGCTTGTCCCCTTGAGGTTGCTTACCAATAAGAAATAGGTTACTGCAGGTTAGCTTACACTAGCAGTGAGGTACAAATATGATAAATGTAGATTCTTCTTTCTGAACATTGCCATTTCATGAACCTTAGGAGCCATGTTGTCGATTGAGAGGCTCGACCAAACTCGCATATATACGTTGTTGAACTTTTCCCATTTGTTTTTGATTCCTGAATAATTCCCCATGTCAGGAAGGTCACTCGCCTCTTGGCTCGACTAGTGGAAAAGAATCCTGACATTGAGTGTATCGAAACCTGTCATCGAGTGATCGACTCTTGGCATTGAGTGATTGAAACCTATCATTTCCACTTGAAATGTAGGTAGTATCGACATCTAGTGGCTCTACACCTCCCTGGATCGAGTAGCGGGAATTCCAAAGGTCCAATAGAGTTTAATTCTTGCTCTGATACCATATGTAACAACCCCAAAGTTAAATTTATGGCTATCTGCATCGTCGGATCTGAGCTCATGTAATTTAAGTTTATTTATATTTTATATGGATATACTCTCCATTATGCCTTTAGCTAGTCTTATTTAAGCAATTTTTAATTTCAATTTTTATTATGTGGAGAAATATAATTGGTGATTTTCATCATATTTTTGAGATATTTTTAGTTTTTTCAATTAAAAAAAACAAATCCTTTTTTTAAAGAAATAATTTTGGACATGATTTAATTTTTATTTATTCTTTTCATTAGAATTTTAACGTGCAGATGAGAATAACTAAAAATTTAGGCTAAAAAACATTTATTAAGATACAGTCCTTTCACATTAAAAAAATTCACAATTTCAAATTTCACTAATCCTTATAAACAAAAATAAAGTCAAGGCAAATTTTGTTTATTATTAAGATATAGTCCTTTCACATTTAAAAAAAAGTCACAATTTAAAATTCTACTAATCTTTATAAACATAAATAGATTTTTAATTTTTATAAATGAGTAAATCACATTGTTACTAAATTATCAATATCACTGAAAGAAAAATAATTTGAAAATTGAAATTTTTTATAACTTTTTCTTTGTTATTAATAAAAATTATGGGACACATTAATTTGTTAAATGTCAAGGTTATTCATATCATGGTCTTTGTTATCTCTCTCTATCATTGTATACATTTTTCCATTAATGACCCACTTTTCCTTTTGATAATTCATTTCCAATTAATTGTATGGACTTGTTTGCTATCTTGACTGGACTTTAGCCTAGAGGGTTAGCTCAAGTGTTCATGAGCCAAATATAAGATCTCTTTCAGAAAGTTGGGGAGGTTATGGATTATACTCTCTTGATTCCGAGGTTAGTTTTCATAATCAAAGCTGATGATTTACCTAATTTACTATTTATGGATCATGAGGAATTATCTGAAAAGTTTTCTGCCAGGTATTTTTGTTGAAAAAGAATCTTAATTCAACTTTAGCAATAGTCTTATGAGGATATCCATAAATATATTCTTGCACTTTAAACAATCTTGATTGAACTTTAGCAATAACCTTATGAGGATATCCATAAATATATTCTTGCACTTTTTTAACATGTGGTTGTGCATTTTTCAATGTGGAGGTTTTAATATAAAACTTTATTAGCTTGAGACTATTGAAAACAAAAATCAGCCTCTCTTTTTTTTCATTGTAAAAAAATGAGCATTGTCATGGACCATCAATACAACCTATTTTAGATAAGGTTAAACATTCCATGTTTTTAATTTTTCCATTTTACCATCACCAAAATCTTGTTAAGAAATTGTTGTCAAATATTCACTTTTAAATTTGAGGAAACTGTAAAAATAGGTTCAAAACTCTTAAATACACCTAATATAATTAAATTGTACAATACTAACATAAAATGGATTCAACACTCTTAAATACATCTAATATAATTAAATTGTACAATATAATATCTAATATGTACAATTCCATTAATCCAAAATAATTATTATCATATTTCACATTAAAAATTATTTATTTCTATTCTTTTTATTTTTAAGTAATGGAAAATGAACTAATTCATAACATGTTTAAACAACTACTTTATTTTAAAATATTTTTACACAACTTTTTTTCTTTTTTAACAAAATCGGATAGTGGAGATATTACCAAAAGGTGGGGTGGAGCAAGCTCCTATTATAATCGGCTGTAGCATAGATGGAAACTAAGCATTGAGAATGTGCTCGGAACGCAATCTCTTCTCCTGTGCTTGTATTAAAAAATTCATATATTTCTTTGGCTATTCTAGAGTACTGCCTAACATATTGACCTACTAGTAAAGCAAATTTACATAACATTGATTTTCTTATAATTTTTCATGGTTTGTAGACTGACTGCTCCTGAGAGGGTTGTTTCTTCTTGTCATAGTGAACAGAGTTCTCGCCTTCTTGGCTCATGGTGGTGGTTTTGAAGTATGCCACTGCCTCCTCTAAATGCTTGCATTTATTTTTAAGAGCCATGATCTCTTCTTTCTGAATTTCCATGTTCCTCTTCTGATAGCTATACTCCATTCTCATTTCAAACCTGATATCTTTCAGCGATTCTTGGAGTCTACTAATCATAAATTTGTTCGCTTTGCATGTTGGACATGCATCATTCCTTGCTGCCTTTTCTATGGGGTTGAATTCCATTTGATTTGCTTCCTTCTTTTTCCTCTTGAACTGCTTGTTGTTCCTTGTGTTGTTGTGCTTCCTATGCCTTGTGTTGCCTGAGTTGGTCCTTCTTCTGTTGTAGCTGCCTTCTAATCTTTTGCAGTGAAGGTCTTTGCTGCTTGCTGGAGAGAATGTAACTTGGCGATCCTAGGGAGATGGAATACAAACAGGGAGGGGTGGCGCTGAGAGAGTGGGAGTAGACAAAGGGCGCAGGTATTTTCTAGTGGAATAGTGAGCGAGATGAGAGGGATGACTGTAATTTTGCACTGCGACTGGCCTAGAACTGGTTGAGAACGTATTTGGAGTGTGGACGATATGGAAAACAGGAGAGTGAGAATGGAGCAAGAGGGTTGGGCTTTTATGCTGATAGGTGATACTAGTGCGCTGAAGAGGAGTCGAAAGGGAACTCAGTGAGGGCGAAAACGCTTGGAGCAGGGCAGAGGCGATGAGGGGCGAATGAAGCATGTGAGTATGCCTGGGATTGGAGCTGCGAGAGATAATGCATTTCCAGATGTGATTAAAAAGGTTGAGAGTTATCTGGTACCTGTCCCTGATGAGATGGATTGTTGCGGATTTCATGTGTGCTTGATCACAATCATCCTTGCTGCCAGAACGCTTGATGTTTTTTGATTTCCTTTGATTTTTCCTCTGGAGTCTCGTGACCATCTGATTGTTTTTGCAGTGATATTTTTTGTTGTTGAAATCTTGCTGTCTTTTTGATTATTTCTTTTGGGAATGCTCGCTGTTTCTTCTTTTTGAAAAGATTCATGCTTCTTATCCTATGGATGGACTTATGGAACAGAGGTGTAATATTCCTCTTTGTTTTCCCGGGTGCTCCCTTCAGCTCTTTTAACTGCTTGGTTAGCATAATGATCTACCTATTGATTGTGAGTTCTCAGTATATGTCTAAAAATCACATCTCCTGAGCCTTCTAAATTCTTCTTGATTCTCCTGTATACTCTGTTAATGAATTCATTGCTGGGATTTTTGTCTCGAGCCATTGCCTCTATTATTATGGCTGAGTCTCCTATTATAACAGGGTCTTGTATCAATCTTTTTTTGATTATTATTGTTCCCATTACCAAACTATAAGCTTCAGCCTTATTGTTTGAAACTTCTCCAAGTCCCCATTCATAAGTAACAATTTCTTTCCCATCCGGATCGAGGATGATTCCCCCTGCCCCTGCTTTCCTGGGGTTATGTTTTGAAGCCCCATCAAAGTAAAGACAATGTCTTTTTTGATTTTTTTCCATGTTGTGAATTCTTCTTCACTTAGTCTCATTTTCCAGCTATATTCTGAAGGTTTTTTCTTTTGTCCTTTTTTACCATTGTTATTTATTATGGCTTTGTTGAGCCAGTCTTTCTCTTCTTGTTGAAGAATGTTGTAGTCTATTGTTGCTGTTCCTTTAACATTTAGGATTTTAGAAGTTAAACCCCATGTTTTTGAAAGAATTTTCCCTATTCTTGGGGTTTGGCTTTTGAAAATGCTTTTGTTTCTCATCAACCAAATTTGCCAACAAAGAACTACTGGAATGCATTTCCAAATCCTCTGTATTGTCACTTTCTTCTTTGTTGTATATGGGTAGGCCTTCTCCCATACTTGGAGAAATTCCGGCAAAGGCTTTGCGAAATTTAGATTGATTTCAAGAGGACTTATGAGCTGTTGCCAACACTCTTTGGCTAGAATGCAATCCTGAAATAAATGTTGTATGGTTTCTTCTGCCTGCAAGCACATTGGACATCTAGAAGGACCTTGGAAGCCTTTTTTTTAAAGTTTTCACTAGTTAAGATCTTTCCTTTTAAGAGTGTCTAGGTGAAGATTTTGATCTTAGGTAGACTTTCAGATTTCCAAACTGTCTTCCAGAGACCCCAATCTTGTTGGTTTGGTTGATCTTGTAAAATTTTGTACCCAGTCTTGATTGTGTATCTTCCTCCACTTGGGTCCCAAAGGAAGTCATCTTCTTCATCATAGCTTATGGGTGCTGCCCCTTTAAGAAGCTGCCTTAGTTTGACCCATTGCACTTTCAGATTTGCAGGGATTGTTAAGTTTTTCCATTCTTGCCAATCTCTCTGATTCCAAAGAGATATTGAGTGTAGTGTATTAAGGCCTTTTCCTCTCATCCATTTTTGAATGCCCTCAAGTTCTGAGTGAGTTTTTAAAGGTTCTTCCCCCATAATTCTATCATCCCAAATTGAAATTGTTTTTCTGTTGCCTGGGATTTTAGAAATATGATTGCTCATTAAAGGGATTGTCTTTTTTACGAGCTTCCAGACTTGAGTACACTGTCTTGATGGGATATTTCCATTCAACAGACTTCTCCTAGAGCTGTCCATGTATTTTGAGGCGAGAGTTTTTTTCCACTAGCTCTCTTTTCCTGTGATCAGTCTCCATATTATTTTCATTCCCAGGGCAACATTCATGAGACCAGGTAGCCGTATTGATAAGCCTCCTTGTTCATATGGTAGTACTACTTGTTCCCACTTGACCAAACTGATATTTTTTGTTTTCTTGCTTCCCTCCCTACCATAGAAAGCCTCTCAGGATTAACTCCATTTGTTTATGAGCACTTGCTGGAGCCAAGATTATTGCATATTGGTAGATTGGGAGTGCTGCCAGAAGTGCTTTTATTAATATCACCCTCCCTACCATATTTAGCCACATCATTCCCCAACTCTGGATTTTGTTTTTCATTTTTTCAATCTGTTTGGTCCATAGTTCTGCCTTCATGTTTTCTTTGGAGATGGGGAGTCCCAAATAAAAGAAATGAGTCCATTTTTCCTGTATGGGGATGTCTAGGATTTGTGAAATCCTTTGCATGGTTCTGGGAGAGGTGTTCCAGCCATATATTCTACATTTTGTGTTGTTTAAGAGCCCACCTGAAACTTGTAGGAAATCATCCAGTATTCTTTTGAATCTTCTTGCAATTATTGTAGAGGCCCCTCCCAATAATAGAGTGTCATCTGCAAACAAGGAGTGGTTTATGGTCTTTACTCCTCTTGCTATTCGAAGCCCAATAATATTTCTTTCTTTTCTTTGTTTTTCCAATGCTTTGCTTAAAGTTTCCGCCATTATAATATATAGGAAGGGGGAGAGTGGACATCCTTGTCTGAGGCCTCTTGTGCTTTGAAAGAATTCACTGGGCCTTCCATTTATGAGAGGAGCAATCCATGGAGTTGTGATGCAAGCTTGAATGACCTCTATTATTTCTTTAGAGAATCCAAGTTTTTTGAGAACTGCCACTAGATATGGGAGACTGACCCTATCAAATGCGTTTGCCATGTCCAGTTTGTTGAGATTGCAACAAGATGATGGAGCTTAGTGAAAAGAGTCGCCTTCACTAAGTGGGTCCGCAGGCAAATTATGGCGCAAGTTCTATTTTTGATCTCAACAGGGATGATCATAGTGTGGATGATCACAATGTGGGTGACCATAGTATGAGTGATCACAGTGTGGGTGACCACAGTGTGAGTGATCAAAGTCTATTTTTAGACTGGCTGTCAAAAATAGAAAAGTCAAATATTATTGTCTCATAATAATATTTGGACTATAAACTTGATCTTATTCTCTTGGAGCACTTCAGGATGAGCTACGGATGTGGTACATGTAGATCCCAGAGGGAAATACGTGGTTACCTATGGGATGACTAATATTGCATGCAGGACTTCAGTTAGAACTCAAGTGAGTTGAGTTTAGTGGACTGGAGGTGCAGTTGATGGAATTGTGTTCAGTTTAGCTTTGTTAAACTGGTTGTATTTAGTCTAACTGGAAAATAGACTAGAGATGAGTTGGGTGAATTAGTTATTAATTAATTCACAAGTTATTAACTCATAGTGCAACTATAGAATACATCAGTTAACTCAGTTGCATGTCAGTGCATGTTCAGTTCAGCAGGGACAGGTGTTAGAGGATCAGATTGCTATCAGTTGTGACTGTAGTTGTGCATGATGATTTGCACAATCAGAGGGATTGAGTATGCCAATGAATTGGCCAATATCAAGAATTGTAGCCTGTGCTCACGTCCAACACAGGGTGAGTGATTCTTTGTAGGTGAAATACGAGTTTGGTAAACCATTCTCATCAGTTCTTGAGCAGGTATTGAGCTGGAGAGGCAGGAAAGCAGTGGAATAGATTTGGAGATCAGATCCGAGCTGTATTGTGTGTAACAGGTGGAGCTGGTACTGGATTGCTTGTGATAAGCATTGTACTTTGTAATGTTACATGTTCTCAATCATTAATATACAGAGAGTGTGGGGTTTTTAGCGAGATGCTTTCCCCGGGTTACATACTGTGTTAATGTGTGAATGCTCTTGATGTTTTATTGTTATTGATGCTGCTATATTGATGATCAACGTAGAGGAGCTTATGTATTGTGTATGTATTCCGCAATAGTACATGACCAGGATAATCTCTGTTGAATATGTGTTAAATTATTCAAAATTTCTACACAGTTTGATAATGATTCATTTTTCTTTTCTTTGCATGCTGGAATGTACGTCTTCCTGTACAATAATTACATTATCTATGATTTGCCTGCTCGGCACAAAACCTCCTTGGTTTTAAAATATTATTGTTGGAAGAACTTCTTTGATTCTATTTGCAATTATTTTTGTGATGATCTTGTAGGAGGAATTGCAAAGGGAAATGGGATGAAATCTATTGAAAGTGGAGGGGTTGGATTCTTTTGGGACTAATGCAAGATAGGAGGATTTTGTGTTGCTTCAATTTTTATTTTTTTTGAAGACGTTCTTCACCATTCTTAAGAAATCCTTTCTTATTATGTTCCAATGAAGTCTGTAAAAAGCTATAGTAAAACCATCTGGCCTTGGGGCTTTGTTTGGATGTAGGCTCCATATGGCTGCCACTACCTCTTCTTCTGTTATCTCTTTACATATTTCTGAGTTTTGCTCTTTTTTATTTATTTTTTGTATGCTAAAGGAAGCTTTCATACTCAACTATATCTTCACTAGATGAAAGTAGATTTTGAAAATGCTTGTGGGCTGTTTTTTTTTAATCCTTTGCACCTTTGACCTCTTGTTCGTCAACTTGAATTTTTTCTATTTGATTCCTTGCTCTTCTTATTTTAATGGTATTGTGAAAGAAGGTTGTAGTTTTATCCCCTGCATTGAGCCAAAGGCTTCTGGATTTCAGTCTGGCTTCTTCTTCCTCTTTCCTGTTTTCCCTGTATATTTCCCAAAAAATCTCCTTCTCTCTTAAATAATCCTGCTTGTCTTCTTCTCTATTTTCTTTTTCAGTTTGTATGCTGTCCATTTTATTTTGCAGCTCTATTTTCCTTTCTTCTTTTTGATTCCATTTGCTCTTGCCCATTCCTTAAGCGTGACTCATAATTTTTTTAATTTTGTTTCCCAAATATATTGGGGTGATCCCAAGATTCTTGGTGCCCATGCTTCCTTGATTAGCTTGTTGAATTCTATGTTGCTGTCCCATATTGGTCTCTATCTAAATGGAAGGGGTCCTTGGTTTTGCATTTTGCCCATCATTATTGCCACTGGCTTGTGACTGAATACTGTGGTGTGAAGGATTTTTTATTTAATTGAGCTATAAACTGCTGCTATGTTTTCTTGAATCAGAATTCTATCAAGCCTTTCTTTAATATTATTTTTGCCCACTCTTTTGTTGCTCCAGGTATATTTTCCATTGTTTGGGGGGATATCTATTAAGTTGTATTGCTCCATTATTGCTTCCAAAACGTCCCTGGATGGATTTGTGTGTTATTTCCCTGCAAACTTCTCTTCTATACTTCTCTCCAAATTTAAATCCCCTCCAAGGATTATTTTCCCAGTTTGTATTTCATTTAGTGCTTCCTTTATGGTGTTCCAACATTGCTCTTTTTCCTTGTAATGATTGGGAGCATATATATTTATGAAGTTGTACTTCTCTTTTGTGCTTGTTTGCTTTAGATCTATTTGTATCCAGTGCTGATCCTTCTTTTGTTGTATCATTTCCCAGTGTCCTTTTTTCCATATTATGTAGATTCCGCCTGAAGCTTCTATAACATGTATTGCTTCCCCTTCATAATTTTTTTTTTTCTTCTTCAGTTTCTTGGCTATTTTTTTTTATCTCCTGAATCATAATAATGTCTGGATTTTCTTTTGCCATAATGTCTGTTGGGCCTTAGTTTTGGTCTTATTTTTGCTCTAATAAACTTACTAATCCATCTATTTGCCATCTATTTTCCCTTCATTCATCCCATTTTGATATATATTTGATATCCATTCAAGTATTTAATTTTAATTTTTCAATTTCTAAAGTTTTTATGAAAGTTTGGTTTTTAGTGCAAAATTGGCAGATTCAGAAATTCCCATAATAGCTTTATGGTTGATATGGTTGCATGACACTTGGGCACAAATTGAATGCATGGATGGACAACTTGGGAACTAGGACTAAGCCAGCTATGCTTAGTTTGAACAGAACAAGCTTTATTAGGCCCATTTGGTGCTAGTCAATCATGACTAGTCATTCAGAAATCCCATAGAAATAGGCAGTTTTGAGATTCTATGGGATTGATCATATTTCTTGGGATGAGAGTAATGAATTCGAATTAGATAGGTGGATGAGAGTAGATGGGTTTTTTTGAGTGAATATAGATCAGTTTGTTTCATGAGACTTCTTATTTAAGAGCCAAAACTTTGATGGCTTATGTATTGACTTATTATACTTTTATGCTGTGACACTTTTGGATTGAAGAGTTAATTTGAAGACTTATGCTATTATTATTTTTCTGTTCAATGCTATGGATGTGTGACTGAATTTGAGCTTCTGATATCACTTCTCAAGTGTGCAAGGCAAGGGTGGAGGGCCCCCATTCCAAGCTAAGTACACTTCCTCGTTAACTAGTTTTATTTCTTGTAATCTGGTTATTGTAGAATTGGTTTTTCAAAGCTTTATTTCAGATTGCTTTATGGCTCATGCATGGTAATTGATTTCATTAGTTCTTAGCTTATTCATCACTTTATTAAGTTGGAAAAACAAGTGTTCAAGTTGAGCATCCCTTCTACTAAAATGATGAATTAAAACTAGTTTCCTTTGTTTGCATGCAAGTAGTTTCTTATTGAGATTTTGGTATTGAGATGAATGAATTATGATGAAATATCTTATGTGTCTCTTAAGTTAAGAGCTTCTTTCATTAATAATTTATCCATCTTAAGTTCTTGGTTTTAACCTCTGATTCATTAAGTGGTAATTGAGGCAAAAGTGGACTTCTTGAGTCAAGAACCATTTCAATGTTTTTCCTCTTTTTAAACTAATTGAATTAGAGTTGTAGGATGTATTACTTTAAGCTTTTGAATAACTTATCTTTCAAGGTTTGATTACATCTGATCTTCACATATAGTGAACTTGCCTCAAAGCATAAACAACACAGATTGATAAGAAATAAGTGTGTTAATTTAGGTAAACAAATTAGCTCAACATTTTGGCGCCGTTGCCGGGGAGGCAAATATTGGCATAGTCAATAGAAAGATAAATTTCAAAACAAACAAAAACATTAGTTACATCCCTTTTTAGTTATGTTTCTCTATGCCTAGATATAGAGATCCTCAAGGTAGATTTATTAAAAACCCCCCACACATAGAGATAGGATCATCAAACACCCCAGTTACTGGTAATCCAATAATTGAGGAATTGGCAGAAAAACAAAGAACTGGACAAAGATTAACTTTGATTGAGAGGCAAACTTTGTTAGCTTGGGAAGCAAAGCAAAAACAATATTCAATTTCTGGAAAACAAAAATAAATTATCAAAACAAAACAACCTGTCTTTCCATCCATAAATCCACCTATCTTTCAACAACCTGAATCTCCACTCAAAATTGAAACAAATCAACCAATGGCAGAAGAGGGACATGGATCTATTATTTTCACTCCCAAACAACGAGTTGAATATGAAAGACAAAAAGAGAATGGAGAAGAAAGAGAGAGGAGGAGGCAAAACAAGAAAATAATAGAAAGATAGAAAATGATCGAAAAAGACAAGAAGATGGTAATGATCAAGAGGCTACCTTTGGCTTTCCAATAGTAGACACAAGTGCAATATTAGGAGAAGAAGTAAAAATGAAAAATATTCCACCTTCTGTATTGCCAATTTTTTATGGAATGTCCACGGAAGATCCTGATGCATTTATGTTTGAATTTGATATTCTATGTAGAACATATGGATACAATGATGACATTCATAAACTTCGTCTTTTCCCCGCAACATTAAAAGCAACAACTTTAAAATGGTTCATGGGTTTAGGAGAACAAACAATAGCTTCTTGGGATGATATGAGATCAGTCTTCCTTAAAAAATATCAAGCTTATTGTAGATCTAGAGATTCAAAGGAAGATGTTTTCAGAATGACACAACAAGAAGATGAAAGTTTAGAAGAATATTTGGAAAGATTTGCATATAATCTACAAAAATCTAAACAACACTCTCTAAATCAAGAAACCATTCGAACAATCTTTCTCAAGGGTGTAAGGGATGAATACCTTGACATTTTGAATGTGATGGGTAAAGGAGACATTTCAAACCTACCATTCGAAGAAATTGTTGAGTTATGTCAAAAATATTCTAGAGGAAGATCAAAAACAGGAAAGAGAGAAGCAAGTTCAAAAGCAGCAAAGTCAGCTGCAGGATGGATAACAAGAGCTGAAATAGGAAGCTTATTGGAAAACTTCAAAATAGACCTCTTGAGTACATTAGGGACACAAGTAGATGTTCTAAAGGCGAACAAGAAGAAAGAATAACAAGAACAAGCTCTAGCAATCTTTTGTTCCAAATTTAGAGAGAAACATCCATTGAGAGAATGTCCTTTGGATAGTATTCAGGTTTGTGGTCTTTGTACAGAAAATCATTCCACATAAAATTGTCTAAGATTGAAAGAATTACAAATGAACTCAATGGAAGAAGTGCCAGGAATAGAAGGTTTTTATTATGTAGCACCACGAAGACCATGGCAACCTAGGATGTCTCAACAAAATCAACAACAATTCCCTCAACAAAATTACCTCTATCCACCTCAAAATCCTTAGACCCCTCCAATGCCATGGCAAGCTTGGCCTCGACAACAATATTCAAAACAACCTGCACAAGGTTGGAGAGGATATGGTTATGGAAACCAGCCACCTCAACAGTATCAACAACAATACCAACAACAATACCAACAACCATTTGCATATCCACAATATTCACAGTCCATACCATTTCAACAACAACATTCTGCATATCCACAATCCATGACATTTCCGCAGCAGAATCCACCACCGTTGTTGACCCAACCACAACAGTTACAGCTACCCACAAATCAACCCAAACCAACTCAATTACCAGCCCAACCAATGGCAAATCCGAATAATAAGGTGGACAAATCTGCATACACTGTAGAGGAAGCAACATGTTTTCCCACATATTCGATTCTTCGTATTAATGATGTCCATCTAAGGTCTGGAAAAGTGCTTAAAAAGGATTCTCCTCCAATCATAGAAGAACCAACTAAACAAGGAGAATCACCTGAAACATCACAAACTGAGATACAAATTCAGAAAGGAAAAACCATTACAACTCAAACACCACCTTATCCTGAAAGGTTAGTGGAACAACAAAAAGAAATAACCCTTCCTGAATTTGATATTTTAGATGAGTTAAAAAATGCTTATGTAAAAATTCCTTTGTTGAAGGCAATTAAAGAAATACCAATATATGCTAAAACAATAAAGGAATTGTGCATTAAGAAATCAGGGAAAAAGAAGAAGGATCCTACTACAATCCAATTCATTGGTAAACTAGCAAGCCTCATGTCTACACAAACCATTGTAGAAAAATATATTGATCCTGGTATCCCTATGGTTACTATATCAATAAATAATTTCTCAGTACCAAACACATTAATAGACTTGGGAGTAGCTATAAATGTAATGACAATGGAGACAATGAAAACTCTGCATTTAAACAACATTAGATCAACTTCTACAATTTTAGAACTAGCAGACAGATCTAAAGTTGTTCCGGAAGGAATATTAGAAGATATCATAGTCTCTTTGGATTCATGGGAGTATCCCGTTGACTTCCTTATCTTGCAACCAAAAACAAATTTGGGAGGACATCCTCTAATCTTAGGTAGACCATGGTTAGCTACCGCTGATGCCTTCATAGGATGCAGATCAGGAAGCATGATTATTTCACATGGAGATGAAAGGAAACATATTTCTCTTTATTCACCTGCATAATCAACTTCTTTAGAATCAATACTTGAAACTCAAAAAAAACAGCAAACTAAATCAATTTTAAGTATAAATCAATTCTTTGACTTTAGAGAAGAAGAAGAGAATGAAGACTTAATGGTATATCCTGGAAAACATTTAAACATTGGAAACCAGTTGTAATCAACACAAGAGCAAGAGTTAATTGAATTATTACAGAAATATTCAAAAGCTTTTGCCTGGGATTATACTGACATGCAAGGAATCCATCTTAGCACATTTATCCACCACATCTATACAGATGATCAACTCAAACCTGTAAGGCAACCTCAAAGACGAATGAATCCCATGATGAAAGAAATAGTGAAAGATGAACTGCAAAAATTGTTAAATGTTGGATTCATCTATCCTATTTCAGATAGTCAATGGGTTTCTCCATTGGTTATAGTACCAAAGAAAAATGGAAAGTGGAGGGTATGTGTGGACCATCGGGAACTAAAAAAAGCTACACTAAAAGATCATTTTCCTCTACCATTCATTGACCAAGTGTTAGACTCATTAGCTGGAAAGAAATTTTTCTCCTTCTTGGACGGGTTTAGCGGATACAACCAGATTAGAATAGCAACAGAAGACCAAGACAAGACAACATTCACTTGCCCATGGGGAACCTATGAATATAATGTTTTGCCATTTGGTTTATGCAATGCACCTGCAACTTTTCAACGAGCAGTTCTTGCAATATTTGTTGATCTAATTCACGAATGTGTAGAGGTTTATATGGATGACTTCACAGTTTATGGAAACACATATAATGATTGCCTATATAACCTTGAGAAAGTCCTGAAACGATGCATTGAAACAAATTTGTCATTGAGCAATGAGAAATGCTATATGATGTTGACAGAAGGAATAGTTCTGGGACACCATATTTCCGCTTCAGGAATTAAGGTGGATCCAGCAAAAATCCAAGTCCTAGTTAACTTAATGCCTCCTACAACACAAAAAGAGGTAAGAAGTTTCTTAGGCTATGCAGGCTATTATAGACGATTCATTGAAAACATCAGTAAAATAGCCCAACCTCTGTTCAAACTATTAGCAAAAGATATTGAATTTCACTGGACAAATGACTGTCAAAATGCATTTCAAATTCTGAAAGAAAAATTATCAGTTGCACCCATTCTCCGTGGGCCAAACTGGTCTTTTCCATTTCATATATCAACTGATGCATCTGATACCGCGATAGGTGCCTCTCTTGGGCAGAAAGAGAACTTGTTCAATTATGCAATATACTTTATAAGCAAAAATCTAACACCTGCAGAATTGAACTACACAGTCACAGAGAAAGAAATGTTAGCCGTTATACATGCAGTAAACAAATTCAGGCACTATATAACAGGATATCAAGTTTTCATTCATACAGATCATTCAACAATCAAATACTTGATGAATAAACCCATCACCAATGGAAGAATAACAAGATGGTTACTGTTATTGCAAGAATTTAATATCACAATACAAGACCGACCAAGCAAGGAAAATCAAGTGGCTGACTTTCTGTCTCGCATACATTCACACAACGATCCAAATCCGGTTGTAGACAACTTTCCAGACGAACACCTGTTTGCCATAACAGTAAAAACACCATGGTTTGCAGACATTGCAAATTATTTATCTTCTGGAAAGTTTCCAACTCAATTCTCTAAAAAGCAAAAACGAAAAATTGTTAGAGAAAGTTCTAGGTATAGTTGGGTAAATGGTGATTTATTTTATACTGGTTCAGATCTGATGATTAGAAAATGTGTGCGAGAAGATGAAATATTAGACATTCTGAGAGCATGTCATGATGAACCATGTGGTGGTCATTTTGCAGACAAACAAACAGCATATAAGGTGCTGCAATTGGGCTATTACTGGCCATCCATCTTCAGAGACTCTAAGGCATATGTCAAGCAATGTGACAGTTGCCAAAGTATAGGGAGACCAATCACATCAGATGAGATGCCGCTCAAGCCACAGGTCCTCATAGAACCATTTGAGCAATGGGCACTTGACTTTGTTGGACCTATTAATCCACCATCAAATGGAAAGAGGTACATCCTAGTATGTACAGATTATGTAACCAAATGGGCGGAGGCCAAAGCAGTGAACAGAGCAACAGAAGATACAGTGGTCACCTTTCTCTTTGAAGAAATCTTTGTCAGATACGGAGTACCTAGACAAATTGTAACAGATCAAGGGGCACAGTTTACATCAAAGCTGGTACGAGATCTAACAGAGAAATACAAGATCAAACACAGGAAATCTACACCATATCATCCTCAAGCAAATGGGCAGGTTGAATCAACAAATAAAGTCCTAGAAAATATCATGACTAAAACAGTACAGCTGAACAGAAGAGATTGGTCTGAAAAATTAAAAGATGCACTATGGGCCTACAGAATCACATGGAAGAATACAACTGGTTTTAGTCCATACCAGTTAGTATATGGAAAAGAGGCCTTATTGCCTATAGAGTTTCAGATACAAACATACAGACTAGCAGCTGAACTAGGACTAGACCTGACTGAAGCACAACAGCAGCGGATCATGGAACTGAATCAATTAGATGAGCATCGTCAGCAAGCCATAGAACATACCACATTGGTGCAACAACAAAGAATGAAGTGGCACGACATATATATCAAAACAAAGACATTTCACAAGGGAGACTGGGCATTACTTTTTGACTCCAAATTCAAAGACTTCAAAGCAAAGTTCACAACACACTGGTTAGGCCCATATGAAATTGACGAAATCTTTGACAATGGAGCAGTAAAGATCAGGACAATCGACCAGGAGTCCACCTCATTTGTAGTGAATGGACATAGGCTCAAAGTTTATAATAGGCCTATCAGTAAAGAAGCATTTATGAAACAACTGATAGAGGATACAGAACTGGAAATCATGGCACACCAGGCTCAACCATCTTCAAGTCTTGTAGTTGAATAATAATAATAATAATAATAAAAAAAAACAAAACAAAACAAAACAAAACAAAATATAATAATATATATATATATATATATATATATATATATATATATATATATATAAAAAAAAACATATAAAAAATAAATAATTTGTTTGCTAGTGAAAACCAGGAAACTGGCACTAAGCAAACACGAATTCATAGGGGAAAACCAGGGCAACTTGGACTCTATGAATTCCTTATTCTTGTTCTACTGTTCTCACATAATTTCAATGCAGGAACTCTCCACAGACAACTGACTTGAGGACAAGTCAAATCATAAGCAAGGGGGAGAATTGCATAAGAATTGCATAAGATCTTTAGCTGGAAAGCTGAAGTATAGATGGAACTTGTATTGTCAACAGAGGGACCTGAAATAAGAAATCATTGCAGAGGGACCTGAAAGACCTGCCAATGTCAAAACAACATGTACATATTCCATAAGCATTGCAGAGGGACCTGAAACAAGAAATCATTACAGAGGGACCTGAACAACAATTCAAGAACCAGAGCATGAAGAACAAGGAGCAGCAATAAAGTTTACTTTTCAATCCATCTACAACATTTGATCAATTGATTTCATCCCACTTGTACAGACATCATCCAGGGGAGTATATGTATAGTCATTTTGTGCTTGAAAATTCAAATTTTTCTTAGAAATTTTTAGTCTTTGTTAAGTTGAAATTAGTACCTGAGGATATTCATTATCATTTCATATCCTATATTCCCTATACATACCCTATAACCCTTATACATCATATTCCATTTCATCTCCATACATATCCCATATTTATTTCATGATCATTAACCCCTAAGTATTTTTCTTTAGAAGCATAAAAAGACCAAACTGGGACAACTTTTCAACCTGCACATACAACTCAAGAATTAGTAATGGTGATAATTTTAAATATGACCCAAGATGGTCATTTAAAAATTATAAAGATGTGCATATAATCAAAAAAATCATGCGCTATATGAAAATCCATATATGCCATATGCAAATATATGTGCTATAGTCCAAATGGTTATAATATGCATGCGCTATAGTCAAAATGGTGAAGTAAAGATTATATACATATATCATAAACCAAAGCGCATGTATATGATATAAATTGAAGCGCATATATATATGATATAAACTAAAGGCATGTATATGATATAAGGAAGGGCGCATATAATATAAGGTAAGGTGTATAAAGGGAAGGCCGCGTGCAAACCATATGGCACGACTGCGTACAAAAGAACAAAACTGTGATTGCATATGTGGCAGCGGGGTATTGTGTATGGCTTAAATGATAATTGCACATCGCTCAAACTCATTGCAATACGAACGCATTGTTTAACATCATTGCATATGAGAATGAGTGAGGAGCACGGGTATAAACACACGACGGTGGCAGTCATATTGTATGCAGCCAAGGGTAAGCGACTGAATGAAACGACATCAACAAAATGATAATCTGAGTCAATGCCACCAGCACACAGGTACGGGGTAAACACTGTGGCATGTCGACTATTTTTCATTGGACTGTGCACTGTGCAGGAGTTATGCGCATACGTTCAAACTAAAACTATGATTCGGCCATCCTCATGACACAATCGGGCGACTGGTCAACAGGACACCCATACCAACCATACACTGTAACACCAATAAACAGAGTGCACAGTACACCCATGAAACGGTCATGAACTGACCGACGGTTCTTGCACTGTTTAAACTCATTCTTCATTGCCGAATAGCTCAGAACGATGGTGTTTGGAGCTGCAAGCTAGTGAAAAGGAAATTGAAGCGGGTTTGAGAGGATTTAAGAAGGAAAATTACCCCGGATTTAACGCCGAGTGATCACTGATTTTCGGGATCCATTCAGGTAACGGAGTAGTTTGTTTAAGCTCGGCAACTGTGGAATATAGTTGTAAACTGCCTGTAATTAATGGTTAATTATTCTGCCCTTGCCACCAGTCAGTTGAACGAATGAACAGGGATTTGGAGCGCCGTTTAACACTCCTCAGCGCTCGTTGACAACCAGGTAACGCCGAAACCACGCATTAACCCCAACAATAAGTCGGTTGATAGCAGTTAATAAATATGGCGATAAGATTCACTGCGTAAATCATGGCATAGAACACTAGTAAATAGCGCAGAATTTAAGTTTAAACTTGTTGCATGGATAACACGTTAGGGTATGGGGATCGCATGTGAAGTTTTGTGAACTAAAACGGAGTGCAGTGTTGTAAATCACAACAAAGTCTATAAACAGAGGAGGCAGAGTCTAGTTCATAGCGCCGAAATGTGATTTTCATGGCATGTTTGTTTTGATTGCGCGTTGTTGGTTGAATGCGCACTGTTGGTTGATTGCGCATTGTTTTGATTGCGCATTGATATACATCCTTTGTTTTATTGCGCGCTGTCATCATTTATATAACTGATATATCATATGCCTGTGTATGGAAACGGCCCGAATGGTGAACAAACATAATGGGTGTGTCTCTGTTATGAACCTTTTTGCCACTGTGCGTCTTTGTTTTGACCAAAACAATGGGTTGAAGTCTGTGTGGGCCGAAAGAGCTGTGTCATGTTTAAAAGAAGAGCTGTGTAATGTTGGGCGATTTAGTTGCTGTGTAATGTGTCTAAGACCGAGTGCTGATTGCCAAAGGGAGTAAAGGCCGAGCCATTTAAAATTCATTTTAAACGCGCTATTTGTTTTCTTTTCAATTTGTTTTGAGGCCGAAGCGTTGTTTTTCAAGCTTTTAGATAAGCAGGCCGAGAGCATTTTGTCGATTTTCAAATTTTTATGTTGAGGTCGAGAGCCATTTGAATGCGCTGCTAGTCAAAACACTGTTTGTTTTTAATGATTGTATATACACAATGAACATATGGCTTGATTTTGGTGACAGTATGCACAGTGTAGGGTGATAGGCATACATGGAACAGTATGAAAAAAATTGTTTTCATATGTATTTTGTTTACCAGAACAGAGATTAGCATATTGACAGGGATATACAGGTGTTTGATTGCTTGAACAGGGATTTAAAATAGTGTTGCTGCAGAGAAAGAGTAAACAGAGGCTGAAGAAATCAAAGTTAAATTGTTGTGAAGAGGAAGGTAAGCTTCTCTGCTTTCAGAATTTCATTTTGAAAAGAACAATAGTCATAAAAATTTTATTGTCAAGATGAAATTAGTAACAGCAGAAGCATACATTCACTGGTTTTCAGAAACAATGTCAGCCAGAGTAGAGCCAAAATTTCAGATAGAGAGCTGGGGGAAGGAAACTATAGAAAAACTTTACCAAGCGGGGATGATAGGCTTTTTACAAAAATTTGATGGCCACTCTGAAGAGATAACCAGGGACTTTATAAACAATTTCAGTCAGGACCAGACACGGGTAGGAGATGTTATTATTCCTGTGACTCAGGAATATCTTTCCCAAGCTTTAGATCTACCAATGATAGGTGAGAAATATTACAAAGGCCTGCACTTCAATGAGAAAGCATGGACTTTCTTTCTTGAGAAGAACCAGAAAGGGATTTTTGATAGAACAAAGGGGATACCAAGGGAATGGTTCAATGAACCATGGGGTGAGTTGGTTTTGGTCATCCAGAAGTTTTTGACTTGTGATAGAGGATATAGTGTTGCCCACTTGTATCATGTCAAGCTTCTACAACATATTAAGGGAGAGGATAGGATTAACTTGCCATATTTCCTATATAGGAGCCTCTTGAGAATGATTGAAACAGTGAGACATGAACACAGGCCTAAAGCACGACAGATTTACCACCAAGGATTGATCAAAATCCTAGTTGAGTATCAGGTGAGGTCACAAGGCATAGTATGGAGAGAGTTCATGTCTAAAAATCAGTTCATTGAACAGATTAATGAAGTACAGGATAAAATAGAGCAGGAAAACAGAGGATTGATGAATTCACCCTTGTATCCCAGAACAAGAGCTAAACAGCAAAATAACATGGCCATGCAGGAAAATGAAACATCTGTTATGTCTATTCCTAGAAGATTTAGGAATAAAAGTCCCATTGACTTAGACAAGGAAGTAGAAACATATTCTCCAAGAAAACAAGAAGAAAATGACATTGCACAAGAAGTATTTGAGAGGGATTCTTCATATGATGATGCAGCAGCAGCATCATTAATGAAAACAACACAAGATTTTGAAAAAGAAATCAATTTGGGAAGAATCAGGGACTTAACTGACCAATTGGAAATTAGCAAAATCCTGGAAAAACAATTAAAAGAGGAAAACAAGGCAAATAAGAAAGATAATGCTAAGTTGGTCAAGGCAAATGAAAAGTTAAATGAAGAGTTAGGGAGACTGAAACGGAAAAATGATCTACTTTCTAAGCAAGCATTTAAATGGCTAAAGGAAAAGAATATGTGGCAGGCAAAGTATGAAAAACAGAAGGTAAAAGCAGCTTTGTTCAGGGAAAGACATGACTCAGGTTTGGATTGTTTGGTCAGGGCAGCACAACAGGAAGCATCTACAGGTACAACATCTACTACAGAGAGAAGAAGATCAAAGAGGAGTAAGCAAGCATGGGGACATGCTTGATGATAAGCAAGGGAGAGATGTTGGGCCTTAGTTTTGGTCTTATTTTTGCTCTAAGAAACTTACTAATCCATCTATTTGCCATCCATTTTCCCTTCATTCATCCCATTTTGATATATATTTGATATCCATTCAGGTATTTAATTTTAATTTTTCAATTTCTAAAGTTTTTATGAAAGTTTGGTTTTTAGTGCAAAATTGGCAGATTCAGAAATTCCCGTAATAGCTCTATGGTTGATATGGTTGCAGGACACTTGGGCACGAATTGAATGCATGGATGGACAGCTTGGGAACTAGGACTAAGCCAACTATGCTTAGTTCGAACAGAACAAGCTTTATTAGGCCCATTTGGTGCTAGTCAATCATGACTAGTCATTCATAAATCCCATAGAAATAGGGCAGTTTTGAGATTCTATGGGATTGATCATATTTCTTGGGATGGGAGTAATGAATTCGACTTAGATAGGTGGATGAGAGTAGATGGGTTTGTTTGAGTGAATATAGATCAGTTTGTTTCATGAGACTTCTTATTTAAGATCCAAAACTTTGATGGCTTATGTATTGACTTATTATACTTTTATGCTGTGACACTTTTGGATTGAAGAGTTAATTTGAAGACTTGTGCTATTATTATTTTGTTGTTCAATGCTATGGATGTGTGACTGAATTTGAGCTTCCGATATCACTTCTCAAGTGTGCAAGGCAAGGGTGGAGGGCCCCCATTCCAAGCTAAGTACACTTCCTTGTTAACTAGTTTTATTTCTTGTAATCTGGTTATTGTAGAATTGGTTTTTCAAAGCTTTATTTCAGATTGCTTTATGGTTCATGCATGGTAATTGATTTCATTAGTTCTTAGATTATTCATCACTTTATTAAGTTGGAAAAACAAGTGTTCAAGTTGAGCATCCCTTCTACTAAAATGATGAATTAAAACTAGTTTCCTTTGTTTGTATGCAAGTAGTTTCTTATTGAGATTTTGGTATTGAGATGAATGAATTATGATGAAATACCTTATGTGTCTCTTAAGTTAAGAGCTTCTTTCATTAATAATTTATCCATCTTAAGTTCTTGGTTTTAATCTCTGATTCATTAAGTGATAATTGAGGCAAAAGTGGACTTCTTGAGTCAAGAACCATTTCAATGTTTTTCCTCTTTTTAAACTAATTGAATTAGAGTTGTAGGATGTATTACTTTAAGCTTTTGAATAACTTATCTTTCAAGGTTTTATTACATCTGATCTTCACATATAGTGAACTTGCCTCAAAGCATAAACAACCTGGATTGATAAGAAATAATTGTGTTAATTTAGGTAAACAAATTAGCTCAACAATGTCTCTTGTGGCATTTTCTTTAAAGGATGATCCCAATCCTTGACAATTCGAGGAGACCACTATCATTATTTATTTGTTGGGTGGTGCAAGGGACCTTTCTCTCTCTGTTGGTTTTTATCATTGTTTCTTGAGCTTCTTCCAAAAAATGAGTCCATTGGTTGTTGCATACCTAGTGCCATTTCCTTTGCTGCAGCTTCATCCCTCAGCTCTTTGTTTGACTTCCTTCCTGCTTTTTTTTTTATGTTCCGTAGTTTGAAGAGTTTCCTTTGACTGATTTCTTGTTAGAATTCTGTCAACTGAAGGAGGGGGTGGAGATTGGGTGTTTGAGAGCGGGGGGGCTGGGGGTTGAGAGTATGGGGAGGGGATCTAGGGGATGAGGGGGCTGTGGGGTCCAATGGCCCAAAAGGATTTAGGCTAATGAGAGAAGTGGTGTTGTCTGCTTTTGGAGATGGAGGGAGGAGGTCAGAGGAGGCGAGGGGCTGCGATGAAGAGTGAGGAGGTTGTTTATTGGATGTTTTTTTCCTTTTAGCCTACTCCCATTTTTTTTGAGTCTTCTACATTTTTATTTTCATTTTCATTTTTTTTATACATCTATCAGCAAAATGACCGTATTCATGACATACCTTGCATTTAAAAGCGATTTGCTCATAATCTAGTTGTTGAATGTGCGTCCATTGATCCACTTTGATTTTGATCGCCTCTGGAAGCCCTTTCCCTAGATCCACTTCTACACAGATTCTAGCACATGCATGCATATTTTCCTTT
Source organism: Pinus tabuliformis (assembly GCA_031772625.1). Classification (NCBI taxonomy): domain Eukaryota; kingdom Viridiplantae; phylum Streptophyta; class Pinopsida; order Pinales; family Pinaceae; genus Pinus; species Pinus tabuliformis. The sequence continues at coordinate 874,992,206 of CM062806.1, read as the reverse complement.
GTTTCGCACCTATCTATGTATTTCCCTATTGCATTTCCTATAGATTTAAGTGAATCATCTCCCCAGCAGTGAAGGGAAAGGTGCGACAACCTGACTCAGACTGGAACAACGCTGAGCACATCCATTTTTGTATCAAAGTCTGATGTCCATCTGTTCAGATACAATCCTCTTGTATCCATGAATTATGGGCCATTCCTAAATATCAGATCACGATCCTCCTTGGTTTCGAAGTGGAAGGTGTAGTATCCTCTTCCACAAAACCTGATTGATATTTTCCCATTTATCGATGCAGTCTAGTTCCTTTCAACCCATTTCTAGACCGTCTTGGGTGAGGGCCATAACCTAGTAAACTGCCCAACTAATCCATGCTCAGCTAGGGATAGAGCTGCTCTACGAGGGAGAGCAGGGGGAAGGGAGATTTCAGGGATGTCTTCCAATCTTTTAACAAACTTGGTTATTGACGGTCGATTTTTGGCCGGACCCATTGCAGAGATGAGAGAGGTGAATGCTTTTGTTGTTTCTTCAGTTTCCTGTTGGCGATCTGGGAGGGGATCTCCGTCCTTTGGAGGATCCATTGGTCCAAGGCCTCAACAGCAGGAGGCCGCTAAGGAGCAACTGCATGTTGCGATCTTCTGGCTAGGGCTGCGCAGTTCAGCGCTCAACAGCGACAGAGTTGAGTTTCCTATATTTTTACACAACTTTTATTATAAAAATAAAATATATAATTTAAATATTTATTATAAACTTATAATTATAATGATGTTGTAATTTTAAATTTATTAAACTTGTAAATTGTCATAATGAGAAATAAGATTTTAGCAAGACTTGGATTCTAATTAATGTAGATATGCTATTTTAGTTTTTCATTGCTTTTACTTTAATTTAGCAATCTATTACTTTTTGCATAAGAGACAAAGTAACAGTATTAAACAATAAAGCTTGAAAACAAATGCAAATAAAAAGTCACAAGGTAAACTATTAATGCATAAATTTATATTATTATATAACCAAATAAAATCCCAAAAAATAAAATAAATGAGAAAATAATGTTAATTATAACAAATAACAAATATATATATATATATATATATATATATATATGGTTAGCTTTAATTACAAATATGATTGATTGTTGATATTATAATTTAGTATGAAACAGGTGCAATTAGTTCTATGTTTAATATAGAGTTGACATGTAGTATTAAAAAAAAAAAATTATGTAATTTATTTGAATATTCATGTTTACAATTTTTTTAAATATTAACTTCATATATGTTTTTGATAAAAAAGAATAATGAAAAAATATAAATATATCAACTATAATAAAATATTTTGATGTCTTTATTAAGTAAAATATTTTAATTATATATATATATATATATATGTTTGCTAAGTTGTATGAGTCCTGAGATGACTACAAGCTTTAAGATGGTTGGATTTTTGTCCATGGAGTTTTGATGACCTTCACATCACAAACTGCCTTAATAATACACTCCATGACCGTATATTTTAAGCCTTGTGGTGTTATCAACTATGTATATATTATATGAAACAATTTTTTTTTCCTTCTTATGATTAAAATGTTCTAATGGTGTGTTGGCCAAAATGAAGTAAATATGTAATTACTTCCATGTTTACCATGGAGTTGATACATGGGGTGTGTAGAAAGAACCAACCTAGATCTATTAATCTAGTATGTTAATAGGGATCAAATCTCTCAAGGTGCAAACATTTCTTCAAATTTTACACTCTAAAAAAACTTGATTCATAATTGAAATTAAAATTAATCAATATTTCTTAAACTTTTTAAGATCTTGTTAAAATAAAGTAATGATATTTAAATTCATAATTTAAAACACATTAATCAATCTATTTAGAATCTTTATAAAATAAATATGAAATAATCTTTTAAAATTATACTCAATAACACTATAAAAAAATATCAATGTTTATGTATGATATTATAAATTTGGATTTATTTAATTAAGAACAAGATGTGTAATGGATTGGATTTGTGATTTAATAAATTGATGATCTAAATTAATTTAGGATATAATTTATTTAAAAATATATATATATATATATATATATAAAATAAAAAATTTATTAGAACAATTGTTATATAGTAGTTAGTCTCTCTTGCTTAATTTAAATATAGTTAAAATAAAGTAAAAAACAATAAAGACAAATATTTCATGAATAGTTTATATTAATAAAAGTTAGAAATAAAAAAGATTTGATTTGATGGTACACTTCATTAACTAAACCAAATCATGTTTTTTTCTCTAGCTTTGCACCAACTCATTACCAAATCCTAACCCCAAGGGGGTCGAGAAGAATTGACACTATGACCTTCCATTAGCAACTTGATTTAACAACTAGAACTTGACCAATTAAACTAACCCCTAGAGATGACTAAACCAAATCATTACATAATAACAATGCACCCAATCATGAAAAGTAAACCTAAATTATTAAAAAAATTAAATCTCTTTTCTAAAGTTAATTTTATAAAAAACAATTTAATTTTTAGTCAAAAAAAACAATTAGCCATTGATGATCAAATTCAGTTTGTATTACATAAAATTAATTTGTCTATTATATTTATAATTAGTTAAGAGTCAAATTCATTTGATTTTGTATTAATTATTTTAATATATTTTTTGTAATATTCTATTATGTAATTAAATTTAATTGGCAAAAAAATAAATTATTTCCCAAATTTTAAAAATAGATATTTTAAATATTATATGACAATTTTGTTATCATTTGAGACCGTTTATTAGATCAAAAAATTAATTAAAATATATAAAACCTTGAAATTATTTCATAATTCCACTTAATAGTAAAATTATTTCGTAACATTACTTAGTACAGATTATTGTACTTTATGTACTCTATTCTATAGCTTTAAAGAAGGTAATTAACTTGTGTTGGGTAGTCAATTATGTTTGGCTTTGGTGAATCTATGGTGTATTAGTTTGAGTATCTTTACATTCTAGTTATTATTTTTTATTGTATGAGTGGATAGATATTACATTTGGCTTTTAGTGAAATTATATTAGTTTGATTTTGATTTAAAATTTAATGTAATATTTTTATAGTTTAATATTGGAAATTGTTTTAATTTTTATTAAAAATAATTAATTTTTTTTTTGTTATTAAATTAAATATATTATTGCTTAGGGATCAATATTATGTATTTAAAGTTTTTATGCTATCAAACTATAATATTGTTGAGGGAGTTGTTTTTAGTGCGATTTTTTAGAAGTTTTTCTGGTTGATTTTTCTGGTTTAATTTCTCTAAAATCCATCAGGAATTCATTGAAATCACAAGTTTGATGAGTAAACCACGGTGTTGAATCCATATATACAATAAAAAACTAATTTAAATAACACAAATAAGATTTCACCACAATTTTTTGCCAAATTCAAATGCCAAAAACTCAAAAAAAAAAAAAAAAAATCGCCCAAAAACAAACAACTCCATTATGGGGTACATATCTTGGCCCCTTTATTTTTTTTCGTGACATAGACGTTTCAGCTCATGTACTTTATTTACATCTTGCAATGCTATATTACAGGTTAAATAAATAAAGAGCCATAGTTTATATGGGTGTTTAGTACCTTCACCATCTACTGTCCACCTGGCTATTTAAGCGAGGTTGTCTAAAGTCAAACGCAAGATACACTCAAGATTGTATAATGAATTTTTTTTTTGCCAATCTCACCTTGAGAAAGGTCAGACAAGTTTTTGTTAACATTTAATGCTAAATCATCATCTCATTTTCTCCCCCTTCCCATTTAATGGGAGATGCTAATCGTCCTTCTCTGATTTGTTACCCTGGTGTTAAAGGGGCGACTTCTATACTCAAATATATTTGTGTTTTTTCCCTTTCACTTGTGCACCATGATTCGTCATTGTGTTTTATCTCCGTGCTAAAAGTAAATCCAATGTTTAAACTCTAAGCACCATTCGTTATTGTGTTCTTTCCTCGTGGTAAAAGTAAATGCAATGTTTAAATGCTAAGCCATCTTTAATCAGTCCATTAAAGAAATATTTATATATAATTAGTATTTATATTATAATTTTTTTTACAAAGATAACCGATTAACGTATTGTTTTGAGATTCAAATTTATTTAATTTATATTATTTTATAAAAGTATTAATTAAATTTTAATATGATATCGCTCGATTAGTTGAGATCTGCCTCACTTCCACCTTTTTCAATTTTGAGGGAGAGTTCTTTGAGCAAACCTGTGGGGTTGCCATAGGCTCACCCCTTTCCCCTATCGTTGCAAATCTTTTTATGGAAGATTTCGAATCCAAGGCTCTAAACTCAGCCCGCCTCTTGCCCAAACTTTGGAAAAGGTATGTAGATGACACCAATGTCATCTGGTCTCATGGTCAAGAGGAGTTAGATCTCTTCTTCGATCATATCAACAATCAATCCTCGGCCATTAAGTTCACAAAGGAATAAGAAGTCGATGGTTGCCTCCCTTTCCTTGATATTCTTATTTCTAAGAATAGTGATGGTTCCCTCTCCCACCAGGTGTTTCGAAAGAAAACACATACGGAGCAGTATCTTCATGCTAGTTCCCACCATTTCCCGACTCAGAAGATGGGTGTTCTCAACACCCTTGCTACTCGTGCCCTAAGGATCTCTAATGAAAAGAGTTTCGAGAGGGAGAAATCACATCTCCTTGATGTCTTTGTCGAGAATGGTTATAGTAGATTCTTGGGTCAGAAAGCTTTCCTCAAAGCTGCTAAGAATTCACTAACTAAAAGAGAACCGAGGGAGCGGATTCCAGGTGTCCATCTTTCATATGTTTAGGGGACCACTGATAAGATTGCAAGGATTCTTAAAAAACATAATGTCCCCGCGACCTTTAGGCCCCTTAACACCATTCGTAAGTCCCTTAGATCAGTGAAGGATCCTATCGACTCTAGGGATATGAAAGGGGTATATATTATCCCTTATTCCTATGGGACCCCCTATATTGGTGAGACTGGTCACTCCATTAATCAAAGGATTAGTGAGCATGCAGCGGACCTTAAACATAGGAGAACCAAGTCTTCTGCTTTAGCTGAACATGCGGAAAAAACCAAGCATCATGTGTGTATTGAGGAGGCTAGTGTGATTGCTAGAGTTTCGCAATTCCATCATTGGAAATTTAGGGAAGCCCTTGAGATTGAAAAAAGGTCGAGCAATCTCAATAGAGAGGATGGCTGGAAGATTAGTAGTTGCTGGGTCCAGCACTTTCTTCCCTTCCTCCCCTCCCCGTTTTTTGGCTTGTTCTTGTTATGCCGTACCCTGTGGCCTTTTTTTTTCCTCACTTTAATCGTATGTTAATTTAACAATTAAGATAAACGATTAATTATATCATAATATTATTTTCTTTCCAACACTTGACTTAGTCTAATAATATATTTTTATTTATAACTAACTATTATCTTAATAAAATTAATAAATATTAATTATATATATATATATATATATATATATATATATATATATTTTATAAAATAGTAAAGACCTTTAGGGAAATTCATATAAACAATTAAATTAGTTAATACCTCTAGGTTAATTTAACAATTAGATAAACAATTAATTAAATCTGAATATTTAAAATCTTATTTTTTTTAACACTTGACTTATTCTAATATTTATATTTATATATTTTTATTACATTTTCAGCACGAAAAAAAATCTATATATTTGTATTATATTCATGATAGTGGATTGTATAAGCATATACATGTATCGATGGATAATGCATGTGTGGTCCAAGCCGCATTTTGAAGATAAAAAAACATGAGATAGATTTCCTGTTCAACTACAAAAAGATTGTGTAGGAGATAGATTCATATGTGCAACAAATATAGAGAAAAATGATTCCTATGGCAACAAAGTGTATGTGTGCAAACCTTCGCAGTGAAATAGGCCAAAGTATGGGAAAGTAAAAAACATACCAAATATTTTCCATTGATAGAGAATTATGTACCTGGAAGACAAAAGTCCTGGATCTGGAAGCTGTTGCTGTCCATTGTGATCTGCATCCTCCAAACACCTTGGGGTGACGTTAGGCCCATTTTGGATAAAGCATCAACTTTTTTGTTTTTGTTCCTGTCAATATGTGAAATAGAATAGTCCCTCTTGGTATTCCATAAAGCTGCAATCCTGACCATCTGCTGGAATGATGTATACACCACAATAACTAACTAACTATTAACTTAATAATCATTTAAAATTAATTTAATATATATATATATATATATTAAAACCCCTAAGAAAATTCATATCTCCCTTTGACTTTTAATCTAATAATAATATAACTAACTAGCAATGGAATTAACTTATCTTTATGCCCCGGGTCCGTCTAACTGTTGTCATATTTAGCCGTTAGTCAATATAGTCGTTACCTGATCAAGAATTATAGCTGTTGGAGGTTCTGCTCGGACTATTTAACATACAATGCTTGATCTCATTCTTCGACTTGTCCTGACGATGAACCACACTGCTTGGTTCGAAACACATCGACAAATGAAATATCATGTGATTTACGCCAAAAAATCTCTTATAAATTTATAAAATAATTATGTTTAATTATATAAAAAACTAATTCTTTATTATTTTATAAATTACAAATATAGATATTTGCATAATGAATTAATTAAAATGGTATGGATAACATTTAAAAATGAGTTAATTACTTTTCATGTAATTATAATAGTTGTGGACCTACATCCTCCTTTTATAATTTTCTTTTGTCTTAATTAATAAAAACTTTGTGGAAGGTTATTCATATTTTTTAATGATCTTATCAAACTCAGGTGTCAAACCAACAGTGAGGACAACCATCTCTGGCTGCTATCCGCGAATGTCGATTTGACTGTTATCAAGGAAGGTAATAAAAGGGAGCAGGCTTTCATTTAATGGTAAAGATCTTATTTTATAGTAAAATTATTTATAGTAAACATGAATGCTTTTCTAACAAATTAAAAAAATTTATTTTTTATATTTTATGAGATAAATACTAACAACTATTATATTTAATAAATAATAAATTGTTTTATTTTTATGAAAGTATTTATTACTTTTAAATTTTTTATTTATTTGGTTTTTTTAAAGTTAAATTTTTAATTTAACCTTTTCATAGATATTTTTTTCTAATTTAACTTTTTCATATTTACGATTAATTAAATTTTTATAGATGACATTAAATAATAAGTTAAAGGGTTATTTATGACCCTTAAAAAATATTTATTTATAGTTTAAAAAATATATTATTTTATAAATTGAACAAATAAGATTAACTGATTTATAATTGAACAAATACGAAAAAATAAAATAAAATAAAATAGCTTTTCATTTATTTTCCTTTTAATAATTTTTTTGTCTCAAATTAAAATTTGACTCAATATACTTTAATTTGATTATCTTTTAATATTATACGTTAAAATATTCTGAATATCACTAATATTCTAAAACCACAACTTTTATTCATCAATTATTTTTAAAAGTTGTGAAGATTTCAATTAACATTTATATCAGTCAAAGTTTACTTTAAATTAAAAAAGATACTTCAAGCTATAAAAGTATGGATTATCCACTGCCACTTCTCTTTAGTCTTCAAATTATATATAGGTTTTATAGCCTTCAAATTATATATAAGTTTTATCAACTGCTACTTCTTTTTAGCCTTGAAGTTACACATTAGTTTAATGCTTTATTATTATAAGCTTAATTATTAATTTATATATAAGTGAGTAATTATTAAAATTGAATTTAATTATATAAATGATTAAATTTATAATAAAAGAAAAACAATCTCATATACATATATATATATATATATATATATATATATATATATATGTCCCTGCCTGGGACTATTAGCGATCGATCGATCGCTGACCGAGCATTAGTTCATAGTTTGACCGTTTTTATTTCAGTGTTTTGGCATTTTATCCTAAGTTTAATGCTCGGAATTTCATTCAACAAACTTTTAAGCAAAGTTTTGGTTCGGAAAACAATTGGGGTCTTATTACAGCCTTCACGTTGTCCGATGCAAAAATATTGGGGCAATATGATGTTATCCAAAGTACGGTTGATATGCCACTTGTCTCAAAGTTGAGGGGTTTATTGCGGGCTTCGCAGGTTTCAGGACATTCCGAGCTGAACATTTTAAGCACAACTTAGTTTGTCCTAAGTTTTTGGTACCTGTTCTGCGTGTGCTGCATGTAGGACAGATATTTGCATATGGTTGAAGTGTGCCAGATGTTTGGATATCGTTGAAGTATGCAGGGGCGTCCACGGTGGTCTAGAAATGGTTTCTCCGAGTAAGTTCGAGGAGCAGAGGAGCAGAGCAGAGAGTGTCGACCAGCTAGTTTGAGGAGCAGAGGAGCAGAGAGTGTCGAGCAGCAGGATCTGTGAAGGGGGGAGCTTCAGGTTTACAGCTTGTAAGTTCCATTTTACAATGACTTAATATTACTTCCCACGATTACAACAGTTCCACGTTTACAGTTGTTTTTGTTTATGGGATTTCTTTGGTTTGGCTTCGGCCAGTTTTTCGGCAGCTAGTAGACGCTTTTTCCATGAGCATGAAGGCAAGAATAGCCCTTCTAGGACTGGTGGGAGCTCTTACCTTCCTTATCTGTCGCGACTGACTTCGGCCCTTGCCTTGAAGCCCCAACTGTATACGTCAAACTATAAGTGGCTTTTTAGCGAAACTGATAATCTCACAGAAGCCGCTGGTTAGCTAGACCAGGCCCTCACGGTAATGTGTTTCACAACAAGCACATGTCTCGCTTCTTTCGTGCAGAGAGAAGAAAAGCCTTCTTTGGCCTTTGAGGTTGTCGCTCATGGAGCCGTGGATATCCCTGCCCTGCAGCTTGAAAAGCATCGCCCTCCCGTATCAAGGACTTCCTATTCTGCTAGAAAAGCCACTATAACCGTCTCATCGGCTTCATCCTCTCTTTCGGCAGCAGATCTTTCTGCTTATTAAGCTTATGCCCCATTCATCGCCCTTGCTACAAGATTGAAGCTTTCACCAGGATTCCCTTCCTAAACAAAGGCACACACCTAGCCGTTCTCGCTACCTTCTATTACCGACTATTACCGATTTGGAATTCAGTCACCGAGATGAATCCCTGTCTATAGTCCCTCTGTCGAGAATCTCATATATAGGCCAAGGCATTCAGGACCGATGTGCCGAACGCGAGGGGGGAAATCCCAAACATGCCGGGCCTTGCAGCTCGAGAATCTCGAGCCGACTCCCTACCGTCCCTACTGAGAAAGCGGGTGCGAATGACTGTCTTAACCAGACAGTGGAGGATTATGATTACCCAGAAAAGCCCTTCTTGTATGCAAAAATATTAAAATGGCATAAATTAACACATACATATTATCATAAATCAAAATGGCATATCATGCATAACTACTCTTCTGCATGTATACCATGTTAAGGAATATGATAGAATGAACAACAAACTAGTACTAGGTTCCAACCCCTTGTAGAAATGGGAAATTGCAAAAAGAATCTGAAAATAGGGCATTAGTCCATAATCATGAACAAAATATATGGGCAATATTCGGTATAGATGACTCATAAAATCCTCAAGTGAAGTGTATACAAGCAATATTTAAAAAAAAGAATGGAAGTAACCTAATTATATGCTTACAAGGGCTTTAAGAAGTAAAATATCACAGTTAAAGCATTATGTCGATATGGACGAGGTCGGACCTAATAAAAATTGGCTCAGAGGAAAAACTTTTTCAAAACATTAATTTTAAGTTAAATTGACTGTAATTCAATGAACAAAAAAGAACATTCTGAGTAGCCTACCCTTGTTTGTAATAGACCTCGAGTTAGGTCAGCCCTCCCCCAACCGCTCCGTAAATGCGATTTCTCGGTCATCTGGCTCATTCCCGGGTTCAGGGTTAAGCCTTGTAATGTTGGACATTCAAAAGAGACAGAGGTAAAGACGTTGGGTATGCATGAAGGACGAGAGGCAGGCAGCTGGTAAAGTTGTGGGCTCCATGGTAGTTTACGTGTTTGAAATATGTTTTTGTATTATACCTTTCTTTTTGCATGTGTGACGAGTGTCTAGTTAAAAGCTTTGTATTTAACTTGTTTAAAAGACTTGTCTTTACTTTGTTACGGTTTACCTTGTTACAATATAGTTTGTCTTTGCTTTTATACATTTGAATTGCTACAACAGTTGAGGTCCAATTCAATTTGACAGTGTTTGCACTTCAATTGGCGACCTGCAAACCGCAGTATTCTGGTATGCGTTATTCTTTCACAATATTCACATATAAAGAGGCAGAGTGAAAGGCCTTCATAAAATCAAAACAGAAGCAGTACAGCTTCAAGTGATTTTGTCTAGCCTCCTAAATGCTAGCTCAAACAGTGAATATGTGATGCATTGTCTGGTGCTCAATTAGCCTGTCTAATCTTTCCTTTCTTAAGTAGACTTGATTGACTACACTCTTTTGATGTTTCCTCGTCTCGTTTCTAGCCTTCCATCATTGGTCTATATAAACATATATTGAGGTGTGCATTTGATCCACTTCTAACTGGTTTATCAACTAAGTATATCTTTTATTTATCTTTGGAACTGTTATTTAGTAAACATATTATTTCAATTGTCTGAATCATGGTGCCTGTTTCTTTTAAATGTCTGTGATCGATTGAAATTTCAAACATTATCCTTGCATCTTACCGTTGATACATAGAGGAACCTGAGGTTTTCTCAAGAGAGAGGTTACACTAGCTTTCCTTAGGTCCGACCTCCGTCATTTCTGGTTCAGATCTGTGGTTGTTAAGGACGAGATTTGGTGTGTGCCACGATTACATGGGAATTATAGCTGGGCAAAATTCCAGGCTCCCAAATCTTTAGAGATCATGTTGTGGTTGTCTGATACCTGTACCAATTATGCCCTCAAATTGTTTGCACAATGACAAACAGTATTATTTTTCAGAAACTCCTTTTCATTCGGATTAGGTTTTTGCCATGAATATTAGTAATCTGTCAACATTCAGATTAGGTTTTTGCCATGCTTCATAGTCCATGAAGAGTTTGAGGCCAAGCATGAGAAAATGTTCATTTTCAGAAACTCCTTTTCATTCGCATTAGTTTTTTGCCATAAATATTAGTAATCTGTTAACATTCAGATTAGGTTTTTGCCATGAAGATTCTGACAACATTCAAATTAGTTTTTTGTCATCTTTAGAATTCACTATCTTGAATGTTGTTAGTTTTTTGCCATAAATATTAGTAATCTGTTTTTTGCCGTGAAGATTCTGACAACATTCAGATTAGTTTTTTGTCATCTTTAGAATTCACTATGTTGAATGTTGTAACCAAACCAAAAAGTTAATGTGAGTAAACTAATGCTGAAGAGTCAATTTATAAAATAACAAGAATCAAGTGTTTTCTAAAGTAAATTGGCTCTTCACCATGGCGTCAGGGACCAAACCAAAAAGTTAGTGATCGATTGAAATTTCAAACATTATCCTTGCATCTTGTTGTTGATACATAGAGGAACCTGAGGTTTTCTCAAGAGAGAGGTTACACTAGCTCTAAAGGAACCTGAGGTTTTCTAGGTTCAAGATTTTTGTTTTCAGGATATATGATTCTCAATACTGTTAATTTGTGGTATGTTTTTTCTTAATTTCAAATAATAGGTTAACTCTCTGTTAATGTTAAGGTATGCGCTCATCAAGTTTTTGTTATTTTGCTAGTCCTATTGATTCCATACCCAATGTAACTATCGCAATATAGGTTGCATATGGTCCATATTTTTAGTCATCTTTATAGAATGTGCCAAATCCCCATCAGTCATGTTTCTCTGACAATATATCTGAGATAATGCAGTTGTATTTTGTTTCCTCCCATGCCTACAATTATACAGTTTTTTTCGTGCTGAAAAATAAATCCACTGACAACATTTCTCTCTTTAGCATCACATAATGCATCACTCTTTCTTTTTGTGCCTAGGCTCCGTCGTTTCTGGTTCAGATCTGTGGTTGTTAAGGACGGGATTTGGTGTGTGCCACGATTACAGGGGAATTATAGCTAGGAAAAATTCCAGGCTCCCAAATATTTAGATATCACGCTGTGATTGTCTGATACCTGTACCAATTATGCCCTCAAATTGTTTGCACAATGACAAACAGTATCATTTTTCAGAAACTCCTTTTCATTCGGATTAGGTTTTTGCCATGAATATTAGTAATCTATCAACATTCAAATTAGGGTTTTGCCATGCTTCATAGTCCATGAAGAGTTTGAGGCCAAGCATGAGAAAATGTTCATTTTCAGAAACTCCTTTTCATTCGGATTAGTTTTTTGCCATAAATATTAGTAATCTGTTAACATTCATATTAGGTTTTTGCCATGAAGATTCTGACAACATTCATATTAGTTTTTTGTCATCTTTAGAATTCACTATCTTGACTGTTGTTAGTTTTTTGCCATAAATATTAGTAATCTGTTAACATTCAGATTAGGTTTTTGCCATGAAGATTCTGACAACATTCAGATTAGTTTTTTGTCATCTTTAGAATTCACTATGTTGAATGTTGTAACCAAACCAAAAAGTTAATGTGAGTAAACTAATGCTGAAGAGTCAATTTATAAAATAACAAGAATCAAGTGTTTTCTAAAGTAAATTGGCTCTTCACCGTGGCGTCAGGGACCAAACCAAAAAATTAGTGATCGATTGAAATTTCAAACATTATCCTTGCATCTTGCCGTTGATACATAGAGGAACCTGAGGTTTTCTCAAGGGAGAGGTTACACTAGCTCTAAAGGAACCTGAAGTTTTCTAGGTTCAAGATTTTTGTTTTCAGGATATATGATTCTCAATACTGTTAATTTCTGGTATGTTTTTTCTTAATTTCACACAACAGGTTAACTCTCTGTTAATATTAAGGTATGCGCTCATCAAGTTTTTTTTATTTTGTTTCCTTTGTAATTTGCAAATTAAAGCATACGAACAGTTCCTATATTGTTCTATTTGGTCAATCGTCAAAAATGAAAAGCAAGCATGTTAGATAACTCACATCTCACATCTTTTCTCAAAGCTTCTCAAATTCCTGTTGTTCTATCGCTTATTTTTCAGTGCTCATAACTCATGACAATCCAAGTGATGTTATAAAGGCAATATACAACATTGGGCAACATGTTTAACTAGTAAAATATAGATTTCAATAACAATCTATTGTTATTTTATTTCACAAATGCAATCAACAATAATGTTAACTTTCAAAAATATTCTTAAAGTTATGGTGCATTTTTTCATTTTGTCTTTCCACTGCTTCCTTTTGTTAACTTGCAGAAATATTCTTAAAGTTATGCTGCATTTTTTCATTATGTCTTTCCACTGTTTCCATTTCCAATTCCTTTGTTATTTATAAATATGACTTGTTGCTAGAAATTTGATATTTGTTTGGCAACATAATGCAAGAGCCTATTTTTTTTAATATATATATATTTTTGTTCGAAACAATTATCTTCACTTTTTGCTAATTTGATCAATATTTTTTGCAAAGCTATAGAAGACAATTGCAGAAGGCAAGTCTGGTAAGCAATTGCAAATGATGGAAGAAATAATAGATGTTGACAATTACAAATTCAGATTACAATGCATTTTTCCTGACAACGTTGATATTGTATTAAAAAGAAATGCTCTTTTTAGACTAAATGCATTTTCATATACTGTAGGAGATTGTCTATTTGACTCATTCGAAATGCTTCTACATTTTCGTTATACTTCAAATGAACTACGAAATGGGTTAATAGAACATTTTCTTTTTTTGCTTAAACAATAATGATGTTGAAGCAATAGAGTCATATGAGTATGAACTAGCACCTGACTTCCTATACGAGTTACATGGAATTAATGATATTGGTACATATCTTCATAAAATGCATTGTTCTGCATCTACAAATATAAAGGAGTCTGGCCGAGGTTTATGGGGTGATACCTTTTGCATACGTTGGTTAGCTAAATGGCTAGATATATCAATTGCAGTTTGGTCATTGACAAGAAAAACAAGATATTTGCTTTTTAATCAACATGAAAATACAATTCCATATTGCATTCTCTTTCATGATGCAAATCATGTTAGTGGTCATTATGAACCATTGCTTTACCAAAAGTTTCCAATAAGCATTTGCAGCCAGTCTAATATCTACCTGTCATCTATTTGCAAAGATATTGAAAGCCACTGGATGCATATTGCAGATAATATGCTTTTAAATGAATTAACGATCGCAAAGCAAATGACATCTAATTGTGGTGACAGTCTCTTTAATGAAATTTGCTATTTAGTGGCAACAGAATTCGATGCACAGTGTTTGCAACTTTACATTGTCCAATCTTTTTGCAATTCACTTATGCATAAGAATCGAGATGCATTACATTGTTTAGAACAATACCTAGTAGTTGATGTGATACACTATGCAATGAATAACAACTGGCAACAATATCTCATAAATATGGCAATGCCATATGAGAAAGGACAGGTAGAAGGGGGACCATTTTGTTTGCAATGGATATCTGTGATATTCAAAGTCAATATCCAGGTATGGTCCTTTGTTGCTAATAACTTTGTCAGTTACAGTTCTGCTTATTCGACATGCAATCATATTGTTAACATCATGTCATTCAGGACAGATACATCACATATTCACTACCGCGCAATGATACAAAAATATGTTCACAATTCTCAACAAGTGTACATGGAAGCAAAAGAGGATTGTAATCAATTGCATCATAAGCATATACTAGAAAAAAAACAATGTATATCTCAAGTACATTTTAACAATAATATTTCATTTGAGATAGCATCTCATTTAGAACAAATGCAGCCAACTAAGCATCGTAGGCTCAATTATCACAAACTAAAGCAATTCATACATACAAAACGCAAATGCAGCAATGTACATAACAATGATAACATCTTTTGTGATAATCATGTTCTAGAAAATCAACAACCTAGTTCTTGCATTAGAAACTTTGGTAAGCAATTGGAAATGATGGAAGAAATAATACATGTTGACAATGACAAATTCAAATTACAATGCATTGTGCCTGAGAACATTGATTGTTTTTTACTAGAAAAACAACAATGTATATCTCAAGTACATTTTAACAATAATATTCAATCTGGGCTAGCATCTCATTTAAAACAAATGCGACCAACTAAGCGTCGTAGGCTCAATTATCATAAACTGAAGCAATTCATACATACAAGAAGCAAATGCAATGACATATGCAAAAAAGCATCTTCTAATAAGAAGTCAAGAATGACAAGCAAGAAAGATGTAGTACAGATTTATATGGAACAAGTCGAAGACACGCCTAGGAATACATGTGCAGTTTGTACCAGATTGCATTTTGCACAAAATATCAGATTCTAAGTTCACTATAGAGTTGCAAGAAAAGCATATGAATTTGACATTGAACAATAGGACCTTCAGCAATGAAAACATATGTGTTGCTTGCAAAAAAGCACTCAAGAATGGAAAGCTTCCACAATTTGCAACACCTGAACAAATAAGACGTAACATTCCATTGCCAACTGTAAATACACTTTCAGATCTAGAAGAAAGACTTGTGTCATTGAGAATTGCATTTGCAAATCAGACAATGGGGATATAGGCGATCACAAATTGGCTTAACAGGATCAATTATCAATGTACCAATTCATATGGACGTTGTGCAAAAAGCATTGCCACAATATGCATTTTGTCAAATTTACAGGTTCTGAGAAAGCCGCCAGTGAAAGAGAAAACTAAGCCATTGAATATAACTCGGAATATCAGCTTCCAACGACTCTTGTCTTCTTTATCATCCTAGACAGCATAAGACATATGGATGCAAATGGTCACTACTGTGCAGCATGTAGGCCAGTGAAGAAACTAGCCCCATAGCTATTTTGTTACTATGTAATATTTGCATCCACTGTGAAATAATTTACGGCTGAGAGTACTTGCCTGCCTTGAGCGACTAATATGAATTACTGCTTTTAACGTTTAAAGATCGATTTATATGAATTATTGGTTTTAAGATTTAAAGATATTTTTCAGTCTAGGAAATTAATTTTTCAGTCAAGATTGAACAGAATGTTTATTTGTAGTTGAGCATTATTGAAAGGGCTGAATTCGATCACTTTGTATCTCCAAACCCTATTCCTAAATGATTTTGTGCATTTCTGTTTAGCATCTTCATTCAAATAAAGCTTCTTTAAGTTCATAATGGTTCTTGTCATACCTGGACAGATGGATGCATATGTTTGCTGCAGGATTAGCACGTTCCTTAACGACAAAAGGAGGTTAGTGTTTGGTAAGGTAGGGTGGAAGAAGAGCAATCTTCATTTTGCACCTACCTTCCGTGGTTACCAATTTTGGGTGTTGTTGTCACTCCAGATTTCTTTGCTGGATAGGCCAAGCAAGCAGACTTAGCATACTTCATGTATATGAATGGATATATTTTGGTCACGTAATGCCCAAGTTTGTAGCGAGGCCACGGTGAAAAGGGTGAGTGAGAATAAAAGCAATAACAGTGAATTTTGGACACCTGGAAACTCATCCTATATTATATATCTGATTCCACATCTCACATTCTTTCTTTCTGTCAACTGAAATCTCATCTTTCTACTGGTTTTTTTTTAAGCCCAACGCTGCTTTTCACGTCCCCAGTTCGAATCTCCTCAGCTCAAGTGTTTGGTGATTGGCATATCGAAGCAAATAGAGCTCGGTCATGCATTGATCGCTGGATTGCATGTGTGTATCTTGTGGGCGCCGGGGCGGTGAGTAAACCCGATTTGTGGAAATGGGTGACAAGGCTGCGACTCTGGAAGCCATTAACAAAGAAGCTGTGGATTTGGTAAGGAGGACTTGAATGCCTTTTGAGTCTTTTACCAGGTGTTTCTGTGGAGCTTTGAGATTGATTTTGTGAGGTTTGTTAATGCAGGAAAATATTCCCATCGAGGAGGTTTTTGAGAATTTAAGATGCAGCAAGGAGGGTTTGAGCAGCCAAGCTGCACAGGAGAGGCTCACTATATTCGGATACAACAAGCTCAAAGAGAAAAAGGTAAGGGTAGCTTCGACATATTTCTAATTTTGAGCTCAGTTCCGGAGTTGAGCTGGGATTTGAGATCTACGGGGAATTTAATTTCTAAAGTTGTTTGAGCCTTGAGGTATGCAGAGTAAAGCAAATTCTTTGGTTCTACTGTGAAGCGATTTCTTTCACGGTTAGAGATATGAACAGGCACCGTGTAATTTCCATGGCTTATATCGTTCTTTAAAATAAATACGTTTTCTTAGCTTGGTCAGGCTTATACTGCAACATCAAATCTTTAAGCTACAGGAAAGTATATTGCCTAGGCTTCTGATGAGGGATCCTTTGTCATAGCTTATGCCAAGAGGTTCATGCACTTGGGGTTTATGCGGAGTACTTGAACATTGTCAAGAATTGCTTAAATTTAACTCCATGACTTCTTTTGGGTGCGCAGGAAAGAAAATTTCTCAAGTTTTTGGGTTTTATGTGGAACCCCTTATCATGGGTTATGGAAGCCGCAGCTGTGATGGCCATTGCTATGGCGAATGGAGGAGTAAGCATCATACACTTCTAATTCCCCTCGTTGATTCTATTATAAAGTAGCTATCAAGCTTCATTGCCAATATCATGTAATTAGTTCTATATATTTTGTCGGCACAGTCGCTGCACTCATCATTTTTCTATCTCGGGTTATTCGTCTCTTTGCAGTCTTAGTCATTACTAGTGATTTGTCTTTCTCGTTGGTAAAAAAAACTATTGATATACTGCTAATGCCATATTTTCTCTATTTTTGAAAACTCTTGGCTATTTACACCACAAATATCATGTTGTTTGTTCTATTTTTTTTTCTATGGTGTTTTCTTCTCTGCAAGGGCTTTTCCTAGTCGAGCCTACAATGTGTGCATTCAGTCTATCAAACATGTCTGTCTGCATGTCTTGACTCTTCAACATGATTGGATAATATACCCCCATTGATCAATCCATGAACTAAACACATATCTTTAAAGTTTGGCCATTCCTTTTGATAATTGTATTTTTTTGGCAAATTGGTGATGGTTATTCTTTTGTTTTTTCATCATTAATAATATTTGCTAGTATTGTTGTTAATTTTGTGTTTTCTGTGTTCGTTTGATAGTAAATAGTAGTGTGGCATTTGGTCTCTCCCATTGGATATCGTTCCCCTCTATTGTATTTTTAGAAGTTCACAGTATTACTTCATCCTTATGGTTCCTGTGCATATTATCGGAAAAGAAGATGACTTCTTGTTCTACCGTGTCACAATATTTCTCTCTTGTAGCCAGTATCAGTCAGGGCATACCCTATCCGCTCTTTTTAATTCAGGCTTTAATCATGTAAATTGTATCTTTGCAGTGAAAACCTCCTGACTGGCAAGATTTTGTTGGTATTCTAACATTGCTTGTTATAAACTCTACCATAAGTTTCATAGAGGAAAACAATGCTGGCAATGCTCCTGCGCCATTGATGACTTGGATGGCTCCAAAGAGCAAGGTCTGTTCACTATCTTTTGTATGAGTGGCAGCCCCGATATTTTCAGTTTTCTATCCTTGGTTTTGCGGGGAAGCATGCAATTGGATGTTCAGAATCCTCTTAAGATCATGGGTGTTGCAGTTTTAAATTCCTTAGTCAATGACTTAAGACTTTGAACTTAACAGGTTCTCAGAGATGGACAATGGAGTGGAGAAGATGCAGCGATGCTTGTTCCTGGTGACATAATCAACATCAAACTTGGAGATATTGTTCCTGCGGATGCGCGTCTTCTTCAAGGAGATCCTTTAAAGATTGATCAGGTCTTAACCCAATCCTTTTCTTTACTTCATATTTATGATTACAAGTGCTGGAATTTTCGGTATGCTTTTATATGGTTTCTGGGATTAACTTCGACTGTTTTGGTACTTTTCCTGAGCCACGTTTTATGACAATATTTTTGAATGTGTGTAGTCTGCCCTCACTGGTGAGTCATTACCAGTAACAAAGGGTCCTGACGATGGGGTTTATTCTGGCTCTACTTGCAAACATGGTGACCTTGAATGTGTTGTCATTGCTACTGGGGTCCATACCTTTTTTGGTAAAGCAACACATATTGTGGACAGTAAAAACCAAGTTGGCCACTTCCAAAAGGTTGCTATTTATTCTGGACTTCTGATCTTTTTTTGTCCTTTCTCTTATTTCATAAATACATAATTTTTGGTGATACTGCAGTTGTACCAAATTGGCTAGTTAGGGTCCATGGTAATATTGGATGATCCAGTACTGTTAGTTTCCTTCAAACAAGTATCAATTACTAATTGTTTTCATGAATAGGTTTTCACGAAAGGATATGACAAGGATGCTGTTGTCCTGATAGCTGCAAGAGCATCCATAACAGAGAATCAAGATGCCATTGACACGGCAATTGTTGGGATGCTTGCGGATCCTAAGGAGGCAAGTATTTTTTTTATGTCATCATATTAAATTTTAGTTGATAAGCAGGCCTATGCTTATTTTACTGATTTGTATCTTTTGTTGTGGGTTTTAATATCCATGGATGTAAAAGGCGCAGGCAGGCATTCAAGAGGTCCATTTTCTTCCTTTTAATCCAACTGAAAAGAGGACAGCTCTCACTTATATTGACAATGAAGGGAAAATGCATCGAGTTAGTAAAGGTGCTCCATAGCAGGTATTGTTCTTTGGATGTTTGGCCTTCTTCATTAGGCTTGGTAATGGGTTGTATTGTTTAGAAACTGCTTCAAAACTTATTTGTACACATTCTATTAAAACTGAAATGACCAAATACTTTCTGCTAGATTCTTAACCTCGCACATAATAAGCCAGAAATTGACCGGCGAGTTCATACAGTTATTGACAAGTTTGCTAAACGAGGACTTCGCTCTCTTGCAGTTGCATATCAAGTTAATAATATGGCTTCTTTTGCTTTATCCGTGGGCTAAATCTTCCCAGTAAGTTCTTCTTGTTGATTATGTATATCTTTATAGCTATCTCAAAATGTTTGTAGGATTGATGCCTTTTTTTGATCCCCCACGCCATGACAGTGCTGAAACAATCACAAGGGCTCTTAATCTTGGTGTAAATGTCAAAATGATCACAAGTATGGTGAGGTTATGGTGTCATCAGTTTCACTACTGTTTTTGTAATGCAACGAGCCGACATTTAACTATTTACTTGCAAATGTTCATTAGGAGATCAATTAGCTATTGCCAAGGAGACAGGTCGCCGACTGGGCATGGGTACAAACATGTATCCATCATCCTCTTTACTAGGTCAGGACAAAGATGAATCAATTGCAGCTTCGCCAGTTGATGAACTGATAGAGAAGGTTGATGGTTTTGCTGATGTTTTCCCTGGTGAGCAACAATTATCTTTTACTTCTGTGTTTTTTCAGATACCTTTATTTTTTCATTTCCTTAATTAGTGTTTGATTCCATATCCTTCCTGATTTTGACTGGTCATTGCAGAGCATAAGTACGAGATTGTTAAACGATTGCAGGCTAAAGAAGGCAGACATAGGAATTGCTCTTGTTGATGCAACTGATGCAGCAAGAAGTGCTTTTGACATAGTCCAATCAAGAAACTGGCCCCATAGCTATTTTGTTACTATGTAATATTTGCATCCACTGTGAAATGATTTACGGCTGAGAGTACCTGCCTGCCTTGAGCGACTTATATGAATTACTGGTTTTAAGGTTTAAAGATCGATTTATATGAATTATTGGTTTTAAGATTTAAAGATATTTTTCAGTCTAGGCAATTAATTTTTCAGTCGAGATTGAACAAAATGTTTATTTGTGGTTGAGCATTATTGAAAGGGCTGAATTCGATCACTTTGTATCTCCAAACCCTGTTCCTAAATGATTTTGTGCATTTCCGTTTAGCATCTTCATTCAAATAAAGCTTCTTTAAGTTCATAATGCTTCTTGTCCTACCTGAACAATGGATGCAAATGGTCGCTGCTCTGCAGCATGTAGGCCAGTCAAGAAACTGGCCCCATAGCTATTTTGTTACTATGTAATATTTGCATCCACTGTGAAATGATTTACGGCTGAGAGTACCTGCCTGCCTTGAGCGACTTATATGAATTACTAGTTTTAAGGTTTAAAGATCGATTTATCGATTTATATGAATTATTGGTTTTAAGATTTAAACATATTTTTCAGTCTAGGCAATTAATTTTTCAATCAAGATTCAACAGAATGTTTATTTGTGGTTGAGCATTATTGAAAGGGCTGAATTCGATCACTTTGTATCTCCAAACCCTGTTCCTAAATGATTCTGTGCATTTCTGTTTAGCATCTTCATTCAAATAAAGCTTCTTTAAGTTCATAATGGTTTCGTTTATGTTGTTTGAAAATGGCAGGAGCCCCCCCACCTCCAACATAAGCGAAAAAAGCATACATATAGCCCTTTCAATCTTGCTTGGTATCACGGGCATTGAATGCCCAAGCGTTAGGAAGCAAATTGAAGTAATAAAAGGATTGAATGACAGTCCATTTATTCCTTGACCTCTGCCTCCCATCCTCTCCAGACTTGGGACAATTTCTGCTAGGCCAGCTTTTCCAAGTTCTGCAATTCAGTCCAGCTCCTGCTTGATGCAATCCATTTGCTGTTAGCTGACTTGCAATGTGCCTGCAGACCCCGGCAGGGACTACCGCCACGGAAGTGGCTCCTTGTTAAATTATATATATATATATATAATTATATTTTTAAAATTAATAATGATATTAAATTATTTAATAATTTTTTACCTCAAAATTTTACTAATTTATTGTTTTTTTTAATCATAAAAAGTTTAAAATACACATATTTCTATTTTATTTATAAAAAAATAAATTGTATAAATAATTTTAATATTAAAAATAAAATTCCATATTTTATGTACAAATATTAATTTTAGCGTTCAGGCATTTACAATTATACATACTTTTTTTTTAAATAAAGATATATTTATGTTGTTTATGAAAATTAAATTTTCTTATTTTTATGAATTTTTAAAATAAAATATATAATTTTTAAAAATTTTATGCTAACTTCAACTTCTTTCTTCATTTTTTTTTGGGCCAGTAAGAAAAAAGCATGATGATATTTTATAGGCAAAACTATATGACAATACATAAAATCAACCATCTAAAGAAAAATGATAATGATCATCCCAGATCACTTGATAAAGAGGATATGGTGTTCTGATCACCATCTGAAGCCCAGGATAGAAAAGATTAATACAGTTTAAGAGACATTTTCAACATATCTTATATCTCTAAAGAAGCTATATCATCAAAACATATACAATGATGACTGTATGCCACATTCTCTCAATGTGCAGCAATGAAAAGATTATAGACATATATAACAAAATTACAAAAAAGAGGGTGAACAAGAAGAAAGTCCTTTAACCCAGATATGGAAAGTCCCCCATATAAGAAAGGGTTCTTCTCCCAAGTGATCTCTAGGTACCATTTGCCAATCGATCCCAGTAAACCTTTCTTTGATAATCTGTCTGCTTCCTTGTTCAGGTTCCTTCCAATATGTTGGATTGTGGAGCAGCCGTGTAATTGCCATAGAAATTCGATCCTTTCCAGCCATCCCTGAAGCATGGGGTTGTTGATGGATGCCCTCCCCATGACTTGATCAATGATAATCTTCGAGTCTCCATATATGTGCAAAATGGGGTTCCCAAGGAAGCTGTTGAACCATAGGAGCCCCCAGAGTGCTAATGCTTCAGCTTTGGTATTGGTACCACTACCACTATTCCAGTAGACCCTGTATGACAAATCAACGGTCATAGCAATCCAAAATCCACATGCACAGGTGTTCCATTGGGCAGCCCCGTCAAAAAACCCCATAGGGTATATGAATTGTACATTATTATGCATTTGTGGACTGATATTAGTGCATGATGGTTGTGCAGAAAAAATTGAAAGATTGGTGGAGATTCTTTCAATGACCAAAGAGAAATCTTCCCTAGAGTTCTGGAATATACTTTGTTCCTCCAATTCCAGATTGCCCAGAAGAGAAAAAGAGGAATGGCCCTCTAGGCAATTTTTTGAGTACTCCACCATTTTAATGAGTCCCTGATGCAGGTGTGTTGAATGTATGGGAAACCAAAGAGGGAAGCAATCTTTTTCCATACCTGAGTAGTAAATTGGCAGTGCAGAAAGATGTGATCATTATCTTCAGTATCATTTTTGCATATGGTGCATATTCTGGGGCCATGCCAATTTCTTTTCTGCAGATTCTCCCATACAAGATTTCTGTTATGATATACAAGCCATGTGAAAAGTATAACTTTTATAGGAGCTTTAGTTTTCCAGAAGGCATATAGAGTTTGATGATCCCCTTGTCTGGTGACCATATTTGATAGAGTATAATATGTGTCCGCAACTATAATGTTATCAGTTGCCATTCTACCCGACCATACAATTTTGTCCTGTATTCCTGTGTGGCAAATGCCAAGATGCTTCATTATTGAAATAGTATGAATCCATTCCCATTCCATTTGGCCAGTGAACCCCAAATCCTGGGCTTTTTTCCATATAGGGAGCGAACCATGCCACCCATTTATAACTTGGCCCCAGAAAAAATGCCTCGCCCATTCAGGTGTTGGATAATACTCTCAGAGATGGTGAAATCCATTCCAACACCCAAGATTGGGTCAATGCCAATAAGAATACGATTTCCTGATTGAAATTTCCATGCGAGTTGGTGGATAAAAAACTTTTCGACTTTCAGGAAACTTAGCCAGATGGTCGATCCTTGTTTGATACCAATGGTGCCATTTCTATACCAAACGCTGAAATCTTTATCCTTTAGATACTTGTGTTGGATGATCTTGCTCCATGTGCCAGCTCCAAATAAACCCCTCCAGAGGGATTTTATGAGCAATGCCCCACCGAAACAATGAAGGTCCATGATTCCCCAACCACCCATACCCTTTGGGAGAGTGATGTTTGATAATTTGGTCAAGTGATATTTTTTCCCATTGTGGCTCCCCCCCAGATGAAGTTTTCCATGAGACAGTTTAGATTGTTAATGATGGAGGTAGGGATATGGAAGAGATGAGCCCAATAGACCCCCAATTGTGACAGAACAACTTGTGTGAGGATAACCCGTCCCCCTAAAGACAGGCATCTAAACTCCCACCCAAAGATCCTTTTGTAGAACCAATCAGCAAGCCATTTCCAATCAACGATTTTGTAGCAAGTGGGTTTGAGACGATAACCAAGATATTTCAAACCATTTTGTATAGGCCTTGCCTCAATACCAAATAAATCTTTGATATATGCAACAATCTCCAAGTCAGATTGTCCATGATATAGAACATATTTATTAATATTCATGTGCAACCCAGAAGCATTTGCAAATCTACTGAAAATGTGAAAAAGATATAACCAAGAAAAATGACAGAGCATACCCATTATAAGGATGTCATCAACAAAAAGGTTATGTGAAATGTTGATGTTATTTCCCATCTTCAGTGGCTGAAATTGATCCTCCAGGACCGCTTTTTTAATATGCAAACTTAGACAGTCCATGACAAGAATGAATAATAGAGGGGATAGTGAACATCCCTGTCGGAGACCCCTGCCAGCCCGGAAGAACCTTGTAGGGTACCCATTGATAATGACAACATAGTTTACATTATCCACACAGGCCATGATCTAGTTAACACATCTGGGCTGTAAACCAATCTTGATAAGGACGAGTCGGAGAAAACCCCAGTCTAGGTAGTCATATGATTTTCGAAGATCAATCTGTAGTATAGCAGCTTCAAGATGTTTGGTGTGAATCGAGTGCATACTTTCTTGTGCATTTGCCACAGCATCATGGATGAGTCTACCCAGAAGAAAACCATGTTGTTCTGGGGTGATGAAGCGTGAGAGAGTTCTGTGCATACACCCAACAATAGTCTTCGATATGATTTTATAAATGACGTTGCACAGAGAAATAGGCCTGAAGTCAGTGAAACCCTTTGTAGAGTTGTTTTTAGGAATGAGGGCGATATATGTGGAAGTTATCTTATGATGGATGAAGCCCATGGTCCTGGATTCCTCAATCATGCCCAGAAGGTCAACTTTGAGAGTTTCAAAAAAGTGTGTGAAAAGTTCGATTGTCCATCCATCAGGACCAAGACTTTTATCACTCTTAAACGACTTAAGAACGCCCAAAAGTTCTTCTTCATAGACTTCCATAAAAAAATCATCATTTTTCTCAGAATCATACATGATTGGGTATGGATCAGTACCCCAAACCATGTCTTCAGCAGAAATATTTTCATTGTTGCCATAAGCCATTTGGAAAAATTGTACAGCAACATCACTGATCCCCTCTTGAGTCTGGTGTAAGTGTCCATCAGAGTCCGTAATCTCCCATATGGTATTTATATTACGACGATGGTTAGCATATCTGTGAAAGAATTTTGTATTGCGGTCACCTTCCTTCAACCATAGCGCCCTGCTCTTTAATCGCCATGTGGATTCTTCCATTGTAAGGATCTGCTTCTTCCTAAGTTCTAGTGATTGTATATCTGAGCAGGAAGATAATGAGTAGACATGGAGGAATGGAAAGAGTCCAGATTATTTTGGATATCAACAAGCTCCTTTCTGTTGTCCCTGATTTTCTTTTTTCTGCCAGTGTTTGACAGTTCCCCGGAGGGAGTCAAGTTTCTCCAGAATGTTGACCATGGGAGAGGTCCCAGCTGAGCAAAGTCTGCCCCAAGTTTCCAGCACCAGTTTATTAAAATCAGGGTCCCCCAAGACTGTTCTATTGAATTTGAAGGGGATGCCCGTGCGTAGTTCCATTTTCCTCCATTTAAGAGTGATGGGTCTATGATCCGATATGAAGTTACTGATGATGTTTACCCGGACATCCCCCAAATGGTCCAACAATTGTTCATGGATCAGAAATTGATCCAGTCTCTTTGCTACGTATGCCGAGCTAGTGCGCCCATTATCCCAAGTAGGGGAAATTTTGGTGGGGCAAATGTCCACAAAGTTGTTCATGAGAATGGCATCCTATATTTTCCCAGCAAGAGGATCAACTTTCTTGAAACATCCCCAAACTTCATCCAGATAGATAGTGCAGTTTAGATCCCTTGCTATGATGAGCGACTCTAGGTCCATCAAGCCAGAAGATAAGAAACAGTCCCAGAAATTCCCTCTATCTCTGTATGGGGCGTATATGTTTAGGATATGAACACGGCCAAGCAGGCCATGAATGTTGCCTTCCAGCAGAATACCAACGAAACATTCATAGGCCTTTATATTGATCTAGCTGGGATCCCATAAGGCCACCAGACCACCCAAGAGACCCACAACAGCAATAGCAGATATATACCAGTTCAAAAACACTTTCCTAAAGTATTGGACAATGCAGGGAACATTATGCATAGTTTCTTGAATAAGAATAATGAAGGGATGTAGAGACAAAAAAAGGTGTTTGAGGGCTAAGTATTTTGGGGCAGTCCCCAGACCCGAATATTAAGGGAGATAATGCACATCATGGGAGATCTTTCTCAGGCTATCGTGCTCTAAGGATCTGTGAGGGGGAGATGTCAGCAATGGGGATGTCAACCAGAAACCGGTCCATTGGGGAGGAAAATGGATTTTTATTGGAGCATCCCCGAAAATGACAACTACCACAATTTTGTTTTCTTCACACAATAATGTTGCCCGCCGAGGTAGCGATGATGTGGGGAGATGATTGACCCCCAGGCTTGTGGATAGTGAGGCTATGGAGATCAAGAGTCTTCCTTTATAAGAGGAAGTCCCGGTCGCTCCTGACAGAATTTGTAGGCAAAGCTGTTGGTGAATTTGGTGGAGTAATGCTGAGACATGGACCTTTATTGTTTGACTGACGGCGAGGTGGTGCCAAAGGGGCAACGTATGCTACATGTGAGGTGGACGGTATGTCTGGATATGGATGCGGAGCTGTAAAAGGAGTTGGAATGTTCTGACTAGTGGTAGGCTCAGGTGGTGGATGACATATGAAGGTTGGCAGACCGTCAGAAAGAGGAAAGTCCGATTTGGGAGAGACATTCGAGGATGATGGGATACTAATGGGCGATGAAACTATTGAATCGAAAGCATGTGGAAGATGGGAATTTTTATGCGAATGCATACGTGGATGATGTAGTTGATGATTATGTGGCATAGCCCATTTTCCATTGAGGCTCTATCGACCTGTGTCAGAGTGTGACACCATGGCACCATTGTAGCATCTTCTGCCATGAAAGTGTCCACCAAGTCAAAAAGGGCATTGTTCACGCATATGACCAGTTCTGTGATAGAAAGAGCATCTGAAGGGTACCCCCAATAGTCTAGCCTTTGCTGGAGGAAGGTGTCGCCCCAATGAAGTTCAATGTGATCTGGAAAGCCACCACGATAATCCTTCTCAATGAGAATCCAGGCAACCCTCTTGTCCTGTGCCCCCAAACAACGTGGGTCAACATAGATAAATTTGTCGATGGCATTGCCAATATCAGTGAATTCCTATTTGGTCCATAATTCAAGTGGAAGACCTGGTAACTTGACCCATACCAGTTTGTTGGAAGGTGTATTGCGAAGAGGATTGTACCCTATGTACCATTTATGAAGGGCAAGGAAGCTTTTCCATGTATCCATGGGATGGCTTTAATTTTCTCCAAGTCCTCCTGACTGAGAAAATGAAAACTGTACCATCCCTTCAATAGCCTCACAACCATAGGAAAGTACCCTAGCATAGACTTCCACTTCTTGTCAATCCATTTACGCATCTCAGAGTCTTCCATCTCCAAGAAATACCAGCTACCTACTAAAGCGCGTTTTTGGAGACTGTTAATACGGTCCACCAGTGTATCACTGTCCAAAGCCAAAGTCGAAGGTGGTGGAGCAGTTTTTATGGAGTGGTGTTTTGAACGACGATGATGGAGTGCATGCTCACCACCCATCTGATCAAGAGGCACGTGAGTGAAATCTGGCATACTGTCATCACCCAGGATAGTACGCCATGCATCAAGTGATCGGGGGCTATTTTGGCGGACGTGGACAACACTACCAATACGGCGGGATTCAGCTTCCATGGTGGCAGGAATAAGTGTCGAGCTGGCAGATACGTCAGAGGTATAATCTGCCATGGGCTTGGTTTTCGAGGAAAGAGTGAAGTATAACTGAGTGGACCCTGACAAACTAATAAAGGTAGGCAGGCCTGATGAGAGGGGGAAAAGAATGTCTGACGCAATGAAAGGACCTCCAGCTTTGGGATCACCAATTCACGAAGAAAGAGGCGATACGGGAGTGTGCAAGGTACATAAAATATTTAGAGTCGGGAGGTCGAACGTCATCAAGTGAATAGTCCAAAAAGGGTAAAATAATAAAAAAATTGACAAAAGGAATTATACACCAGATATGGACAGATGTAATAATAAGTATACACCTGGAGATGCGTCCGGATGACGCATTGGTTTAAATGATATGCGATGACAGTTATAGTCGATACCACCCTAAACCCGCCGAAAAATGTAAAAACCACCTGGGAAAAAAAAAACTAGCTCACGGACTGAGAGAGCCGAGAAAAGAACTGAGACGTCGAAGGTGGCAGGCTATGGCAGAAATTCACCAGATGATGTGGGTAGAATCAATCCATACATAATGGAGAATACAAAAAAAAAGTAACGCTACTTCATAGAGACATGGTCTATAGTGACCTAAGCACTGAATTTAGAACCTGAAATTCAAATAGCAGCAGTAACACCAGCTGCAGACAAACCACAGATTGCAGAAACGAAACCCGCATTGCTTGCAGGGTCTGGAGATAATTAGGTGGTTTGAAAAATTGAGCCACGACAGGATATGAATATTTATCTAGTTTGAAGTTAGCCTAAAGGTGGAGAAACCTGATAAAATGTCCCTAAAGGCTTGAAACCCCCACGTCATATGGAGCTTGAAACCAGTGTTAATTTTGCTAATTCAAACTAATAAAAAAAATTACTAATTTTTTTGACTACATTTGTAGGGTTTAAATCACATTCTGAAATTGACTTGTAAATGTTTTCCTTACATTCGCTATCATAGAAAATCGTAGTGTCCTTCAAGAACATTCAATGTTTAAGCCATTAAACTGAAAGCTAAAAATTGACTGAAAAGTTGATAAGTTGTTGGTCAATATAAGGGGGTTTGGATTTGCCCAAACCAAAAGATCCTTGAAACACAACATTCAATAAAAAAACCCTACCATTGTCTTGCTACAAGAAACTATGATGACTAAAGAAAAGGCCCTGGAGATTCTGCTAAAGATATGTCCTTCATGGGCAATTTGAGCCTTAGTGCACATGGCAATTCTGGTGGGCTCTCCATGATGTGGGATACTAGGCATTTCACATTCAACGCCTTCAGGTCCTGCGCAGTGATAATATTGACCGGTTTCAACAGAGGTTCATTCCACCAAATTCACATCTTGAATATCTATGCTCCCTACAACAATTGTAAATCATTTTGGGAAATGGTTGACTCAAAAAGGGTCTCGGACATCCATTCGATGATTGTTGCCGGGGATTTGAATTTCACTTCAGAGGCGGGAGAATGTTGGGTCCACAGAGAAAATATGGATCCATTGGCAAGATATTTCAAAGACCTCTTTAGTGGGAAGATGTTAAGAGATAATGCACCCTATCCTCGGTGTCTGACTTGGCGAAATTGTCATACAAGGTTCGATGGTATAGCATAAAGGATCAACTAGTTTTTTGTAGATTCTTTTATGTGTGAGAGAATGAAGCACATACAATCCTTGACATTTTTTCCAGAAATCTCTGATCATGATGTCATTATCCTAGGATGGAGTGATGAGATGAATCAAAATAAGCTACCTTTCAAATTCAATTCAATGTTGCTAAATGATATAGATTTCAATGGGCTGATATATCACTTTTGGCACTCCCCTATTGCACCTAATATCGATAATCCATAAATGCTGGTCAATTTCAATCTAAAGAGGCCAAAATCTGGGGTTCAACTATGGGTATCCAAACGTAGAAAAGGGATCTAGCAGGAGTTGTTCTCCATTGAAGAAGAAATTTCATTATTAATGGACCCTATTTCTCCTAGATACTTCTTCGAACAACAACAAAAGAATGCTCTTAATCTAGTGATGAGAAAAGATAAATTCCTCAAGCTAGAAGAAGAGGAGTGGTGCCAAAAGAGTCGATTTGCTTAGATCAAAAGTGGGAACAAAAAGTAGTTTTTGTTTTCACAGAGTAGCATCCAAAAGGAAGAGTTTCAATTCTGTATGGGCTATCAAAGACGAATTAGGCAGAATTCCCACCTTAGTCAAAGAAATCAAGAATGAGGCTTTCCTTTTCTTCAAAAAGCAATACAATAAATATGAAGAAAACTACATAGTAGAAAAATGGAGTTGGTTAACCTTTTTCCCAGAATGGTCAATGAAGAGGAGAATGCACAGATGAACATTGCCATTTCGGAAGAGGAGCTAATTCAAACTCTGAAGTAAATGGCTAAAGATAAGAGCCCCAAGCCTGATGGTTGGCCTGTTGAACTCTTCCTCTTCTTCTATGACCCGATGGGCCCTGAATTGAACAAAATTGTGAAAGAATCAAGGTGCTATGGGAAAATTCTAGGTGCAATAAACTCAATTTTTCTCAGTTTAATTCCTAAAAAAGAAAACTCTCTACTCTTCTCTCAAATGGGTAGTTATTAGAATCTCCAGGCAGTCATTTGGGACACTTTCCCCCCTGGATGGAAACCCCGAACTGGAGGTTCCAAATGACGAGCCTTCTTTGGGAGGTGACAGGGTACAAACATTTCTATCCATTGTTGGAATGGCAATGGATCTTTCTAGTCATCATCGGGACTCTTGTATGATGCTCTCAAATCAACAAACATCCTCTTCGTGACCGAGACTCATGCAAGCCTTGTTCGACCCCTCCCAGATATTGCAAGTTACCATTTGATCTCAGTTTGTAGACAGGAGACGAGGAGCTCAAGAGGGGTCAGAGGATCAGGTGGAGTTGCTTGTTTGGTTAGTGACTCACTCTGGAATAGGGTATCATTGGTAGCTGAAGATGAGTTTTCCAGGATTATGTGGATTCAGATTAGCGTCAAAGTCTCTCCTCTGAGGGACATCTACATTGCAGTTTGTTACTTTCCCCCAAACTCTTCACTATTTTCTATCCATAATGGCTCAAATGGGGACCCCTTTATCGACTTGTACACTGAAATCACTTGATACTGTGTTGTTGGGGAAGTCATCCTCCTAGGTGAATTCAATGCACGCACTAGAGATCTCCAGATCCCCCTCCACGACCAATCAAAGGATGCGTTTTGTACCCAGGGGATAGATCCAGATTCAGTAGGGCTTCACCGAATGTCAGATGATTCTTTAGGGCCCATTATAGTTTATGGTAAGCATCTATTGTAGTTGGAGGAATCCCAGGAGTCGTTTATTCTAGATGGTCTCCCCTGATTTTCAGACTCTCACTTTTTCACATGCCAACCATATGGCGGGGGTGCAAGTGTAGCTGATTACTTGCTCCCTTTTATTCGCCATTTCTCAATCTGCACCATCCCCCTTGCTGATCATGCACTTCTTTCCTTCTCTCTTCAGTTTGACCCTCCTCGTCCACCCCATCCCTCCCCTCGGGGCCCACCCTGAACTACCTTCCAATTTGACGAAGGAAACCCTGACATCTTCTCCTCTACCCTACGCAAGATGCTCCCATCAAAGACCCAGTTCTCCTTGCTTGATTCTACTTCCAATAAATACACTTGTCTTTCAGCTGCCACTTGTCTTGTCCCTAAAAGTTGGATCTTGCCCCGTGAACAAATGGTATGATGATGAATGGAAAACTCTACATCGAGAACTTTGATATGATTTCACCCACTCTCAAACCTTCTACTTCGACCTCAAAGCTTCTTATCGTCGTCTGCTTCGTCACAAGAAACGACTCTTTATCTCTCATAGAATATGAGAACTTTCTACTCTCCTTGCCCACTCCCTAAACAATTCTGGCGTACCATCCTTCCCCGACGCTCCCCTCTTCCACCTGACCTCGACCCTACATCCATGTTCTCTAACACTTCCAACCTTTATGATATTCCCGGGCAAGCCCAAATTCATGTTACCTCCCCAACTTCTTCCTGTTATCTATTCTCAGACAAATATATTAGAGAGGCCATTTGGGTGATGAACAACAACAAAGCAGCCAATGAGGAAGGCTACCAAGTAGAGTTCTTTAAGCATTGTTTCTGTGCTTTGGTTAGCTACTTCACTGATCTCTTCAACCATGTAGTCCGTGAAGGTTTTCCACCAACATGGTCACACCACATCATCCATCCAATCCACAAATCAGGTTCGAGCTCAAATCCCAATAACCACTGAACGATCATGGTGGGTCACACGTTCTCGAAGTTGTATGCTACTATTCTACAAAGGAAGCTTTCCAGTGACCTTGAGCAGAGACAACTCAGAGCTAGGGGATAGGCAGGTTTTCGACAGACTCATCAGAACATTGACCACATCTTCACCCTTTGCGCCGTGATTGAGGAGGCACGACACCGCTCTTCGAAAGTCTACTATTGTTTCGTAGATTTTCAAAAAGATTTTGACTCTGTTCTAAGGGAGGCCTTGCTCCAGAGACTCAGAGATATTGACATCTCTGCAACCCTATTGAACACTAATATGCACCTATATGAGTCCATTCTTGGTCATCTTCACGCAACCCATGGAATGTTTGATTTCATTCAAAGCTCTATTGGGGTTAAACAAGTTTTTCCATTGTCCCCTACCCTGTTTGGGATCTATATCGATGAGTTGGAAGCAATTCTACATGAGCATATCCAGAACACTGATGGATGCCTTCTTCACTAGGTTCTGATATCTATTCTATTCTTTGTCGACGACATGGTCCTCCTCTCCTCATCCCAAAAAGGATTACAGAGGCAGCTAGATGCCTTAGCTCTGTTTTTTGATCATCGACAATTGACGGTCAACTTGGGTAAAACCAAGGTTATGATCTACAATGGGGTGAAGAAAACCTCAAACCTTCACTTTCTATTCAGAGGGGAGGAGATTGAGATCACCAGCATGTATACTTACTTGGGGGTGCAATTCTCAGGTCCCCGCTTCATTTTGCGACCAACGCTTCAAGCTCAAACCAACAAAGGATATGGATCCAACAGAATACCAATGAAACATTCATAGGCCTTTATATTAATCCAGCTGGTATCCCATAAGGCCACCAGACCACTTGAGAGACCCACAGCAGCAGTAGCAGAGATATACCAGTTCGGAAACATTTTCCTAAAGTATTGGACAGTGCAAGGAACATTATGCATAGTTTCTTGAATAAGAATAATGAAGGGATGTAGAGACAAAAAAAGGTGTTTGAGGGCTAAGTATTTTGGGGCAGTCCCCAGACCCCGGACATTAAGGGAGATAATGCACATCATGGGAGATCTTTCTCGGGCTACCATGCTCTAAGAGTCCATGAGGGGGAGATGTCAGCAATGAGGATGTCAACCAGAAATCGATCGATTGGGGAGGAAAATGGATTTTTATTGGAGCATCCCCGAAAATGACGACTACCACGGTTTTGTTTTCTTCGCATAGTAATGTTGCCTACCGAGGTAGGGTTGATGTGGGGAGATGATTGACCCCCAGGCTTATGGATGGTGAGGGTATGGAGATCAAGAGTCTTCCTTTGTAAGAGGAAGTCCAGGTCACTCCCGATAGAATTTGTAGGCGAAGCTATTAGTGAATTCGGTGGAGTAATGCTGGGACATGGACCTTTATCCTTTGACGGACGGCGAGGTGGTGCCAGAGGGGCAACGTATGCTACATGCGAGGTGGACGGTATGTCCAAATATGGATGCGGAGCTATAAAAGGAGTTGAAATGTCCTGACTAGTGGTAGGCTCAGGTGGCAGATGACATATGAAGGTTGGTGGACTGTCAAAAAGAGGAAAGTCCAATTTGGGAGAGACATTTGAGGATGATGGGATACTAATGGGCGATGAAACTATTGAATCGAAAGCATGTGGAAGATGGGAATTTTTGTGCTAATGCATACCTGGATGATGTAGTTGATGATTATGTGGCATAGCCCGTTTTCCATCGAGGCTCTATCGACCTGTGTCAGAGTGTGACACCATGGCACCATTGTAGCATCTTTTGCCATGAAAGTGTCCACCAGGTTGAAAGGGCATTGTTCACGCATATGACCAGTTCTATGATAGAAAGAGCATCTGAAGGGTACCCCCAAATAGTCCAACCTTTGCTAGAGGAAGGTGATGCCTCAATGAAGTTCAATGTGATCTGGAAAGCCACCATGATAATCCTTCTCAATGAGAATCCAGGCTACCCTCTTGTCCTGTGCCCCAAGATAGCGTGGGTCTACATAGATAAATTTGTCGATGGCATTGCCAATATCAGTGAATGCCTGTTTGGTCCATAGTTCCAATGGAAGACCTGGTAACTTGACCCATACCAGTTTGTTGGAAGGTGTATTTCCAAGAGGATTGTACCCTATGTACCATTTATGGAGGGCAAGGAAGCTCTTTCCATGTATCCATGGGATGGCTTTAATTATCTCCAAGTCCTCCTTAATGAAAATTGTGCCATCCCTTCAATAGCCTCACAACCGTAGGCAAGTACCCTAGCATAGAATTCCACTTCTTCTCAATCCATTTACGCATCTTAGAGTCTTCCATCTCCAAGAAATACCATCTACCTACTAAAGCACGTTTTTGGAGACTGTTAATACGGTCCACCAGTTTATCACTGTCCAAAGCCAAAGCCGGAGGAGGTGGAGGAGTTTTTATGGAGTGGTGTTTTGAACGATGATGATGGAGTGCATGCCCACCACCCATCTGATCAAGAGGCATGTGAGCGACATCTGGCATACTGCCGTCACCCAGGATAGTACGCCATGCATCAAGTGATCGAGGGCTATTTTGGTGGACGTGGACAACACTACCAATATAGCGGGATTCAACTTCCATGGTGGCACGAATAAGTGTCGAGTGGGCAGATACGTCAAAGGTATAATGTGCCATGGGCTTGGTGTTCGAGGAAAGAGTGAAGTATAAGTCAGCGGACCTTGACAAACTAATAAAGGTAGGCAGGCCTGATGAGAGGGGGAAAAGAATATCTGACGCAATGAAAGGACCTCCAGCTTTGGGATCACCAATTCACGAAGAAAGAGGCAATACGGGAGTGTGCAAGGTACATAAAATATTTAGATTCGGGAGGTCGAACGTCATCAAGTGAATAGTCCAAAAAGGGTAAAATATTAAAAAACTGACAAAAGGAATTATACGCCAGATATGGACAGATGTAATAATAAGTATACACCTGGAGATGCGTCCGGCTGACGCGTTGGTTTAAATGATATGCGATGACAGTTATAGTCGATACCACCCTAAACCCGCCGGAAAATGTAAAAACCACATGGGAAAAAAAAAACTAGCTCACGGACTGAGAGAGCCGAGAAAAGAACTGAGATGTCGAAGGTGGCGGGCTATGGCAGAAATTCACCAGATGATGTGGGTAGAATCAATCCATACATAATGGAGAATACAAAAAAAAAGTAATGCTACTTCATAGAGACATGGTCTATAGTGACCTAAGCGCTGAATTTAGAACCTGAAATTCAAACAGCAGCAGTAACACCAGCTGCAGACAAACCACAGATTGCAGAAACGAAACCCGCATTGCTTGCAGGGTCTGGAGATAATTAGGTGGTTTGAAAAATTGAGCCACGACAAGATATGAATATTTATCTAGTTTGAAGTTAGCCTGAAGGTGGAGAAACCTGATAAAATGTCCCTAAAGGCTTGAAACCTCCACGTCATATGGAGCTTGAAACAAGTGTTAATTTTGCTAATTCAAACTAATAAAAAAAATTACTAATTTTTTTGACTACATTTCTAGGGTTTAAATCACATTTGACTTGTAAATGTTTTCCTTACATTCGCTATCATAGAAAATCATAGTGTCCTTCAAGAACATTCAATGTTTAAGCCATTAAACTTAAAGCTAAAAATTGACTAAAAAGTTGATAAGCTGCTGGTCAATATAAGGGGGTTGGGATTTGCCCAAACCAAAAGATCCTTGAAACACAATATTCAATAAAAAAAACCCTACCATTGTCTTGCTACAAGAAACTATGATGACTATGGAAAAGGCCCTGGAGATTCTGCTAAAGATATGTCCTTCATGGGCAATTTGCGCCTTAGTGCACATTGCAATTCTGGTGGGCTCTCCACGATGTGGGATACTAGGCATTTCACATTCAATGCCTTCAGGTCCTGCGCAGTGATAATACTGACCGGTTTCAACAAAGGTTCATTCCACCAAATTCACATCTTGAATATCTATGCTCCCTACAACAATTGCAAATCATTTTGGGAAATGGTTGACTCAAAAAGGGTCTCGGACATCCATTCGATGATTGTTGCTGGGGATTTGAATTTCACTTTAGAGGCGGGAGAATGTTGGGTCCACAGAGAAAAAATGGATCCATTGGCAAGATATTTCAAAGACCTCTTTAGTGGGAATATGTTAAGAGATAATGCACCCTATCCTCGGTGTCTGACTTGGCGAAATTGTCATACAAGGTTCGATGGTATAGCATAAAGGATCAACTAGTTTTTTTTAGATTCTTTTATGTGTGAGAGAATGAAGCACATACAATCCTTGACATTTTTTCCAGAAATCTCTGATCATGATGCCATTATCCCAGGATGGAGTGATGAGATGAATCAAAATAAGCTACCTTTCAAATTCAATTCAATGTTGCTAAATGATATAGATTTCAATGGGCTAATATATCACTTTTGGCACTCCCCTATTGCACCTAATATCGATAATCCATCAATGCTGGTTAATTTCAATCTAAAGAGGCTAAAATCTGGGGTTCAACTATGGGTATCCAAACGTAGAAAAGGGATCTAGCAGGAGCTGTTCTCCATTGAAGAAGAAATTTCATTATTAATGGACCCTATTTCTCCTAGATACTTCTTCGAACAACAACAAAAGAATGCTCTTAATCTAGTGATGAGAAAAGATAAAATCCTCAAGCTAGAAGAAGAGGAGTGGTGGCAAAAGAGTCGATTTGCTTAGATCAAAAGTGGGAACAAAAAGTAGTTTTTGTTTTCACATAGTAGCATCCAAAAGGAAGAGTTTCAATTCTATATGGGCTATCAAAGACAAATTAGGCAGAATTCCCACCTTAGTCAAAGAAATCAAGAATGAGGCTTTCCTTTTCTTCAGAAAGCAATACAAGGAATATGAAGAAAACTACATAGCAGAAAAATGGAGTTGGTTAACCTTTTTCCCAGAATGGTCAATGAAGAGGAGAATGCACAGATGAAAATTCCCATTTCGGAAGAGGAGCTAATTCAAACTCTGAAGTAAATGGCTAAAGATAAGAGCCCCAAGCCTGATGGTTGGCCTGTTGAACTCTTCCTCTTCTTCTATGACCTGATGGGCCCTGAATTGACCAAAATTGTGAAAGAATCAAGGTGATATGGGAAAATTCCAGGTGTAATAAACTCCATTTTTCTCAATTTAATTCCTAAAAAAGAAAACTCTCTACTCTTCTCTCAAATGGGTAGTTATTAGGAATCTCCAGGCAGTCATTTGGGACACTTCCCCCCCTGGATGGAAACCCCGAACTGGAGGTTCCAAATGACGAGCCTGCTTTGGGAGGTGACAGGGTACAAACATTTCTATCCATTGTTGGAATGGCAATGGATCTTTCTAGTCATCATCGGGACTCTTGTATAATGCTCTCAAATCAACGGACATCCTCTTCGTGACCGAGACTCATGCGAGCCTTGTTCGACCCCTCCCAGATATTGCAAGTTACCATTTGATCTCAGTTTGTAGGCAGGAGACGAGGAGCTCAAGAGGGGTCAGAGGATCAGGTGGAGTTGCTTGTTTGGTTAGTGACTCACTCTGGAATAGGGTATCATTGGTAGCCGAAGATGAGTTTTACAGGATTATGTGGATTCAGATTAGCGTCAAAGTCTCTCCTCCGAGGGACATCTACATTGCAGTTTGTTACTTCCCCCAAAACTCTTCCCTATTTTCTATCCATAATGGCTCAAATGGGGACCCCCTTATCGACTTGTACACTGACATCACTTGATACTGTGTTGTTGGGGAAGTCATCCTCCTAGGTCACTTCAATGCTCGCACTAGAGATCTCCAGATCCCCCTCCACGACCAATCAAAGGATGCGTTTTGTACCCAGGGGATAGATCCAGATTCAGTAGGGCTTCATCGGATGTCAGATGATTCTTTAAGGCCCATTATAGTTTATGGTAAGCATCTATTTCAGTTGGAGGAATCCCAGGAGTCGTTTATTCTAAATGGTCTCCCCTGATTTTCAGACTCTCGCTTTTTCACATGCCAACCATATGGCGGGGGTGCAAGTGTAGTTGATTACTTGCTCCCTTTTACTCGCCATTTCTCAATCTGCGCCATCCCCCTTGCTGATCATGCACTTATTTCCTTCTTTCTTCAGTTTGACCATCCTCGTCCACCCCATCCCTCCCGTCGGGGCCCACCCTGAACTACCTTCCGATTTGACGAAGGAAACCCTGACATCTTCTCCTCTACCCTACGCAAGATGCTCCCATCAAAGACCCAGTTCTCCTTGCTTGATTCTGCTTCCAATAAATACACTTGTCTTTCAGCTGCCACTTGTCTTGTCCCTAAAAGTTGGATCTTGCCCCATGAACAAATGGTATGATGATGAATGGAAGACTCTACATCGAGAACTTCGATATGATTTCACCCACTCTCAAACCTTCTACTTCGACCTCAAAGCTTCTTATCGTCATCTGCTTCGTCACAAGAAACGACTCTTTATCTCTCATAGAATATGAGAACTTTCTACTCTCCTTGCCCACACCCTAAACAATTCTAGCGTACCATCCTTCCCCGACGCTCCCCTCTTCCACCTGACCTCGACCCTACATCCATGTTCTCTAAGACTTCAAACCTTTATGATATTCCCGGGCAAGCCCAAATTCATGTTACCTCCCCAACTTCTTCCTGTTATCTATTCTCAGACAAATATATTAGAGAGGCCATTTGGGTGATGAACAACAACAAAGCAACCAATGAGGAAGGCTACCAAGTAGAGTTCTTTAAGCATTGTTTCTATGCTTTGGTTAGCTACTTCA
This sequence comes from Pinus tabuliformis, assembly GCA_031772625.1. NCBI lineage: Eukaryota > Viridiplantae > Streptophyta > Pinopsida > Pinales > Pinaceae > Pinus > Pinus tabuliformis. Next base: position 874,952,935 of record CM062806.1, on the reverse strand, counting down.
CTGATCTCTTCAACCATGTAGTCCGTGAAGGTTTTCCACCAACATGGTCACACCACATCATCCATCCAATCCACAAATCAGGTTCCAGCTCAAATCCCAATAACCACTGAACGATCATGGTGGGTCACACGTTCTCGAAGTTGTATGCTACTATTTTACATAGGAAGCTTTCCAGTGACCTTGAGCAGAGAAAACTCCGAGCTAGGGGATAGGCAGGTTTTGACAAACTTATCAGAACATTGACCACATCTTCACCCTTTGCGCCGTGATTGAGGAGGCACGACACCGCTCTTTGAAAGTCTACTATTGTTTAGTAGATTTTCAAAAATATTTTGACTCTGTTCTAAGGGAGGCCTTGCTCCAGAGACTCAGAGATATTGACATCTCTGCAACCCTATTGAACGCTAATATGCACCTATATGAGTCCATTCTTGGTCGTCTTCACGCAACCCATGGAATGTTTGATTTCATTCGAAGCTCTATTGGGGTTAAACAAGTTTTTCCATTGTCCCCTACCTTGTTTGGGATCTATATCGATGAGTTGGAAGCAATTCTACATGAGCATATCCAGAACACTGATGGATGCCTTCTTCACTAGGTTCTGATATCTATTCTACTCTTTGTCGACGACATGGTCCTCCTCTCCTCATCCCAAAAAGGATTACAGAGGCAGCTGGATGCCTTAGCTCTGTTTTTTGATCATCGACAATTGATGGTCAACTTGGGTAAAACCAAGGTTATGATCTACAAAGGGGTGAAGAAAACCTCAAACCTTCACTTTCTATTCAGAGGGGAGGAGATTGAGATCACCAGCATGTATACTTACTTGGGGGTGCAATTCTCTGGTCCCCGCTTCAGTTTGCGACCAATGCTTCAATCTCAAATCAACAAAGGATATGGATCCAGCAGAATACCAACGAAACATTCATAGGCCTTTACATTAATCCAGCTGAGATCCCATAAGGCCACCAGACCACTTGAGAGACCCACAGCAGCAGTAGCAGAGATATACCAGTTCGAAAACATTTTCCTAAAGTATTGGACAGTGCAAGGAACATTATGCATAGTTTCTTGAATAAGAACAATGAAGGGATGTAGAGACAAAAAAGGGTGTTTCAGGGCTAAGTATTTTGGGGCAGTCCCTAGACCCCGGATAGTAAGGGAGATAATGCACATCATGGGATATCTTTATCGGGCTACCATGCTCTAAGATTCCATGTGGGAGAGATGTCAGCAATGGGGATGTCAACCAGAAATCGGTCCATTGGGGAGGAAAATGGATTTTTATTGGAGCATCCCCGAAAATGACGACTACCATGGTTTTGTTTTCTTCGCACAGTAATGTTGCCTACCGAGGTAGGGTTGATGTGGGGAGATGATTGACCCCCAGGCTTGTGGATAGTGAGGGTATGGAGATCAAGAGTCTTCCTTTGTAAGAGGAAGTCCAGGTCACTCCCGACAGAATTTGTAGGCGAAGCTGTTGGTGAATTTGGTGGAGTAATGCTGAGACATGGACCTTTATCCTTTGACTGACGGCGAGGTGGTGCCAGAGGGGCAACGTATGCTACATGCGAGGTGGACGGTATGTCCAAATATGGATACGGAGCTATAAAAGGAGTTGGAATGTCCTGACTAGTGGTAGGCTCAAGTGGCAGATGACATATGAAGGCTGGTGGACTGTCAGAAAGAGGAAAGTCCGATTTGGGAGAGACATTCGAGGATGATGGGATACTAATGGGTGATGAAACTATTGAATCGAAAGCATGTGGAAGATGGGAATTTTTGTGCGAATGCATACCTGGATGATGTAGTTGATGATTATGTGGCATAACCCGTTTTCCATCGAGGCTCTATCGACCTGTGTCAGAGTGTGACACCATGGCACCATTGTAGCATCTTCTGCCATGAAAGTGTCCAGCAGGTTGAAAAGGGAATTGTTCACGCATATGACCAGTTCTGTGATAGAAAGAGCATCTGAAGGGTACCCCCCAATAGTCCAGCCTTTGCTAGAGGAAGGTGATGCCCCAATGAAGTTCAATGTGATTTGGAAATCCACCATGATAATCCTTCTCAATGAGAATCCAGACTACCCTCTTGTCCTGTGCCCTAAGACAGCGTGGGTCTACATAGATAAATTTGTCGATGGCATTGCCAATATCAGTGAATGCCTGTTTGGTCCATAATTCCAGTGGAAGACCTGGTAACTTGACCCATACCAGTTTGTTGGAAGGTGTATTGCCAAGAGGATTGTACTCTATGTACCATTTATGGAGGGCAAGGAAGCTCTTTCCATGTATCCATGGGATGGCTTTAATTATCTCCAATTCCTCCTTAATGAAAACTGTGCCATCCCTTCAATAGCCTCACAATCGTAGGCAAGTACCCTAGCATAGACTTCCACTTCTTGTCAATCCATTTACGCATCTCAGAGTCCTCCATCTCCAAGAAATACCATCTACCTACTAAAGCACGTTTTTGGAGACTGTTAATACGGTCCACCAGTGTATCACTATCCAAAGCCAAAGCCGGAGGAGGTGGAGCAGTTTTTATTGAGTGGTGTTTTGAACGATGATGATGGAGTGCATCTCCAAGAAATACCATCTACCTACTAAAGCATGTTTTTGGAGACTGTTAATACGGTCCACCAATGTATCACTATCCAAAGCCAAAGCCGGAGGAGGTGGAGAAGTTTTTATTGAGTGGTGTTTTGAACGATGATGATGGAGTGCATGCCCACCACCCATCTGATCAAGAGGCATGTGAGCGACATCTGGCATACTGCCGTCACCCAGGATAGTACGCCATGCATCAAGTGATCGAGGGCTATTTTGGCGGACGTGGACAACACTACCAATATAGCGGGATTCAACTTCTATGGTGGCACGAATAAGTGCCGAGTTGGCAGATACGTCAAAGGTATAATCTGCCATGGGCTTGGTGTTCGAGGAAAGAGTGAAGTATAAGTCAGCTGACCTTGACAAACTAATAAAGGTAGGCAGGCCTAACGAAAGGGGAAAAGAATGTCTGACGCAATGAAAGGACCTCCAGCTTCGGGATCACCAATTCACGAAGAAAGAGGCGATACGGGAGCATGTGAGGTACATAAAATATTTAGAGTCGGGGGGTTGGACGTCATCAAGTGAACAGTCCAAAAAGGGTAAAATAATAAAAAACTGACAAAAGGAATTATACGCCAGATATGGACAGATGTAATAATAAGTATACACCTGGAGATGCATTCGGTTGACGCATTGGTTTAAATGATATGCGATGACAGTTATAGCCTATACCACCCTAAACCCGCCGGAAAATGTAAAAAACCACATGGGAAAAAAAAACTAGCTCACGAACTGAGAGAGCCGAGAAAAGACTGAGACATCGAAGGTGGCGGGCTATGGCGGAAATTCACCAGACAATGTGGGTAGAATCAATCCATACATAATGGAGAATACAAAAAAAAAAAGTAACACTATTTCATAGAGACATGGTGTATAGTGACCCGAGAGCTGAATTTAGAACCCGAAATTCAAACAGCAGTAGTAACACCAGCTGCAGGCAAACCACAGATTGCAGAAATGAAACCCGCACTGCTTGCAAGGTCTGGAGATAATTAGGTGGTTTGAAAAATTGAGCCATGATGGGATATGAATATTTATCTGGTTTGAAGTTAGCCTGAAGGTGGAGAAACATGATAAAATGTCCCTAAAGGCTTGAAACCCCCATGTCATATGGAGCTTGAAACCAGTGTTAATTTTGCTAATTCAAACTAATAAAAAAAATTACTAATTTTTTTGACTACATTTCTAGGGTTTAAAGCACATTTTGAAATTTACTTGTAAATGTTTTCCTTACATTCGCTATCATAGAAAATCGTAGTGTCCTTCAAGAACATTCAATGTTTAAGCCATTAAACTGAAAGCTAAAAATTGACTGAAAAGTTGATACGCTGCTGGCCAATATAAGGGGGTTGGGATTTGCCCAAACCAAAAGATCCTTGAAACACAACATTCAATAAAAAACCCTACCATTGTCTTGCTACAAGAAACTATGACGACTAAGGAAAAAGCCTTGGAGATTATGCTAAAGATATGTCCTTCATGGGCAGTTTGCACCTTAGTGCACATGGCAATTCTGGTGGGCTCTCTGCGATGTGGGATCCTAGGCATTTCACATTCAACGCCTTCAGGTCCTACGTAGTGATAATATTGACCGGTTTCAGCAGAGGTTCATTCCACCAAATTCACATCTTGAATATATATGCTCCCGGCAACAATTGCAAATCATTTTGGGAAATGGTTGACTCAACAAGGGTATTGGACATCCATTCGATGATTGTTGCCGGGGATTTGAATTTCACTTTAGAGGCGGGAGAATGTTGGGGCCACAGAGAAAAAATGGATCCATTGGCAAGATATTTCAAAGACCTCTTTAGTGGGAAGATGTTAAGAGATAATGCACCCTATCCTCGGTGTCTGACTTGGCAAAATGTTCATACAAGGTTCGATGGTATAGCATAATGGATCAACTAGTTTTTTGTAGATTCTCTTATGTGTGAGAGAATGAAGCACATACAATCCTTGACATTTTTCTCAGAAATCTCTGATCATGATGCCATTATCCTAGGATGGAGTGATGAGATGAATCAAAATAAGCTACCTTTCAAATTCAATTCAATGTGGCTGAATGATATAGATTTCAATGGGCTGATATATCACATTTGGCACTCCCCTGTTGCACCTAATATCGATAATCCATTAATGCTGGTCAATTTCGATCTAAAGAGGCTAAAATCCGAGGTTCAACTATGGGTATCCAAACGTAGAAAAGGGATCTAGCAAGAGCTGTTCTCCATTGAAGAAGAAATTTCATTATTAATGGACCCTATTTCTCCTAGATAATTCTTCGAACAACAACAAAAGAATGTTCTTAATCTGGTGATGAGAAAAGATAAAATCCTCAAGCTACAAGAAGAGGAGTGGTGCTAAAAGAGTTGATTTGCTTGGATCAAAAGTGGGAACAAAAAGTAATTTTTGTTTTCACAGAGTAGCATCCAAAAGGAATAGTTTCAATTCTATAGGGGCTATCAAAGACGAGTTAGGCAGAATTCCCACCTTAGTCAAAGAAATCAAGAATGAGGCTTTCCTTTTCTTCAGAAAGAACAAGGAATATGAAGAAAACTACATAGCAGTAGAAATGGAGTTGGTTAACCTTTTTCCCATAATGGGCAATGAAGAGGAGATTGCGCAAATGAACATTCCCATTTCGGAAGAGGAGCTAATTCAAACTCTGAAGTAAATGGCTAAAGGTAAGAGCCCCGAGCCTGATGGTTGGCCTGTTGAACTCTTCCTCTTATTCTATGACCTGATGGGCCCTTATTGACCAAAATTGTGAAAGAGTCAAGGTGCTATGGGAAAATTCCAGGTGCAATAAACTCAATTTTTCTCAATTTAATTCCTAAAAAAGAAAACTCTCTTCTCTTCTCTCAAATGGGCAGTTATTAGGAATCTCCGAGCAGTCATTCGGGACACTTTCCCACCGGGATGGGAACCCCAAACTGGAGGTTCCAAATGACGAGCCTGCTTTGGGAGGTGACAGGGTACAAAGATTTCTATCCATTGTTGTAATGGAAATGGGTCTTTCTGGTCATCATCAGGACTCTTATATGATGCTCTCGAATCAACGGACATCCTCTTCGTGAGCGAGACTCATGCGAGCCTTGTTCGACCCCTCCCAGATATTGCAAGTAACCATTTGATCTCAGTTTGTAGGCAGGAAACGAGGAGCTCAAGAGGGGTCAGAGGATCAGGTGGAGTTGCTTGTTTGGCTAGTGACTCACTCTGGAATAGGTTATCTTTGTTAGCCAAAGATGAGTTTTCCAGGTTTATGTGGATTCAGATTAGTGTCAAAGTCTCTCCTCCGAAGGACATCTACATTGCAGTTTGTTACTTCCCCCCAACCTCTTCACCATTTTCTATCCATAATGGCTCAAATTGGGACCCCTTTATCGATTTGTACACTGCCATCACCCGATATTGTGTTGTTGGGGAAGTCATCCTCCTAGGTGACTTCAATGGTTGCATTAGAGATCTCCACATCCCTCTCCACGACCAATCAAAGGATGCGTTTTGTACCCAGGGTATAGATCCAGATGCAGTAAGGCTTCACCGGATGTCAGATGATTCTTTAGGGCCCATTACAGTTTATGGTAAGCATCTATTGCAGTTGGGGGAATTCTAGGAGTTGTTTATTCTAAATGGTCTCCCCTGATTTTTAGACTCTTGCTTTTTCACATGCCAGCCATATGGCAGGGGTGCAAGTGTAGTTGATTATGTACTCGCTAGCCATAACTTTCTCCCTTTTATTCGCCATTTCTCAATCTCCCCCATCCCCCTTGCTGATCATGCACTTCTTTCCTTCTCTCTCTAGTTTGACCCTCCCCATCCACCCCATCCCTCCCCTCGGGGCCCACCCTGAACTACCTTCCAATTTGACGAAGGAGACCCTGACATCTTCTCCTCTACCCTACACAAGATGCTCCCATCGAAGACCCAATTCTCCTTGCTTGATTCTGCTTCCACTAGATTCACTTGTCTTTCAGCTGCCATTTGGGAAGCAACAGTGAAATCCTTCCCCCACTCCACTCATTCCACTTCCATCTCCCCAAAAGTTGGATCTTGCCCCATGAACAAATGGTACGATGATGAATGTAAGACTCTACATCGAGAACTTTGATATGATTTCACCCACTCTCAAACCTTCTACTTCGATCTCAAAGCTTCTTATCATCATCTGCGTCGTCACAAGAACGACTCTTTATCTCTCATAGAATATGAGAACTTTCTACTCTTCTTGTCCACTCCCCTAAACACTTCTGGCGTACCATCCTTCCCCGACGCTCTCCTCTTCCACCTGACCTCAACCCTACATCCATGTTCTCTCACACTTCCAACCTTTATGATATTCCCGGGCAGGCCCAAATTCATGTTACCTCCCCAACCTCTTCCTGTTATCTATTCTCAGACAAATATATTAGAGAGGCCATTTGGGTGATGAAAAACAACAAAGCAGTCGATGACGAAGGCTACCAAGCAGAGTTCTTTAAGCATTGTTTCCGTGCTTTGGTTAGCTACTTGGCTGATCTCTTCAACCATGTAGTCTGTGAAGGTTTTCCACCGACATGGTCACACCACATCATCCATCCAATCCACAAATCAGGTTCCAACTCAAATCCTAATAACTACTGAACGATCATGGTGGGTCACACGTTCTCGAAGTTGTATGCTACTATTATACATAGGAAGCTTTCCAGTGACCTTGAGCAGAGACAACTCAGAGCTAGGGCATAGGCAGGTTTTCGACCGACACATCGGACCATTGACAACATCTTCACCCTTCGCGCCATGATTGAGGAGGCACGACACCACTTTTCGAAAGTCTACTATTGTTTCGTAGATTTTCGGAAGATTTTAACTCTGTTCTGAGGGAGGCCTTGCTCCAGAGACTTAGAGATATTGACATCTCTGCAACCCTATTGAACTCTATTATGCACCTATATGAGTCCATTCTTGGTCGACTTCACGCAGCGCATGGGATGTTTGATTTCATTCGAAGCACTATTGGGGTTAAACAAGTTTTTCCACTGTCCCCTACACTGTTTGGGATCTATAACGATGAGTTGGAAGCAATTCTACACGAGCATATCCAGAACACTGATGGTTGCCTTCTTCACCAGTTTTTGATATCTATTCTACTCTTTCCAACGACGTGTCCTCCTCTTCTCATCCCCAAAAGGATTACAGAGGTAGCTGGATGCCTAGCTCTGTTTTTTGACCATCGACATTGACAGTCAACTTGGTAAAAACCAATGTTATGATCTACAACGGGGTGAAGAAAACCTCAAA